>OY978217.1:4494750-5016639 GCA_963854785.1 Vaccinium vitis-idaea
ACCCGCACCTTTACGTTGGGCTCTGATAACTCTACCCATCTCTCTCTGTTACTCTCTCTCTGTAGGGTTTTCGGAAGGAAAGGCGGAGATGGGTAATGGGAGAAGACGGAGTTTTATAGGGTTTTAGAGAGTCCGATTTTAGTTCCCACTTTTGCCCACTTTCTTATTGGTTAACTCATGAAACTCTCTCTCTTATAACTATGGTTATATTTGCAAAATAGAAATAAATTTAACATCCAAGCCTTATTTATTTTGGAATCATCATCCGCCTACCTTATATTAAAACAACTTGGCAGAGGAAATCTTACCAAAATTTCCATGAACCCAACGTTGAAAACAACTCCCACGGAACCGAATATTTCTTTTGCTAAACGCTGCTAATCTAGAAAAAATAAATAATCAGGACCAAACAATTTTAACACAACAAATACTATATATGTTATTACTTTGCCGCCTTATGTCTAATTTTTAGTTTTGGGACTGTCTAAATATCAAATGAATTTCGAAGAAAAGTTCTATTCTATTTTTAACTTTTGCTTTTGGCCTAACTTTTCAACTTTTAAGTTCGTCTATGGACAAAGTAAATAAATGGAGTACGGACTAATTTTGTAAGATGTATATAATATACTCCTTAAGGTCGGGGTTTGATTCCCGGCTGGGTGAGTATCCTAATTTAAATGGGGTTCGTGATGGTGTTGCTACGCTAGTCCCCTCAGAAGTTTAGGTTTTTACAGTTGGGTTCAAAAGACACCAATCGGAAAAAAATTTGTTCACCCTCACCAAAAGAGGGTGAACAAAACCCTCACCCTGATTGGTTGAAATGGTGTTGGGTCCACAAAAAATAGTGTGGATCCCACCATAAAGTGATGTCATGTTTACCAAAAAGTGTATTGATTCCATGGACCCCACACCATTTCAACCAATCAGGGTGAGGGTTTTGTTCACCCTCTTTTAGTGAGGGTGAACAAATTTTTTCTCCCTAATTGTTGGGTTGTTCCTCCGTCATAAAAAAAAAAAAAAAGAAACAAAATTGTCCTCTCCATCCCTAGAATGTTTCCTTCGCTGGAAAAGGGAGTTTGCTATTACACTTTCCTTTTTTCTCACGATTCTTCCACGAATTTTTTAAATTAGGGATCTCCTTTGCCAAGCAAAAATGATATGTGCAAGAAAGATTTGCAAGGAATCACGCACGGAAGGTCTTACGATGCCCAGTACAGATCCCAAACGGCTGATCTGAGCCGCTCAAAATTTTTAAAAACACATTTCAAGTGGGCTTGCGAGAAACCAGCTCCATCCGATATGTGTGGATGCTTGATCCAAACTTTCATTTTTGAATGGCTCGGATGAAAAAAGAAAAAATTAAAGTTTGAATCGAGCATCTAAACATATCGGATGGAGCTGGTTTATAGCGGGCCCACTCGAAATGTGTTTCTAAAATTATTGAGCGGCTCGGATTAGTCGCTCGGGATCCGTACTGGGCCCGCTGGGCCATCCCTACGTTATTTCCTGCAAATCTTTTCCTTGCATATAGCATTTCTGTTTACCAAGTAACTTACCATTCTACTTACGAGATTATCTTCTTTACGGATGTGGCGCACTGACTTTTGTGAGACCCACCAAGCATACATTGCAATAATTTGAACCGTTCATCGTAAGAACCGGCAAAATAATGTATCTACGCAAAAAAATCGGCTTGATCGGACATGAATAGATGTCAAAAGTAGAATTTTGGTTTAAAAAATGAACGGTCTGGATTCAGTTAATAGTTTTTAAGTTAAAATTTCTATGATCATCTGCTTTTTTAACCAAAATTTAACTGTTGACGTACATATTGATATCCAATCAAACTAATTTTTTGTGTGAATACATTATTTAGCCAACAAGATGATAAGTTCAGATTATTATGGTCCCGCTTAGGGCTGTCCAGCGGATCATCCGATCCGCCAATCCGACCAATCCGAACCGATCTGAACCATCCGTTGATCCATCCGTGAATGTTTGGTTCGGTTCCGGATCGAGAATTTCTTATCTGACGGTTCCGGATCCGGATCGGCTCGGATCCGCTCAATCCGCTCAATAATCCTTTAATCTGTCAAATCCGACTCGATCCGACTCGATCCGACTCGATCCGATCCGATCCGTAACCAATCCGTGAATGTTCGGTTCGGTTCCAGATCTTAAAAACCATAATCCGCTCTGAGCGGATCGGATCCGTATCCGATCCGTCCGGATCCGATCCGTGGACACCCCTAGTCCCGCTAATAGATGTCCCTGAGGCAATTGTTTTGATGCAATTGATATACCTAAATATAAAAGCTGTTTTATGGAAACTTTCAAACCATCACTTTTCATAGACATAAATGTTCGTACTCTAGTGACAATCTTACCCTCTTTTCCTCTTTAGACATGATTTTGCAGCGATAATGATAATTCTAAGAGGACAGAATTTTGGTGCAAAAAAATGCACAGATTGGCTCGGGAACTTATTTTTGGATCCCACACTAACAATCCAAGCCGTTCATTCATCTTAGAATCATTTTTCGAAGGGCCACGTGAGGAATCACCTCAATCGGACGTGCCTAAGTGCTCAATCCAAAGCCCAACCAGTTTCATTTAATTTTGACACCACTAAATTAATCTTACCCTCATTTCCTTTCTAGTTCTTGAAAGTTTTTTTTTTTTCAATTTTATTTCCCATTGAAAACAAGGAAATTTCAATTCAAGAGGGCAACGGCTCTTGAATCTATGTATGTTCCATCCCTATAGTTATGCGTACATTTTTAAAACTCTTATAGTTTTCATTCAATATAGATATTATTATTTTGGTTATTCGATATACATCCGTGGGGGTTAGTGAGAAAGAAGTTAGTGAATTAGTCCAAAAAGAGTCTAGAAGCTATCCATAGTCCTAAACTTCAAACGCTTCTGCCGAGACTTAATAGATCTCAATTAGACTTCGAGCAATTAAATTGGGATGAAGGGAATATAAAATAAATAAATTCGTTACTCCGAAACATCTCTGGAACACTAACCCCGTTGCGTTGAGTTGTCCAAAATTTCCCTCCATTTGGGTCGATTTTTGGTAGAAAGCGGCGAAAACCGAATGCGAATAGAATTGTGAATCTCAATCGATTCTGTATAGTTCTCCATTGGAAGAATGTTCAATGCAAGATGGAAATTTTTAAGGTTTGGTTCACTTGTCAAGAATTGAATGCCATAAAACTATTCCCGATAAAATTATAGTAAGGTGAAGTGAAGAAAAATGAAAAGTATTCTCCTTGATGTATAAAAATTAGCTTATAGAATTATTCCTGCAAAATCTTGTGTCTTTAAAGTGTACTGTTGTACTTGACTGGTAATGGTCATAGTTTAAATAATCTCCCTTGAGCTTCTTTAATATTTGCCAGGGTGGAGATCTAATCAAATGGGACAAGGCGAAGATTGGATATTATGTCGGGATTGACATAGCTGAAGGCTCGGTAAGTTATATGTGTTTATAATCCATTTCTGCCAGTTGTTACTCAGTTCCATGGACAATTCAGATCTATGTGAAAGTGGATTCACAAAGGTGTTTAAGCAT
This sequence comes from Vaccinium vitis-idaea, assembly GCA_963854785.1. NCBI lineage: Eukaryota > Viridiplantae > Streptophyta > Magnoliopsida > Ericales > Ericaceae > Vaccinium > Vaccinium vitis-idaea. Next base: position 4,498,331 of record OY978217.1, read on the forward strand.
TCACTCTATCTGACTTGTCATTCCCCCTTTTCAATTCTCATGATTGTTTCATTCTTATTGGTTTTCACATAACGGCCCTCTCCTGAACATGCAAACTAATTGGCCTGTAATATATGCCATGTTCTGTAAGTACAATGTTGATGATACTAATCACTTTCTGAAGATCACTTCTAAAGTTGTATCATATTTTATCTGTATTAGTTGGCCATGCATTACAATCAAAATATTCGCAGTTACATCGCCTTAGTCAGGTGCTTCCAAGAATTGGATATACTAATCCAGTTTTTGATTCATGGATTATGGATATGCTGGAGTGTGCTATCAATCATCTTCTGCGGCTATGTTTCTGTTAGTAATAAGCCTTCTATCCCATCGTGTTCCACAATTGTCTACAGATAGAAGATTGTCGTACACGGTACAACGGTCATGCAGAACATCATCAACATCGCAAAAAGTTCATGTTCCCTGCACGCCTTATATGCAGACATCATCAACATCGCAAATTGAATCTGGACCGTTGAAGTTCAAATCATGACATGCAACATTATGTCTAACCTTATCTATGTAAGAACACAAGTTGGCTTGCCACTTTTTGCCACTTTTTGACCAAAATGCCATTGGTTTTATAACTTGGTGGGGTTAGTTTGGTATTTTGGAATTTATAACTTGTTGATACAGATTGGGTCGCGTGTCGGTACTTGGAACAACTCGATAGAAAAGTGGGAAAAACGGCCAGTGGCGGATTGATCCGCGGTTCTTATGGTTGAAGCGAAACGGCCCAACGATCAAGGGGCACCGGTGGTTTTCGGCCTAATTCGCTTGTTTAGGCCTCCGAAACATCAAATTTGCCGTTTTAGGAAATAATCAATCTGCTAATTACTTGGTCAATCCAACTCCGTTTTGACCTAGGTTTTTGGCAGTGGCTATCTTTTTAATTCTAGTTTCAATATTTGAGTCTAACTCAAATATTTCCGTTTTTGGTAATTTTCGTAATTTTCTTTATTTTATATTTAGTCGGCAATTGTTGCCTTTTCCCGTTTATTCTTAGGGTTTCCGTAGCCTATATATTGATATTGTAAGCTCTCGGGCTAGTTAGTAGTTTATTGATTAATAAAATTTCGAGTTTTAGAGAGAATTTCTCTAATTCTTGTTCGTGATCGTTCTTGTTCATCTTTTCTATACGCTACCCTACATCACTTGTTTAGTAATTTGTCTTCCAAAAAAAAAAAAAAACCAAAAATATGGGCAACCACAACTTGTTTGACAAAAGTTACCCACTAGGAGAAAATAGGCACTGCAACGGAGTAGGGAAAAAAATCCCAACTTCTGGGTCTCCCGAAATTCAGCTTCTATGTGGTACTTGTGCTACCGTTCTTGCGTCATTGCTTAGTACTGTTGATGATGGACTGTGGTTGTTTCGTATCTTCTCTTTTTCCTTGGTTTGTGGCTTTTGGAAAGCAGATGGCTGATTTTTTTCCTCTTTATTACTACTCCTTCCGTCCCAATTTAAATATCTTCTATGGGAAATTGAGCTTTTTATGAAGTAAAAATTTGGGCTCTAAATTTTCAAAGTAACCTTAAAAACTGTGAAGTCTATTAAATATATTTAAATTGTTTATATCCTTCTTTAATATGAATCTTAAAAAATATGCAATATTGACCGTATCTGACACTCGACCCGATCACATCGGGTTGATAAAAACCTCACCAGAAACCGAAACCGAAACCGAAACCGAAACCGAAACCGAACCGAGTACTCTTTGAAACCGAAACAAATTGGGTAGATCGGGTGTCGGCCTGTCGGGTTTGCCCTGTTCGTACTGACAAAAAAAAGAAAAAGAGGCAGGAGAGACGAAGAGAACAGACATCAAGAAAGAAATCTCCAATGGATTTTTCCCAATATACAGTTGAACCCCATCTCGATTTTCTGATTAACAACAACAAACAAAAGAAAGATTTACAGATTTCAACCGAAAATAAGAATTTACAGGTTTCAATTTTCAACCCTAGTACACAACTACACATACTGATTTCAACCCCAGATTCACGTGGGTGAGAGTCAAACCTTAATTAGACCAAAAGATTTCCAAGACCCCTCAACGCCAGATTATTACCACTACTCCAACTCCAAACAAGGTTTATATTATGATTATCAGGTTTCTTCTTCTTTATTTAATTTTATTTTTTTGTTTGGGTGCAAATGGTTTCCAGGTTTCGACCCATGCAGGGGGAAGAAAACAAAAAAGGATCGAACATCGGTTCAACTTTTTAACTACACCATAAGATTTGCATGCTTTTATATATGTTCTTGTAGGGGTGTTAACAGTCCGGATTGGTGTGGATTGATATGAATCCGAGAACCGAACCGCAAGTCACAGTTCTAAGGAAAGGCAATCTGTCTCCGGACCAAAAGACTACGGTCCGATTCCGAAACAATCAAATAACTCACGGTTCAGTTCACGATTTATCCACAGATTATTACATTTCATAAAATTAAAAAAACAAATTCCAAATTTATGTTCCGAATTCAAAGCCCAGCCAGAGTTTAGACTTTAGAGTATGCTGCAAAAACATTACAATCCTAATATTCAATTACCATTACAATTCTCATTTGTTCAGACGAACAAGCATTCAGTAAACTGAGAGAGAGAGAGAGAGAGAGAGAGATTTATGTTCCAAATTCAAAGCCCAACAAGTGTTTAGAGTATGCTGCAAGGACATTACAATCCTGATAGTCAAATACCATTACAATTCTGATGTTCAAACGAACTAACAATTTGTAGATCAGTAGCCAGCAAGAATACCACATCACTCTGGAATTGGATTAAAAGAGACATTCTGCAGAGCTGCAATGAAATGAATGAAGCTAATTTAGATTTAAAATCAAACTCCTGCATACAAATTAACTAAGTTAATACAATGAGCACAAATAAAGTAAAATTTTACCTAATTCAAGCTCTTGCATTTGTTGCATATTCTCTTCCACTTCAAATATGGAGTAGCACGCAACCAATCTCGCATACAGATTAAGCAGTCAACAAGCTTTGGAGAAAGAGATGGAACGATCGAGCGAACTAGAGAGAGAGAGAGAGAATGAGAGAGAATGAGAGAAATACCTAGGTTGATTAGAGGAATGGTCACCGAATCAAGAGAACCAGAGAAAGAAAGAGAGAGAGAGAGAGAGAAAGAGGCGTTGCTGGTCCGTTGGATGAGTTTAGCTAATTAGGGCTTGGAGTGAGTGAGGTTGTGTGAGACAAATAGACAAAATGTATGTAATAGGAATTGTCGGTGCCTAAAGAACGACGCAATACATTTTGAGCGCAAACTATATTTAAATACCCTTTTCTACTTGTGACCAACCCAACTTTTTGAAGAAATCTTTGTTGCAAAAAAATAGGCTTTAAACCGGATTGATCTAACAACTTGAGGTAAATTCGCGAAAAATACACAAGTTGACAACAAGAATACGTTACCATCGTTACATTCATAGTGCATAAAGACACTTTGCAACAAAAAAATAGTCACAACCTAGGCACACTAACGTCAAAATATTCATCCGCTCTTTTCGAATAGCCTCTATAGAAAAATTTAAAATCATCCACTATCCTACTGCAGTATCCAACATAAAACAATCAATAAAACCAAAACCCGTGCCCGGAGGCTCTAACGAAGAAACTTTGATCAAAACACAAAGCACAAATATATGGACAGAGGGGAGCTGTTGTCCCCGGCTGATGCAGAACAAGTAGCGGCCCAATTCTATGATCAATTGGACCAGTCAAAGCCTAAGAGGCCCAATCAACTTCTAATTGAAAATTGCCAATTTCGGCAATTTATTGACGAGCCCGGAATAGGCCCAAACTTGGTGGGCTGAAGCAGAATCGCGCTGCGATCAATACTCACCACCACCACCCTAATCGTGACTGATGGCGGATTTCGGCCAAATTCATTCGTTTAGGCCTTCAATTTAGTAATTTTGTTATTTTACGTAATAATTAGATTACGAATTACTCTTAGTGTGTAATTCTGTTTTCGTTGTTTCCAGTTGGGAATTTCTTATTTTTCTTTCTAGTTTTCAATTTTGGAAGTTTCCCCAATTTCCGGGATACTTTATTTTTTTGGTAAGTTTTTGTTAGGGTTTGCTAGTTTTTCCTATAAAAGGGCTTGTAACCTCTATTATTATTCAGCTTTTAATCAATTATAAATTAGAGCTATTCTCTTTCTCTTGTGGATTCAAGAACACTCGTGGATTCGAGACTTATTATCATTTGGAGTAGTACGCTAACTATTCTCTCGTGAATTCCGCTGCGTCAAGTGGTATCAGAGCAAGATTTTTTCTGGCTCGATGGCACCTAACAAAGTTGATGACACAACCCGTGACGTTGCTCAGGGGCTTGCTGATCTAAGGGCGACGGTAGAAGAACAACGAGCCCAGTTGACAGGGCTTCGAGAATTTCGTTACGAAACACGAACTCAGTTGACGGAAATTCAAGAAACGCTGCGACAGCTGCAGTTGACTCTTCGCCAAAATCAGAGACCAGCAGAGGTTGAAGAGAATTGCGCGGTGGGATTTTCCCAACGCCGTCCTCTTAACCAGGATCGGGAACGCGCGGTGGGATTTGCCCAACGCCAACCCGATAACCGGATTGTAGTCAGGAGACGCCCGGCTAATCATGCAGACAGTGAAGAAGAATCAGAACCAGAAGGAGAAGCGTTAGAAAACCATCCACAAGAACGACCACAGCAATTGTTCGATGAATATCGAGTGAAGGTGGACCTTCCCACGTTCAACGGTAATCTCGAAATTGAAGAGTTCTTGGACTGGCTTTCGGAGGTTGAGCGATTCCTTGACATGATGGGAATTCCAGACTCAAAGAGGGTCAAGGTGGTCGCTTACAAACTGAAAAGCGGCGCTGCAGTTTGGTGGGACCAGTTGCAGACGAAGCGACGAAGGCAAGGAAAGGAATCTGTGCGAACATGGCGTAGGATGAAACAACTCATGATGGACAGGTTCTTACCCCCTGATTATGAGCAACACCTTTTTCATGCCTATCAAAACTGCAAACAGCGAAACAAGTCTGTGTTTGATTACACGGCTGAATTTAATCGACTCGTTGATCGTAATAATCTATACGAGTCGGACGGACAGAAAGTAGCTAGGTATCTTAATGGATTGAAGCAGTCGATACGGGATCAGATTGGGTTGCAGACGGTGTGGGATGTGGATGAAGCCCACAACCTAGCATTGAAGGCCGAGCGGCTGGAGCGTGATCGCAAACCAGCTTACTCAGGATACCGTCGTAACACAACAGAATCGTCCATTCCTCCTGAATCTAGGGGGAAGTCGACGTTTCAACCGAAGGCTGCAGAGGGTGATGGAGCAAAATTTGGAGGTGGCAATCAGACAAGCAGTTCCAGCAGAACCGCGGCGAAGACGCCGAATCCTTATGCCAAGCCCATGCCTGACAAGTGCTACAGGTGTCAAAAGCCTGGTCACCGTTCTAGTAATTGTCCAGATCGGAAGTTGGCCTTGGCAGAGAAGAAGAAGCTGATGGAGCAGTGGGCGACTGGAATGAAGAGTATGAAGTTGACTATGCAGAGGAAGATGGGGATCGAGTAAACTGTGTGGTACAAAGGGTGCTGTTTGCGCCAAAATCAGAGGATAACACTCAGCGTCACAACATCTTTCGGTCAAGCTGTTCAATCAACCAAAAGGTGTGTGACCTGATTGTAGATAGTGGCAGTTGCGAGAATTTTGTGGCAAAAAGACTGGTGGATCATCTGAAGTTGCCGACGGAGCCCCATCCTTCACCTTACAGCATTGGGTGGATTAAGAAGGACCCAACAGTAAAGGTAACCGAAGTCTGTAAAATTCCCCTTTCCATTGGCAAATTTTATAAGGCTGAGGTTGCTTGTGATGTTATTGAGATGGATGCTAGCCACGTACTGTTAGGAAGGCCCTGGCAGTTTGATGTGGATGTGGTATACAAGGGTCGTGACAACACCTACTCTTTTAATTGGGAGACCCGTAAGATTGTTATGGTTCCTTCCAATCAAAAGGTGTCTGTCAAGCCAAAAGTGCAACAACCATCGTTTCTGACAGTTGCCAGTTCAGAAGCTGATTTTGTGACAGATTTTCAGGAGTCTAAGCAGATTTATGCCATGGTGGTGAAAGCGTTGGTTGTAGAGGATAAGAGGGCGGCTGTAGTTGCTGTGCCTAAGAAGATACAACCCTTGTTAGAGGAGTTTGAGGAGCTGGTTACAGATGATGTGCCAAACGAGCTTCATCCAATGAGGGACATTCAACATCAAATTGACTTGGTGCCTGGGGCAAGTCTGCCCAATTTACCACACTATCGAATGAGTCCGAAGGAGAATGAGATTCTGAGGGAAAAGGTGGAGGAGTTATTACAGAAGGGTCATATACGGGAGAGCTTGAGTCCTTGTGGGGTTCCCGCCTTGTTGACGCCGAAAAAGGATGGGAGCTGGCGTATGTGTGTGGACAGCCGTGCCATCAACAAGATCACCGTCCGGTATAGGTTTCCAATACCTAGGCTGGATGATATGCTAGACATGCTGGATGGGTCCAAGTGGTTTTCAAAGATTGATCTACGAAGCGGGTACCATCAGATTCGCATCCGGCCTGGAGATGAGTGGAAGACGGCGTTCAAGACCAAGGATGGCCTCTATGAATGGTTGGTTATGCCATTCGGCCTTTCTAACGCTCCAAGCACTTTCATGCGGGTGATGAACCAAGTGTTGAGACCTTTCACGGGAAAGTTTGTCGTCGTTTATTTCGACGACATACTTATCTACAGCAAATCAAAGGATGATCACATGGGGCACGTGCGCCAAGTGCTGATGGTACTGCAAGAAAATAAGTTGTACATACAACTCAAGAAGTGCAGTTTCTTGACAAGTATCTTATTGTTTTTGGGCTATGTGGTGAGTGTTGCAGGTATTCATGTGGATGAAGAGAAGGTTCGCGCCATTCGTGATTGGCCAATTCCCAAAACAGTTACAGAGGTGCGGAGTTTCCATGGGTTAGCCACTTTCTATAGGCGATTCATTCGAAATTTCAGCACCATTGTGGCGCCAATCACCGAGTGTTTGAAGAAAGGGAAGTTCTTTTGGGGAGAAGCCGCAAACAACAGTTTCATGGTGATTAAAGAAAAGTTGTGCACCGCTCCAGTTTTAGCTCTACCTAGCTTCGAGAAAGTTTTCGAGGTTGAATGTGACGCCAGTGGGGTTGGTATTGGGGCTGTTCTTTCCCAAGAGAAGCGACCAGTGGCCTTTTTTAGCGAGAAGTTAAGTGAAGCAAGGCAGAAGTGAAGCACTTATGACCAAGAGTTCTATGCGGTGGTTCGTGCTCTTAAACATTGGGAGCATTACTTGGTTCAAAGGGAATTTGTGTTGTACACTGACCATCAAGCATTGAAGTTCATCAATAGTCAAAAGAAGTTGGACAGTATGCATGTGCGGTGGTCCAATTTTATTCAGAAATTTCCTTTTACCATTCGGCACAAGTCTGGGGTGACAAATCGAGTGGCTGATGCATTGAGTCGTCGAGCCAAGTTGTTGGTGACTTTAACCCAAGAGATTGTGGGTTTTGAGTTCTTGAAGGAGTTGTATCCAGGGGATGAGGACTTCAAAGAGATTTGGGAAGTGTGCATTCAGAATCGACCTGTTAGTGACTTCCATGTTACTGATGGGTATTTATTTCGTGGCAATCGGCTGTGTATACCAAGGTCTTCGTTGAGGGAGAGCTTAATCCGAGACCTTCATGGTGGAGGATTGAGTGGTCATTTGGGAAGAGACAAGACAGTTGCAAGCTTGGAAGAAAGGTATTTCTGGCCACAATTGAAGAGGGATGCTGGAAATTTTGTGCGCAGGTGCTATACATGTCAGGTATCTAAGGGTCAGTCTCAAAATACTGGTCTTTATACACCTTTACCTGTTCCTAATAATATTTGGGAAGATTTGTCTATGGATTTTGTGTTGGGACTGCCTCGTACCCTGCGTGGTATGGATTCTGTTTTTGTGGTGGTAGACAGGTTTTCCAAAATGGTGCATTTTATTGCGTGTCGAAAGACATCCGATGCATCACATGTGGCTCATTTATTCTTGTAATTCAATGCCCAGTAGTGGGCAACTCAAAAGGTTTGAGTGGGCAACCAAAGGGTTCATAACCCATGGATTAATAGCAGGGGTTTTACAACCCTTGGCTTTTCCTGATTAATGAGAATTAATCAAGTTCATTGCTATAAATTTGAACCCTGTTAGAGCCATGGTGATTATCGGAAAATCTCTTTCAGTCTTGTTGGTTCTAGACCGTGGAAATTTGTGTAAAACTCTGGTAGTTTTACACACTACCGAGCTGGAGTCGTGGGTGGTTTTCAGGCGTGCATTAGACGAGGTAGAACGCCATCTTCAATTCGACGCTTACTCTGTAAGGTATGTTTTCGCTGTGCCAATTTCTAACAGTGGTATCAGAGCCGTGATTATGGCGTTCTCCCATTTACATGTATGCCATCTATATTACTTTTCGGATCTGTAATTGCATATTCGCATGAAACTATTTTTCGGAACAAAAATGGTGTTTTTATTCGAAACTACTCAGAATTGCACCAAAATCGTACATGTTGTAGTTTATATGGTAGTGATGGATTCTGGAAAGTTTGGACTGCAGTTGTGGTGCCGCTTGGCCGGAATTTGAGGTCAAAATTTGCGAATCCGTAACTTTGACCATAAATTCCTCGCGCACAGTTTTGATTAGTGATATGGTTTTTATATATTCTGAATCCTTGTTCCGTAAGGTGTTCGACGGTATATAACACGTGGTTTTAGAGTTGCGTATGAGTAAAACCCAATTTTCACATCTTTTTGGCCGAATTGTTTTTTTACGAAGAAGATGAACAGTACCAGTGTGTTTTATATTATAAGGCATTGTTTGGTTAGTTTTATTTTCTAAACTACTTTTTTGGCCTTATCTATCACATACGGACTCCGATTGGCGCACCGTTCGAACCGGCAGACTCGAAATGAATTTTTCTACGTATGTGATGACTGCTTCTGTTTTTCCGAAAGTCGATATTTTTATTTATTTATTAATGCTCGGCTTATTTATGTAGTGTTTTTTTTTTGGGTCCAATTCATTATGTTGCTCACAAGAATCATGATCTATTGGGTGTTTGTTTTAGTTCAGTTCTTGTAATGGCTATATATATTGGATCATCTTATCGCTTTTTCTACAGCACATTTAAAAAATTAGATTAGAGATAAGATCAAAGCATTACTATTGCTTATTGATAACTTCTTCCTTTTTTCGAAGTTATCATTAAAACAGGTTGTTTGTTTTGATTGATATATATATATTTTTAGGCATGAATATCAACAGTTGAGTATGGTGTTTTTTTTAAATTTTTTCCTGTGTGACCCCATATTATTCATGCTTAAGAAATATCTTAAATAGTGGGAGGTTGTTCAATTGAGTTATATTACTCCCGAAAATCACAATTTTGCGCTTGATTAAATTAAAAATTGACAATAGTGGCTAGTGGCGCAAAAGATGATTATGAGCTTTAGCAATTTTTTGATTTTGCGACGTGTGATATATTGTCTTTGTTTAATTTAGATTGATGTGGCAAAATTTATGAATTATATGTGTGTAATATCCCTTTGGCGCATTATTTTGTAGTGAGATGGCTTCCAAAAACATTGTTGCTGATTTGAACAAGGGTGAGAAGTTGAACGGAGACAACTTTGACATCTGGCACCGAAAAATCCAGTATGTTCTGAATGAGCAGGAAGTTGAGGACCTCCTAACTCACTCTATGACTGAGCCTGAGAAAGGGGACACTGTTCAGCACACACTTGATCTTGTTGCCTATGATAAGTGGCGCAAAAGAGATCGTTGTGCGCGCTCTATTATGTTGAGCAGCATGAGCAATGATTTGCTTGATGAGTTTGATGAATATCCAACAGCTGAAGCTATGTGGAAAGCTCTCAAAGCAAAGTATGGTGGGACGTCAGCCACTAGACTCCGCGGATTGACCATAAGGTTCGACTCCTATAAGATGCGCCCTGAACATACTATGAGGCAGCATCTGAGGACGATGTCGAGCATGATCCGTGAACTCAAAGCAGCTGGAAACAACCTAACTGATGAACAGCAGATCCAAGCCTTGATTCGCTCCCTTCCTGAGACTTGGGATGATATGAGTTTGAACTTGACACACAATGAGAATCTCAAAACTTTTGATGATGTTGGGCGCCATTTGGAACTTGAAGCTGAGCGCCGAGAGGCAGCCAAGCCAAATAGTTTTGCGCACATGGTTGAGTCAAGTTCGCGCAAGGCATCCAGGCCTAAGCGCAAGTTCTCCGAGATCTCCAACAAACAGGGACTGGCTGCTGGGCCAGCGCCTAAGAAGGCGAAGGTCGTCCGGCGCAAGAGAGGAAAGCGTGGCGGTAAAAAGGCCAAGGCTAAGTTGGTTTGCTATAACTGCAACAAAGAAGGTCACTTCGCTCGTGATTGCACTGAGCCGAAGAAGGTACAATCTGACTTTGTTTCTCGCAGTGTTTATGTTACTAGTCATGTTATGGTTGCTCATTCTTTCCCTGTGTGGACTGTAGATTCAGCAGCAACCGAGCATATAGCGCGAGATCGAGTCGGGTATGTGGAGTACCGTCGGATACCAATGGGGAGTCGAAACATTCAAGTGGGGAACGGAGCTAGCGTGGAGGTACTAGGCATTGGTACTTACAAGCTGGATTTGCGGAGTGGTCACACTCTATTGCTCCATGATGTTTTGTATGCTCCAGATATTCGGCGGAACCTTCTGTCTTTAGTTGCTTTGCTTAGAGTTGGTTTCAAGTTTGTCTTTGAGAATAATGGTGTTTCCATTTATTTGGGAACGAGTCTTTATGGTTGTGGTTTTATGTCAGACGGTTTTATAATAATGGATGTTGAATATCCTCGTTTTGATAATTCAGCTGCTTTATTGACTACTTCTGATAATGTGTCTGATGAATCTATTATGTGGCATGCTAGACTAGGCCATATTGGGAAAGACAGAATGGACAGGTTGGCAAGAGAAGGCCTTATAGGCCAACTCTCTAGAGTATCTTTGCCCATATGTGAACATTGTTTAGCAGGAAAGTCAATAAGAAAACCGTTTGGAGAAGCCAAAAGGGCATCTTTTCCTTTGCAATTAATCCACTCTGACATTTGTGGCCCAATGAATGTAAGGGCTAGACATGGTGGGGCTTCCTATTTCATCACATTCATTGACGATTTTACGCGATATGGTTTCGTTTATCTGATCTCCCATAAATCAGAAGCATTAGATTGCTTCACGCGATATATGAATTTGGTTGAGAATCAGTTAGACATGAGCATTAAGGCTCTCAGAACAGACCGTGGGCGCGAATATCTGTCTGAGTTGTTCAAAAAATTGTGTGATGAAAAAGGGATCAAAAGGCAATTAACAATGCCCGGTACACCGCAACAAAATGGTGTGGCGGAAAGAAGAAATCGGACATTGTTAGACATGGTGCGGACTATGATGGCGCAAGCAAATCTTCCAATTTCCTACTGGGGAGATGCACTTTTGACTGCTGCATATATTCTAAACCGAGTGCCCTCTAAATCAGTGCCTTCCACACCTTATGAATTATGGACCGGCGATAAACCCGATTTGGGAAATTTGCGGCCATGGGGTTCGGCGGGTTATGTTCATGATACCTCTCATAAATATGGGAAGTTAGGCCCTAGAGGGAAGAAATGTATCTTTATTCGATACTCTGAACACTCTAAAGGCTATGTGTTCCTTGGTGAACAACCTGATGGAAGCGTAACTGAAATAGAGTCACGCGATGTGAATTTCATTGAGAATGAATTCCCACGCAGAGGTGAGGTTGAGAAAAACATGGAGTTTTTTGAAATGGTGGAACAAGCTGCTCCAGATCGCCTAGTAGAGAATTTGGAAAAAATTCCACAAGCTCCTAGGGATAGTGGGAGCGAGTTGCCACCAAGTGGGAGCATATCACAACAACCTCAATTGCGTAGAAGCGATCGTGGAAACATTCCCCGTCGTCGATTTGAGATAGAAGGGGAAGCTTTCATGGTTGCTTCGCGTGACGATGATGAGCCTCGAACAGTGCAAGAAGCTCTATCGTCTTCTGCTAAAGACGAGTGGATAGAAGCAATGAATGATGAAATGGAGTCTATGAGGACTAACCAAGTTTGGGACTTGGTGAATCTTCCGCCAGGGCGCAAGGCCATTGGACATAAATGGGTGTTCAAAGTAAAGCGCAAGGCAGATGGTTCAATTGAAAGGTACAAAGCTCGCCTTGTGGCGAAGGGCTATACCCAACAGGAGGGAATAGACTATGAGGAGACTTTCTCGCCTGTAGTGAGGTTTGCCTCGATTCGCCTTATTCTGGCCATTGTAGCAAATTTGGATTTGGAACTATACCAAATGGACGTTAAAACAGCATTTCTGAATGGGGACCTAGATGAAGAGATCTATATGGATCAACCTGCTGGATTTGTGGTCAAAGGACAAGAGCGCAAAGTTTGCAAGCTTAATCGGTCCATTTATGGCTTAAAGCAGTCGTCTAGGCAATGGTACCTTAGATTTCATCGAGCTATTCTATCGAATGGGTTTACGATGGTCGAGGAAGACCATTGTGTCTATGTTAAACGGTCCAAGGAAAGTTTCATCATATTGTCATTATATGTTGATGATATATTATTGGCTGGAAATAATAAAGAGATGATTGTCACCACCAAAGGGTGGTTGTCCTCTACGTTTGAAATGAAGGACATGGGTGAAGCAGATTACATCCTCGGGGTGAAAATTGTAAGAGATCGTTCAAAGAGACTTCTTGGTTTATCCCAAAAGGCTTATATCAAGAAAATTCTTGAACGTTTTCACATGCATAACTGTAAGCCCATTGACACTCCAATTGGAAAAGGCGAAGCTCTAAGCCAAAACATGTGTCCTAAGACTCAAGATGAAAGAGAAAAGATGTCTCGTGTTCCCTATGCGAGTGCTGTCGGTAGCCTGATGTACGCTACGATGTGTACACGGCTTGATATATGTTATGCAGTTGGTTTTGTCAGTAGATTCCAGTCAAATCCTGGACTTGCTCATTGGAAAGCAGTGAAGAGGATACTCAGGTATCTCAAAGGAACAGAAGATTATGTACTTTGTTATCAAGATTCGAACTTGCGCTTAATCGGTTATAGTGACGCTGATTGGGGTAGTGACCTAGATGAACGCAAATCAACTTTGGGTTATGCGTTTTTACTAAACAATGGCGCAATAACATGGAGCAGCAAGAAGCAATCATGCATAGCTTTGTCGACCATGGAGGCAGAGTACATAGCTTGCTCGTCAGCAGTACAGGAAGCAGTTTGGTTGAGGAGGTTTTTTCAGCACCTTGGAGTTGTCACAGATACTTCAGATCCTGTAACAGTGCACTGTGACAGTATGGCAGCCCTTGCCTATTCGAAGGATCCGAAGTATCATGGAAAAACCAAGCACATTGACATACGTTACCACTACATTCGAGAGATGATTGCGCAAAATGAAGTGGTCCTGAAGCATGTTTCTACAAGTTATATGATTGTTGATCCTCTAACAAAGCCTATAGCTAGAGATGCTTTTCGGGCTCATGTTAGGAGTTTAGGACTTCGTAGACTTTGATTGTACTTTGTTTTTCAGTTGACCATTGGGATATTTGTCTTTAAATGCATATGATGTTTTTTTCGTTTCTCATATAGCATGATTATTTACACACATATTGTATTTTTGTGTATGTCGACAGGTAGAGATCAGCTCACTCACACGAGTGATCGCCTTTGGCGCTGTGATAGTGAGCAGAGATGAGACGTATGTTTACTAACGTCGCCTTAGTTGAAGCTAAGATGAGGTCTATACTGTTATTTAGACCGTACATGGACAACCCACATTCCATGTAGCCTGTGATAAGCTAGATGCGAGTTTTTTTTTAATTTGGCGCTCAGAGTAGCGAGCGAATAGGAGACTCGGGTGAGGCGCTTAAACTGACGACTAGACCAAGATCTATACGGTGTAGAGAGTTCAGACATACGCTCTTCCTTTAAAGAGAACTCCATCGTAGCATGTATTTCATACTACATGTGCTAATTCGACCAATGATAGAGGTGAGAGAATAGATCCCTACTTCTTCACCGTGTGAGTCTATTGGGTCATTTATATGACCCATATTATGCCCTTTGTGACTTTTGACTGTGTCACAAGATGGAGGGAGCAGCGACTGTTGCTTTAGTGTGTTACATATGTCCATGATTGATTCGGTCTAAAGGGGCATTACTGGGTGAACGGCTGTACCAATATTGAGTGGCATGAGGACGAAGGGAAGACTATTTGATAACACATCAATGGTAATGTAGCTTATTGTCGACAGGTTATGGCGCCACCGGTTAGCGACATGATCGTAAGTACATTATAACATTTGGTGGGTTAAGCATAGCTTTGAGTATTTATACTCGAGAGGGATTAAAGATGCTTAATCCGATGAGGTCAAATGAGTCTAGGGCATACCGAGACACTTTTATGGGATGTTATTATGCTGGTTTTTTTAAAAAAAAATTTAGCATAGTACTCCAAAATTTATGTGCAAATGCGCTCGGTGGTCGCACAGTCTATTACTAGTATGAACAAGAAATGATAGAGAGAATGCATGGCTAAGGTTGTGCCCACTATGTGCAAGTGGGAGATGTAATTCAATGCCCAGTAGTGGGCAATTCAAAAGGTTTGAGTGGGCAACCAAAGGGTTCATAACCCATGGATTAATAGCAGGGGTTTTACAACCCTTGGCTTTTCCTGATTAATGAGAATTAATCAAGTTCATTGCTATAAATTTGAACCCTGTTAGAGCCATGGTGATTATCGGAAAATCTCTTTCAGTCTTGTTGGTTCTAGACCGTGGAAATTTGTGTAAAACTCTGGTAGTTTTACACACTACCGAGCTGGAGTCGTGGGTGGTTTTCAGGCGTGCATTAGACGAGGTAGAACGCCATCTTCAATTCGACGCTTACTCTGTAAGGTATGTTTTCGCTGTGCCAATTTCTAACAATTCTTTAGAGAGGTGGTGCGCTTGCATGGGGTTCCACAGTCTATTACTTCTGACCGCGATGTGAAGTTCCTTAGCCATTTTTGGGTCACTTTGTGGAAGATGTTTGGGACTTCACTGAAGCGGAGCTCTACTGCGCATCCACAAACTGATGGTCAAACGGAGGTGACTAACAGAAGCTTGGTAATCTGATTCGAAGCATATATGGGGACAAGCCAAGGCAATGGGATAATGTCTTACCACAAGCTGAGTTTGCTTTCAACAGTGCAGTTCACAATGCTACGGGAAAATCACCTTTTTCCTTGGTTTATGTGACACCTCCGAAACATGCAGTGGATTTAGTTCGTCTTCCACGGGGTCCTGGAGTTAGTGTTGCGGCTGAGGCCATGGCTAAGCAGTCCCAAGAGGTGGTTGATTATGTGAGGCAGAAGTTGGCTGAGACTAATGCAAAGAACAAGGCAGTTGCTAACAAGGGTAGGCGTGTCAAGTTGTTCAATGAAGGTGATGATGTAATGATCTTTCTGAAGAAGAAAAGGTTTCCCGAAGGAACCTACAACAAGCTGAAGCCCAGGAAGTATGGTCCATACAAGGTCTTGAAGAAGATTGGAGATAATGCATATGTGATTGATCTTCCCGAGTCCATGAAGATCTCCAATATCTTCAATGTTGCTGATATTTTTGAGTATCATGAAGAGGAGCCGCTCTATCCAGATTTGAACTCGAGGTCGAGTTCTTTCGAAGAAGAAGGGATTGATGCAGAACAAGTAGCGGCCCAATTCTATGATTAATTGGACCGGTCAAAGCCTAAGAGGCCCAATCAACTTCTAATTGAAAATTGCCAATTTCAGCAATTTATCGACGAGCCCGGAATAGGCCCAAACTTGGTGGGCTGAAGCAGAATCGCGCTGCGATCAATACTCACCACCACCACCACCCTAATCGTGACTGATGGCGGATTTCGGCCAAATTCATTCGTTTAGGCCATCAATTTAGTAATTTTGTTATTTTACGTAATAATTAGATTACGAATTACTCTTAGTGTGTAATTCTGTTTTCGTTGTTTCCAGTTGGGAATTTCTTATTTTTCTTTCTAGTTTTCAATTTTGGAAGTTTCCCCAATTTCCGGGATACTTTATTTTTTTGGTAAGTTTTTGCTAGGGTTTGCTAATTTTTCCTATAAAAGGGCTTGTAACCTCTATTATTATTCAGCTTTTAATCAATTATAAATCAGAGTTATTCTCTTTCTCTTGTGGATTCAAGAACACTCTTGGATTCGAGACTTATTATCGTTTGGAATAGTAGACTAACTCACTACAACAAAAATGATAAACCGTGACGAAATTCTGGTGACGAAATTAACTTTTGTCTCCTATATGACTATTTTGAGAGGAAAAATATAATTCGTCTCTAATTGGGAGGATAAACAAAAATAAAGGTGATGAAATTTTATTTCGTCTCTAAACTTGTGGAAGAATGGAATTTTTGGTGACGAAATATTTTTTTCCTCACTAATATGTTCCCTCCACATCTTTTTGGTGACGAAAATATTTTTTTCGTCACTAATATGTTCCCTCCACATCTTTTTGGTGACGAAAATATTTTTTTCCTCACTAATATGTTCCCTCCACATCCTCCCCAGGAGAGCAAACCACTAGAAGAAAAAAATATTCCTCACAAAAGAGAAGACTTTGGCCCAGGAAATTTTTTTCGTCACCCATTTACTCTATTTTTTTCGTCACCCACCAAAACTAATTTTCCTTATTTATTTAATCATTTCTCGTAAAAATTTGCCCCGATCGGGTTTAGAATTAAAGCTTCTTAATTATCGAGACACAATTTCATTAACAAAAATATATTTTTTTTGTCTGATCAATTGTGAATTGTGTAGCGATAGCTCCCCCGTTTTTAATAAAATTCTTCCTTGCCAATCAAAAAAAAATTGTGCAGCGATAGCTGATTAACTTTATTTTTTGTATGAAATTAATTATGTACTCTTTAATATGTAAAAGATAGATGGTTTCGATTGAAAAAAATGACTCAAGTGTGGGGTCGAGTCTTGCAATCTAAAAAAATGACCCGACGAACTTCGATTTTGGTGACAATGACGAGATGTGAAATGCCAACGGTTTAAATCGACGCTTGTAAATATGGAGTTTGTAATTACATTTAAAATATATATGTTAAATGTAATTTATAACAAACTATTAAACCAGATTAGAAAAACTGATTTGTATAGTATAAACAAGATTAAAAAAAGAAAATTTATAAAAAGGCTTATGTTAAAAAAGATAATTTATTAAAAATATGATATTAGTAGGTGTTTGTACAATGGGTGTTCAAATGGGGTGCATAAAACAATGGGAATAAAAAAAAACTTATTTTTATAGTATAAACTGGATTTAAAAAAAATTATTAAAAGGCGTTTGTTAAAAAAGAAAAAAATTTCTTTCAAAAAGAAAAAATATATATTTAAAAATATATTAGTTGGTGTTTGTATAATGCGTGTTCAAATGGGGAGTGTAAAACAATCGGAATAAAAAAAAAAATTATTTGTATAGTATAAACTCGATTAAAAAATTTATTAAAAGGCTTTTGTTAAAAAAGAAAATTTTTTGTGTTAAAAAATAAAAAAATTATTAAAGTAGTGATATTAGTAGGTGTTTGTATAATGGGTGTTCAAATGGGGAGCATAAAACAATGGGAATAAAAAAAATACTTATTTTTATAGTATAAACTGGATTTAAAAAAAATTATTAAAAGGCGTTTGTTAGAAAAGAAAAAAATTTCTTTCAAAAAGAAAAAAAAAATATTTAAAATATATTAGTTGGTGTTTGTATAATGGGTGTTCAAATGGGGAGTGTAAAACGATCGGAATAAAAAAAAAATTTATTTGTATAGTATAAACTCGATTAAAAAATTTATTAAAAGGCTTTTGTTAAAAAAGAAAATTTTTTGTGTTAAAAAATAAAAAAATTATTAAAGTAGTGATATTAGTAGGTGTTTGTATAATGGGTGTTCAAATGGGGAGCATAAAACAATGGGAATAAAAAAAAACTTATTTTTATAGTATAAACT
This sequence comes from Vaccinium vitis-idaea, assembly GCA_963854785.1. NCBI lineage: Eukaryota > Viridiplantae > Streptophyta > Magnoliopsida > Ericales > Ericaceae > Vaccinium > Vaccinium vitis-idaea. Next base: position 4,516,529 of record OY978217.1, read on the forward strand.
GGATTTAAAAAAAATTATTAAAAGGCGTTTTTGTTAAAAAAGAAAATATTTTCTTTCAAAAAGAAAAAATATATATTTAAAAATATATTAGTTGGTGTTTGTATAATGGGTGTTCAAATGGGGAGTGTAAAACAATTGGAATAAAAAAAATTTATTTGTATAGTATAAACTCGATTAAAAAATTTATTAAAAGGCTGTTGTTAAAAAAGAAAATTTTTTGTGTTAAAAAATAAAAAAAATTATTAAAGTAGTGATATTAGTAGGTGTTTGTATAATGGGTGTTCAAATGGGGAGCATAAAACAATGGGAATAAAAAAAAACTTATTTTTATAGTATAAACTGGATTTAAAAAAAATTATTAAAAGGCGTTTTTGTTAAAAAAGAAAATATTTTCTTTCAAAAAGAAAAAATATATATTTAAAAATATATTAGTTGGTTTTTGTATAATGGGTGTTCAAATGGGGAGTGTAAAACAATTGGAATAAAAAAAATTTATTTGTATAGTATAAACTCGATTAAAAAATTTATTAAAAGGCTGTTGTTAAAAAAGAAAATTTTTTGTGTTAAAAAATAAAAAAAATTATTAAAGTAGTGATATTAGTAGGTGTTTGTATTAGTATAAAATTTATAAAAGAAATGATATTAGTAGGGGTTTGTATAAGAATAATCCGGTTTTTATAGTATAAATATTAAAAAGGTGCCTAAATGTCACAAGTGGTGGCCTAGCTCAGTTGGTTCGCGCGTGCGCGCACACAAGCGAGGTCTCCGGTTCGATTCCCAGGAGGAGCAAAATTCTCAATTTTCAGCTAACACGCCAGCGCCACGCGGGCACCACACGGGTGACACGTAGGCGCCAAACGAGCGCCAAGCGGGTGACACATAGGCGCCACGTCAGTTGTTTCCTTCATCAATTTCTTTCACGGTTAGTGACGAAAATTTTTGTCACCTTCATCAATTTCAGTCACAGTTAGTGACGAAATTTTTTGTCACCTAAGTAATTTCCTTCATCAATTTCTAGTCACGGTTAGTGACGAAACTAGTGAGTGGGTGACAAATAATTTGAAAATTGGTGATGAAAAATTTCGTCACCAAAAATTAGTATACGTGACGAAACAATAATTTCGTCACCAGGTGACTTTCAAAGACAACCTATAGGTGGCAAAACTATTTTTCGTCACCAAGACTATCAGAGACAAAAACCATGCATTTCATGACGATTTCATTCGTCTCCAAAGACCAAATTTCTTGTAGTGACTATTCTCTCGTGAATTCCGCTTCGTCACTGGCCTTCTGCTGTCAAGTAATACTTTCAACTTTCAAATTAATCAAAAATTTGATCACAACTTTTAGTTTCAACCAAAAATTTTCCTTAAGCAATAAGATTATAAGACTATTAGGGCCCATTTAGATGGGGATATGGAACCCGGATAACATTTCATCCCCTCTAAAGCCTGAGCACCACCTTATATCCCTCGTTTGGCAAAACAAAAAACCACCTGGTATAGAGGGTTAGTTCTCTCTTTATTTCTTACTCGGGCTTTCCAAATTGCACCCCGGTTCCTCCTTATTTTCTTAAAGCTTCAAATTAAAACTCAATTCATGCAAATGGTTCCGGTGACCTATAATCACAAAAAAGCCCAAAGTATGTCAAGTAACGTGTGCAAAGAACATAACAAATATAAATTAAGGGGCGTTTATGCATATAATTTGGCACTAATCATGAATCCGGGCTGCACGTGAGGGTCCCCCAAGTCAATCACCTCTCCTCATGAATATATACATCCACGAGCATTCGGGTTGTAGTGTTAGACTTTAATTTTAACACATCACGCTGACATAAGCCATCCAAGCTTAGTTAATATAATCTGGAAGCTATTCCACCTATTGCCAATTGGTTTTAGGTTTGGAACCCTCCAAAAAAATCTAACATATTCTTTTGTGTCTTTTGTTTGTTTGTTTGTTATTTTTAGTTTCTAAGAAATCGAGAGGCTGAGAGATAGGCGGGGATTTTGCGAGCAGCAGCACTAGGAGACAGTTATGTTTCACTCTTCGAAACCTCTCAATTCATTTCGATCTTTTGTTGTTGTAGTGGTTTTATACTCCCTCCGTCCCTTTTATAGTGTTTAACTTTTCATTTTTGGTTGTCCCTTAATAAGTGTGTGTTTTGAAAAGTTAGTGAGTATATTTCCTATTTTGCCCTTAAAATTAGATTCATTTTTGAAAAGTTAGTGGGTATTATTATATTGATAAGGATAAGTAGTGGAAAGTAAATGTAAAAGTTGTAAAAGTTGATGTCAGAGAAAATAAGTTGGAATTACGATGCTACACACTTAAAACGGGACGGAAGGAGTATTATATCTTCATGATATATAAAATTTCTTTTGCCTATAAAAAGAAAAAACATTCACCTTAAAACATCAACTTTCTTCTAGTATGATAATTGGATACCTTAAGTTTTTCTACTTAAATTTGTGTACAAGAAAGCTTCTTTTATTACTATACTATATATCATTAGACTTCCACAAACTGATCGAGCGTATAGTCCACCATACACACCCTCTCTGACAGAAGCTCTCTACTTTCAACAAAGTACGCAGGGAGATTCCAACCATGCATGCGTTAATCTCACGTTCACGGACTAACAAAGTTAATATATATTTTCCACAATTGAAATGTGTAAATGAATTGGATCGATTCAGAGTCAAAACCTAAGCAAACAACGTTGTTACGTTATCCAGATCAAAAAAAAAAACGTTGTTACGCTATCCCAGTCCTGAAGGCTTGTCTGAAATCGCAGCAATATCTAGTCTATAAATAGCAAGCACAATTGCTCTTTATTCTGCACCATTATCCAGAGGAAGGGAAAGGATCATTAGCCTGTTCTTTCCGTTTCATTCCTCTTCTCTTATTCCTTCACATTTCACAGCACTCCCAACTCAGAAAAATGACTTCTATCGCCGTTTTAGTAACAGCACCAGAACGTCCCACAGCAGTTTTTCATCCTAGCATTTGGAGAGATCATTTCCTTGCCTATGCTTCTGCTGACATGGTAAAATTCGTTGTCTAATATTTTTCTTTAAATGAGTACTCACACAGTATTATTCGTACTGAATTACCTCATTCCAGCTAGGGCTGGGCATCGGGTCGGGCCGTGCTTGCATCGTGTCAATTTGGGTTCAGCGAAATATGTGTCAACCCGAAAAAAAACCTATTTACCTAAACGTGTCGAAAATCTCAACCCTAACTTGACCTAAAATTACCCGTGTTGACCCGAACACGACACAAATCAACACAATTGCACAATACCCGTGTCATTTTCGTGTCGAATTCGAGTTGACACAACATGCATTGACACGTCCAGAGTAGGTTAACCATGTCATTTTCGGGTTAACCGTGTTGTTTTCGGGTTGGGTTCAGATTAACATATCGACACGAATAGATAAATAGGTTAGCCGTTTCATTTTTGGGTTATGCGGATTGAACATGAACCCAACCTGTTTTGGCAATCGTGTTCTCGGTAATGTCATATACGTGTTTCATGCCATTTTCGGGTTGGTTTTGGATTAACGTGTCGACACGAATAGATAAACAAGTTAGCCGTGTTATTTTTTGGTTATGCGGATTGAACACGAATCCGATCGACCTATTTAGCAATCGTGTTCTCGGTCGTGTCATATACGTGTTTCGTGTCCGAAATAGTCAACCCTAACCCTCTAATTTCGTGTCATGCTCAAGTGTCATGTTATAAATTCTCACCCCTAATTCCAGCCTTCTAATAATAGTACTCTCCAATTAAGACAAACCTATTCAACATCAACTTGATTAAAATTCGATTGCAATAGAATCGCCTGGTTATGAAAATGATTTTGACCGCATCAAAGTTTAAAACCAAATCCTCGATCAAAATGTACTTTCTTGAGGTAGTAAAAATAAATTTTAACTTCCAGGATAAAAAAGTGGTAATAGAATAAACATTTCTTTTGAACTGCAATAGAATAAACATTTCTGGATCAATCTAAATACGATGCCAACCCATCAACAAATTGAACTTACAATCTCACTGCACTTCAATGCAACTATGCAACCGTTAAGCCCAACGGTTCTAGTCCACATAATAATGTTAACGCGTGGTTTTATTTATTTATTTTTCCTGCAGGAAGTGGATATCAACAAGAAGCGAAATCTTCAACAGCTTAAAGAAAAGGTGAGAAAGCAGCTAGTGGAAGCTAAGGGTGAACGTTCACAACAGCTAGACCTTATTGATGCAATCCAGCGCCTAGGCGTGGCTTACCATTTCGAAACAGAGATTGAGAAAGCATTACATCACATATATGAAACCTATGGTGACAAAAATGATGAGGATCTTTACACTTTGTCTCTCATGTTTCGATTACTTCGACAACAAGGATATCCTGTCTCTTGTGGTAAGTCACCTTAATTTGTCTCTTATACTGTTAGGGAAAGTGATTTTTTTTTTTTTTTATTGGCAAAGAAAAATTATGATATTCACGTTATTAAATATAAACCATGAAATCGAGAACAATAGGAAAAGAAAAGCAATGAAAAAAACAACAAAACAAATAGATTCCATTGTCATTAAGGAAATGAATTTTCACTATCCCTTTTTTCCCTACATCTCTTTTTTTTTTGTGAGGGTACGAGGGTAGTCTTGTCAAAAAAAAAATAGCGTATACATGACGATAAATGGAGAGCTTGGAATTGATATATTTTGGGAAAACCTATCAAAATTGACTTTCTTCTTATGGAAACAGGAAAACATATTATTTATTTCTTAGTCCGTTTGCTTGTCAAATTACCAATATTTAATTCATCTGTCATTGGCAACAACTGTGCTGCTATGCTCTAGACGGTAAACAACATATGTAGTCGACTAAGAGCATCACTAGTGGTATACTCAAATATGCATACTCAAATATTGCCACATCACATTTTGAGTATTCATTTAATGAGTTTATAAGTTTGAGTATCTACCCTTCTACAATGGTTCATTTGTGTCCATAATTGAAAAAAGTACTATTCACTCTATTTTTATTCATAAAATGGGCACAATTTTAAATCTGTACATATATTTTTTTTTATAATATTAGTACCATTTAAAAGATATTCACAATACGTTTAAAATGAGATCAATCTTGAACATATTTTGGTAAAGATTAAAAATCGATAATTTCAATTTTTGAGAGTGCAAAAAAATTGAGTTTTGAATTAAGTATTTGAAAAATGGAGAGAGAATGTTGTTACTTTTGATAGGGTGTGGTCCCCAAAATTTGGTTATTGAGGTTTGATTATTGAGAAAGATTAGTAGTTTTGAGTATCCAAATGCCAAAAGTTGAGTATTTGTAACAAATGTTGTTAACTTTGAGTATTTATCCAAATACCATTGTGAGTCTCTTATGTATATCAAAATACTCATCTTTGAGTATTTTTGTGTTTGAGTATACCACTAGTAATGCTCTAAGAGATAGTACTAATCTATTATAACGTTCGTTAAAATATATACACTTAGGGGTGGTTTCCCATTTTTGCTAGAAGTGCTAAAAATAGTTGATGTATGTGAGAAGATGACCTGTCTTCAATTCCTTGTTTAGCCCAAATCCAAGATTTTGCAGTGTAGAAATACAATCCATCACAAAAGCTGGTGTCTGTCTATCGAGTAACTATTCAATAGTTTGGAGCACTGCAACATATAGTGCTACGATCACTCCAGAACTACACATTTATATGGAATCCATTTACTGAGCATCACCAATGACATTCTCAAATATGAATACTTAAATGTTGTCACATCACCTTTTGAGTATTCATTTAATGGATTTCTAAAGTTAGCAATGTAAAACTCTACAATGGTTCATTTTTGTCCATAATCAAAAAAAGGGAAAATGTTGGTAGTTTTGATTATCCAGGTTTGATTATTGATAAAATGTTGGTAGTTTTGAGTATCCAAATGCCAAAATTTGAGTATTTATAAAAAAATGTTGTTAACTTTGAGTATTTATCCAAATGCCATTGTGAGCCGTTTTTGAGTATCCAAATGTCAAAATTTGAGTATTTTTCTCTTTGAGTATGCCATTGAGGATGCTCTAAGTCATGAGTCTTTCAAAAATATGTGGTGTTCGAGTGATCCGGAGCACCACGTGACAAGTGCTCCCGGAGTTTTGAATAATTAGGCCCGTCTATCAGTCGCTTGATGTTTTCTCTGTTTTCAATCCGTTGGAAGGACCCATACACGGCCCCAATCTCAAACAATCTTAAAGAATATTGAATGAGAATAGGATTGTGATTTCATCTTCTTAAAATCAAAGTTTGAGATTTACTGGAATTAGTTTGTCATTTTTAATGACATATCTAATCTGGGATTAAGGAGAGAAAGGATTGGCTAATGTTGTAATCGAATTTACTTAATAATGGCATTGGAAGAGAGCTAGCCCTGTCCACCACCTCGGTGATCAGACGTGTTTTTGCTCTTCCAAAAAAGAAAAAAAAAAAGGAGATCGAAAATCTCAGAAGCCACAACTAGGGATTTTCTTGTTACAATTTCTGTCAATTTTCATATCTCTGTTGGACATCTTGTTTTGCAATGTTGATCATGGTCCCGAATGGTTTTACCAGATGATTTCAACAAGCTCAAGGACAAGGAAGGGAAATTTAAGAAATCGTTGATTGGTGATGTGAGAGGATTGTTGAGTTTGTACGAAGCTACACATCTGAGGGTGCATGGAGAAGATATACTAGATGAAGCACTGGATTTTACTACCACTCACCTCAACTCTGCACTACCCAACTTAAGCAACAAACCAATTGCAGCACAAGTAGTTCATGCTCTAAATCAACCCATCCGCAAGGGCCATATGAGGCTCGAGTCAAGGCGTTATATTTCTTTCTACGAAGGAGATGATTCCCATAACAAGGTTCTGTTGGATTTTGCAAAATTGGATTTCAACTTATTGCAGAAATTGCACCAGAGGGAGCTAAGCGAACTCACAAGGTGACATAATAGCTACAATTTAGTGTTTAATTAACCTTTATAGAAACTTTTTATTAATTTTTGTCTCAGTATTGTATTTCCTGAAGACTTTTTAACTTTTGAAAAAAGATTATTGCTTCCTAGCTTTTTGGTCATCTTCACAAGGAAATACACAGTATTTATCATAGAACAAAAAGTAAATTGAAATCGAAAATGTGTGAAATTTTTTATGAGTTTGCCTTTTGTTAGGATTAGGCCCTCTAAGCTTCAGGGTCGACCCTGATATTTTTAGTTTACATGAATTCCTATCAGTCCCGTAGTTTATATGAATTGCGAAACAGAAAAGTATTGACTTAAAAGAAAAGAAAAAGAAAAGAACTAATAAATTAAACCGAGAAGAAATTATTATTTTGGCATCCTTGACAAGGCATTAATACGTTGGATCTCTAATTTCCTTGTACTACAATTTTTGGTTTAGGTGGTGGAAAGAATTGGATGTTGCAGGGAAACTTCCTTTTGCAAGAGACAGACTAGTGGAGGGATACTTTTGGATACAAGCAATCTACTATGAGCCCCAGTATTCCCACGCTAGAAAGATCATAACTAAACTCTTTTCCTTGACTTCTATTGTTGATGATATGTTCGATGCTAGCGATGCTACCTTCGAAGAACTTGTGCTCTTCAATGATGCTACTCAAAGGTAAAATCATTTTAATTAATGTTCTTAATGTTCAAATCGAGATTCCAAGACTGCGTTTGAATCGAAAGTTGTTTAACAAACCCTTATATTATCTTAATTATGCTATAGACTAAAATCCATGATTGAAAGCATCTATTATCTAAAATCTATTTTCACATCTATCACAAACAACGCTTAATTATTTATAATGACCTATTTGATTATCAGGTTGGAAGTCAGCGCCTTGGATCAACTTCCAGATTACATGAAAGTAGTTTATCAAGCAGTTTTGGATTTTTTTAGCACGATTGATGAAGAAATGGCTAAGCAAGGAAGATCATACCGAGTCGACTACGCAAAATCCGCAGTTAACCTCGAACTAACTTACTTTGTTTTATTAACAATAAGATTGAAATTTCATCAACATTAATTCGTTGTCCTCGTAATTTCAGTGGAAGATTTCGGTTAAAGCATACCTTGATGAAGCTAAATGGTATTTCGAAGGCCATGTTCCTAGTTTGGAAGAGTACATGCCACTTGCACTTGTGAGTAGTGGTTTCAGAGGGATTGCTACCTATTCATTTGTAGGAATGGGAGAGTTGGCTACCAAAGAGGCCTTTGAGTGGTTGTTTAGTGATCCTTTAATTGTTCAAGCTTCAACTGTGGTTTGCAGGCTCATGGATGACATGTTCACCCACGAGGTAAGACTGGTTATATAACTTGTTCTAAAAGGCCTAGTTATCCATGACACTTGATCTTAAAAACCTGAATGAAGCATCATATCTCGAGATTCAAGATTCCAATCATTTCAAGTGTTGTCAATTAATTTGCACATAGAAAGAAAGAAATACCTCTTTTTTATGCTTAACATTTGTGATTCTGCAACTATAGTTTGAGCAAGGAAGAGGTCACGTAGCCTCAGCAGTTGAATGCTACATGAAAGATTATGGTGCAACAAGAGAAGATGCTGTCGTTGAATTTCAGAAAAGAATAACAAATGCATGGAAAGACATCAACTCAGAGTGTCTCCGCCCAATTGCCATCCCAATGCCTGTCCTCACGCGAGTTCTCAATCTGGCACGAACAATGCATTTTATATACAAGGATGGAGATATTTACACACATTCTGGAACCAAGCTCAAGGAATTTGTGACCACAGTACTCGTTGATTCTGTGCCAACTTGAAATCTGTCTTGCTAAAGGTTGAGCGGGAAGATCGAGTACTCTTAAGAATAACTACGCGTATCTATGAATCGCGATAAATAAATAAATACATATGTTTACTTTTTCTTAAAGAAATAAAGAGAGTCTTCTAGACTCGCGTATTATGTATCGCGAAAAATTACAAAAAATGTAAGTTTACTATTGCTTAAAGAAATAAAGAGATCGAGTTTTGTAGACTATGGTCTTGTAGTTTGATGAAACATGCATGCCAGTGGAATGCATGCTTTTGTTCTTCTTAATGCTAGGTTGGGGATCCTCAATAATTATTGAATGCAATGTACTATTTCCATCAAGCAATGAAATTGCCTTTCGCCCTAATGTGTCCACAACGATTATATGTGTTCAAAAAATCAGGCTTTTCGAATTCGGACACTTGTTCATAGTCATATTTATTTGTGAAGAAAAAAAATAAGTAAAGATATTCGCATGGACTGAATTTTAGAATAACATTACCATGTCCGTTTCAATAAAATTATATATAACAAATTAATTACTTTTTCGTATTGGTTTGTTATAAAAGCAACTTAGTTTGAAAAAAACTATTACTATTGAACTCGTTCAGCTTATGACATTTAAAAACTAATGAGATTGGCTCGTGCAAAACTCATTTGAAACTAGCTAGCAAACCTGATAAACAATTTAACCATATTTTCAAGATTCATTATGTTTTCAAATGAAGTTTGAATCGAATTGTTCTACTCTTGTTATCAACCGTAGTTATTTTTCTTTTAAAATAAACGATCAACTTAAATTGATCACCAAAGTCAATAGTGATAGAACAACTGCAAAAAAAAAAAACTAAAATATCCAATGACCAATTATCATTCAAGAAAACAAAACAAAAAAGTTCTAAATTAATCACCAACAAAATTGAGAATACTATTCTTCTAAATTACCAACAAAACTGACTAATACCCCTCCCACAGGTTTTGATAATCAAAATTGACAAAATGCAAATAAATACTAAACAAAAATAAAAACTGATGATTCTTTAAAAATCTGTTTTAAACACTGTTATCAGCTTTAACACCACGATCGCGACGACCAATCCGCCTAGCAACTATTAGACCAGTCTTCGCCCCTGCTGATTTATCACGGCGGACAGTAGTGGCATGACCAATAGGTTGGTGGTTACCACCGCCATGGGGATGATCCACTGGGTCCATAGCCACACCGCGGACCTTGGGCCAGCTGTTCCTCTTGACTCTGAATTTGTGAAATGCATTACCAGCCTTAAGCAATGGCTTATTGGCTTCTCCGTACGCCCTCCTCCGGCAACCTGGCCAACCATCGCTCGACACTCGCTAGCCACAATCTTTTTCACTCCCGATGGGAGTTTGATCCTGTCAATAGTACATCAATGTCATAATGCTCCAGCAGTTAGTCATGCAAAGTGACTTCTAATAAGAAATTCAGGGATACAAAATGGCATAATCACCAGAAGCCCTAGCCAAGGCACCACGGTCACCCACATGGTTCTCAACGTTACAAACCACACAACCTTCGGGCATAGACCTTAAAGGAAGGATATTTCCCACCGTTAGATTGGCTTTCTTCCCACAAAACAAGAACTGACCCGTGTACATGCCCTCCGCCGCGACAAACAGCTCCTTCTGGTGCTTGAACCAGAACGGGTGGCGGAAAGTGACCTGGGCGAGGGGTACGCCCCGGCCTGGGTCATGAACAATACGACCCCTTTGATGTAGCCATTGCGCTCACCAAAGTCGAGGCTGCGAAACCTGGCCGGACCCTTGCGGTGGTGGGTGTGGGACTTGAACACGGAACCCGCACCTTTACGTTGGGCTCTGATAACTCTACCCATCTCTCTCTGTTACTCTCTCTCTGTAGGGTTTTCGGAAGGGAAGGCGGAGATGGGTAATGGGAGAAGACGGAGTTTTATAGGGTTTTAGAGAGTCCGATTTTAGTTCCCACTTTTACCCACTTTCTTATTGGTTGATATACTAACTCATGAAACTCTCTCTCTTACAACTATGGTTATACTTGCAAAATAGAAATAAATTTAACATCCAAGCCTTATTTATTTTGGAATCATCATCCGCCTACCTTATATTAAAACAACTTGGCAGAGGAAATCTTACCAAAATTTCCATGAACCCAACGTTGAAAACAACTCCCACGGAACCGAATTTTTCTTTTGCTAAACGCTGCTAATCTAGAAAAAATAAATAATCAGGACCAAACAATTTTAACACCACAAATACTATATATGTTATTACTTTGCCACCTTATGTCTAAGTATAGTTTTGGGACTGTCTAAATAGCGAAATGAATTTCAAAGAAAAGTTCAATTCTATTTTTAACTTTTGCTTTTGGCCTAACTTTTCAACTTTTAAGTTCGTCTATGGACAAAGTAAATAAATGGAGTACGGACTAATTTTGTAAGATGTATATAATATACTCCTTAAGGTCGGGGTTTGATTCCCTGCTGGTTGAGTATCCTAATCTAAATGGGGTTCGTGATGGTATTGCTGCGCTAGTCCCCTCAGAAGTTTAGTTCACAAGACGCCCTAATTGTTGGGTTGTTCTTCCATCATAAAAAATAAAATAAAACAAAATTGTCCTTTCTCCATCCCTAGAATGTTTCCTTCGCTGGAAAAGGGAGTTTGCTATTACACTTTCCTTTTTTCTCACGATTCTTCCACGAATTTTTGAGATTAGGGATCTCCTTTGCCAAGCAAAAATGATATGTGCAAGGAATCACGCACGGAAGGTCTTACGGTGCCCAGTACAGATCTCAAACGGCTGATCTGAGTTGCTCAAAAATTTTAAAAACACATTTCAAGTGGGCTTGCGAGAAACCAGCTCCATCCGATATGTGTGGATGCTTGATCCAAACTTTCATTTTTTAATGGCTCGGATGAAAAAAGAAAAAATGAAAGTTTGAATCGAGCATCTAAACATATCGGATGGAGCTAGTTTTAGCGGGCCCACTCAAAATGTGTTTCTAAAATTATTGAGCGGCTCGGATTAGTCGCTTGGGATCCGTACTGGGCCCGCTGGGCCATCCCTGCGTGATTCCCTGCAAATCTTTTCCTTGCATATAGCATTTCTGTTTACCAAGTAACTTACCATTCTACTTACGAGATTATCTTCTTTACAGATGTGGCGCACTGACTTTTGTGAGACCCACCAAGCGTACATTGCAATAATCTGAACCGTTCATCTTAAGAGCTGGCAAAATAATGTATCCACGCAAAAAAAACGGCTTGATCGGACATGAATAGATATGTCAAAAGTAGAATTTTGGTTTAAAAATGGACGGTCTGGATTCAGTCAATAATTTTTAAGTTAAAATTTCCATGATCATCTGCTTTTTGAACCAAAATTTAACTGTTGACGTACATATTGATGTCCAATCAAACTAATTTTTTGTGTGAATACATTATTTTGCAAGCCAACAAGATGATTAGTTCATATTATTATGGTCCCGCTAATGGATGTCCCTGAGGCAATTGCTTAGGTGCAATTGATATACCTAAATATAAAAGTTGTTTTATGGAAACTTTCAAACCATCACTTTTCATAGACATAAATGTTTGTACTCTAGTGACATGATTTTGCAGCGATAATGATAATTCTAAGAGTACAGAATTTTGGTGCAAAAATATGCACAGATTGGCTCGGGAACTTATTTTTGGATACCACACTAACAATCCGAGCCGTTCATTCATCTTAGAATCATTTTTCGAAAGGCCACGTGAGAAATCACCTCAATCGGACGTGCCTAAGTGCTCAATCCAAAGCCCAACCAGTTTCATTTAAATTTTGACACCAGTAAATTAATCTTACCCTCATTTCCTTTCTAGTTCTTGAAAGTTTTTTTTTTTTTTAATTTTATTTCCCATTGAAAACAAGGAAATTTCAATTCAAGAGGGCAACGGCTCTTGAATCTATGTATGTTCCATCCCTACAGTTATGCGTACATTTCTAAAACTCTTATAATTTTCATTCAATATAGATATTATTATTTTTGTTATTCGATATACATCAGTGGAGGTTTGTGGGAAAGAAGTTAGTGAATTAGTTCAGAGAGAGTCTAGAAGTTATCCATAGTCCTAAACTCCTAACGCTTTTGCCGAGACTTAATAGATCTCAATTAGTTCTCAATTAGACTTCGAGCAATTAAATTGGGATGAAGGTAGTATAAAAAAAAAAAATCGTTACTCCGAAACATCTCTGAAACACTATCCCCGTTGCGTTGAGTTGTCCAAAATTTCCCTCCACTCCGCTTGAACCAACACCAGAAAAAAGACTTAAATCTAAACTTGACATACATCAATCCAAAAGCAGATACAACCCAGAAGGTATTTGCATCGTCAGTGAAGAGGGGCCATTACAGATCACTGGGCATGAAGAGAGGTTATCAGGAATCTTCATCGTCGCCTTCCGCTGGACCACCCCAATCCAAAATCAGACACAACCCAGCAGGTATTTTGCAGCTTAGTTTGTGGGTTTTTCTATTTGGGTCGATTTTTGGTAGAAAGCGGCGAAAACCGAATGCGAATAGAATTGTGAATCTCAATCGATTCTGTATAGTTCTCCATTGGAAGAATGTTCAATGCAAGATGGAAATTTTTAAGGTTTGGTTCACTTGTCAAGAATTCAATGCCATAAAACTATTCCCGATAAAATTATAGTAAGGTGAAGTGAAGAAAAATGAAAAGTATTCTCCTTGATGTATAAAAATTAGCTTATAGCATTATTCCTGCAAAATCTTGTGTTTTTGAAGGACAAATTTTCTTAGGAAAAGCTGATCCTAGTAGGAAAGTTCGAGAGGTGGGTTCCACAAGTTTCATACAAATTTACTACTGTACATTAAAAATGCTGGAAAGTTGTTTACCTTTTATATCCTTGCAATAGAATAGGGCCTAAGGTGGAAATAGACGTGCAACATTTCCTTAGCTGTCAAACATAGTTTCAAATTTTGATTGATAAATGAACTTATGGTCAGGTGATGCACAATTTCTGGAGGATGAGAGTACAAAGAAATTTGCCAGGAAAGTGGCTGACCATTATAGCGCAAGAACGAACCAAAGTCTCGAAGAGAGAGAAGCTAGTCCTATCATCCATTTAAAGAAACTTAACAATTGGGTGTGGCTTTCAATGTCATCAATCAAATTGTCCTCTTTAGAATAAATGTTTCATGAAGTATTGACTATTTGTTGTTGTGAACAGATTAAAAGTGTATTAATTCAACTGTATGCGCACCGGGGAGACTCAGTTCTTGATCTTGCTTGTGGCAAGGTAGTATAGGTCCGGTTACCCGTCTATCTTTAAAGTGTACTGTTGTACTTGACTGGTAATGGTCATAGTTTAAATAATCTCCCTTGAGCTTCTTTAATATTTGCCAGGGTGGAGATCTAATCAAATGGGACAAGGCGAAGATTGGATATTATGTCGGGATTGACATAGCTGAAGGCTCGGTAAGTTATATGTGTTTATAATCCATTTCTGCCAGTTGTTACTCAGTTCCATGGACAATTCAGATCTATGTGAAAGTGGATTCACAAAGGTGTTTAAGCATTCACTCTATCTGACTTGTCATTCCCCCTTTTCAATTCTCATGATTGTTTCATTCTTATTGGTTTTCACATAACGGCCCTCTCCTGAACATGCAAACTAATTGGCCTGTAATATATGCCATGTTCTGTAAGTACAATGTTGATGATACTAATCACTTTCTGAAGATCACTTCTATAGTTGTATCATATTTTATCTGTACTAGTTGGCCATGCATTACAATCAAAATATTCGCAGTTACATCGCCTTAGTCAGGTGCTTCCAAGAATTGGATATACTAATCCAGTTTTTGATTCATGGATTATGGATATGCTGGAGTGTGCTATCAATCATCTTCTGCGGCTATGTTTCTGTTAGTAATAAGCCTTCTATCCCATCGTGTTCCACAATTGTCTACAGATAGAAGATTGTCGTACACGGTACAACGGTGTGCAGAACATCATCAACATCGCAAAAAGTTCATGTTCCCTGCACGCCTTATATGTGGAGATTGTTATGAGGTAACTTTGAACTATTTCATAGGATGCATAAACATGGTGCTAATGTTTGGGATATTGACTAACAAAGTTTCAGTGTTGAACTATGGAAGTTAAATGGTTGGTGTACTTGGACTTTGAATTATTTCATTATGAGTTGAAGTTACCTTAAAATCACTGACCTGTGAACTTGAACTGCCATTTTTTCCCCACTTACATAACTAAGTTTTACTGAATCCACTGTATGACTACAAAAGGATTTAATCCTGATTTTGTGTTCCCTGTCTGTGGTTATCAGATTCCCCTGGATAAAGTTTTGGAAGAAGATGCACCATTTGATATTTGTAGTTGCCAGGTGAGTGATGCTTTTGGTATTTAAAACACTTCTTCTTTTTTCTGGTAAACTTTGTGTTTCCTGTGATCCCATATGTGTCCATAAATTTCTATTGGTGGAAACAAGATTTGATTCCCTGTGTTTGCTTGGCCTGAATGCCGCATAATTTTTCTCTACAACCAGTTATACAATTTATGCTGTATTTAGTATTAAATAATGTGATGGAACTATTGAGATTTTTGCAGTTTGCCATGCATTACTCATGGTCTACAGAGGTACGTGCACGCCGGGCCTTGGCCAATGTGTCAGCATTGCTTCGTCCAGGGGGCATCTTTATTGGACCTATGCCTGATGCCAATGTTATCATCAAAAAGCTTAGAGAAGGTTTTACATTTTATTCTTTATTACTCTTCATTCTTCTAATCTTTATTTGCAATGTAAAAGAGCCGAAAACATTGAGTCTTAGGCTCTTAGCTGAAATTTAATCATATTAAATGTTCCGGTATTTTTCAGTGTTCTAAAAGGTCCGGAAGGCTGAGTACTCGCCGCCTAAGCGCTAGACTAGCTCCCCTTCCTGACTAGCCCGACTAGACCGACTTGCCCGCCTAGGCGCCGAATATTTGGCTCTGAAAGCTAGAAAGTGCCCAGCTGCCCTAGGAGCGCCTAGCGAGTTTTAGAACCTAGTATTTTTTGTTTGGAGTATTTTGAATGTCATGTTTTACTATTATACTACTTTCTTTTCTTTTCTATCTTCTCCCTACCCCATCATAACTCTATGTATGTATCTTTTCTCTTTGATGACCTCTTCAACTCCTGCTATGCTGGTTTTGCATGTGAACTAATGGGGAGGTTGTATCTAATAAAATTCATGACGGGTGATGATGACCAGAGTGTAATAAACTAGGGAAAGTTCATGGCTAGGGTAAAATTACTCGAACCGACAACAATTGATAGACAATTACCAACTGTTGTGATGTAATTGATAAGTAGGGAAAAAAATAAAGGTTGCCTGTCATTCACAATGATATGCACCCTCTCATTTCTGATGTATGATATTATTTTCACTGTCGATATGCAGCCGAAGGACTTATTTTTTGTAATAGCGTTTATTGGATACGCTTTGATGAGGAACTTTCTGAAAAGGTAATTTCTTTTTGTTTATGTACCCTGCATATATTGGTACGATTGGAAAGTGTAGCTGACGATTTGATGTTCTTTCTGTTCTGGTTCAGAAGTTTAAATCTTCAAGCCCCTTTGGTATAAAGTACAAGTTCCAGCTCGAGGTACCATTCAGACATTCCTTAGAAATCCTATATCTAACTCTGATATCTTGCTCCTAAGTCAGTTATATTTTCTTTCAATGCTTTAGTTATCATCAGTTGAGCTCTAAAAAGACTCATCAATTAAGAATGGAATGTGGTTTTGCACGCTGATGCTTTGAAGCTGGTTTTCTATTCAATCATGCTACGACTTTGTAACTAGCGGTTATCTCCCTCCAGCCTTTTTCCCTCCTCTCTCATTGAAGACTTAAAAAATACGGATTTTCATCGTGTAATTCTTCATGACAACAACTCTAGCCTCTCTTCATTTGATACTTCTATGTCATTTCTACCTTTCGGTTTTATTCCTGTATTAAGTTGGATTTGTGTTGTGGTCTATCACAAACGTGTTGAAAAAATGGATCCTTCTGTTACAGGATGCTGTTGATTGTCCTGAGTGGATTGTTCCCTTCCATGTCTTCAAGTCATTGGCAGAAGAGGTATATGCGTGTTTGCAACAGTTTTTCCCCTCATGACTGAGCTGGTGCAGTAGTACTCTTTTTTAGATCTAGAATGTGCTTTAGACATACTAATTTTTTATTATTCCCCTCGGGATGATAGTTTAAGATGCTTAGACTGGCTAATAAGGCAGTCCGGTCATGCTTGGAGCGAACGTAATCTAGAATATCACTGTGAAAAGAGAAATTTGAAAATGGGTGAAATACCCCGTCAATAACTGATTCAATGTGGATCTATGTCTCCACCATATTGTTCAGAAGTGTATGGAGATTTGCTCTGCTTTGACAGTACCATTGTAGATAAAATTGTAATTGAGCATTAAGATGCACAAGTCTGATTGATATAGCTTTGCCTTTTTGGTGCAATATGCAGTACGAGTTAGAGCTGGTTTTTGTGAAAAACTCGCATGTATTTGTCGATGAATACTTGAAGAAACCAGATTTCGTAGAGCTCATGCGAAGGCTAGGTGCCTTGGGTGACGGAAACCAAGACCAGAGTAAGTTTTCCATGGTCTTCCTTTCTTGTTCTTTTTCTTTCATCTTCTCCTTACTAAAAGCCCACATCTTTTGAACTGGTTCCTTTAGCTTTCATATTGGTGGGAATCATGTCACCCCAAATTTAGAAACTTAGAATCTCATATTAATGATGGACTACCATGATGATATTACTAGTGTGTGTCACTAATCTCAAAATTTAGTGCATGAGACTGACATTGATATATTTGTTTTGACTCATAAAATCCAGGTACATTATCGTCCGACGAGTGGGAAGTAGCTCATTTATATCTGTCATTTGTATTGAGGAAGGTCAGCTTTACTGGACTATAGTATACACGTTATATAAGGTTATTATCTCTGCATCAGGGATGGAGCCAGAGTAGGGGCGAAGGGCGGTCGCCCCTGCAAGGGGAAAAGAAAAACCTCTAGTATTATGTAGAAAAAATAAATATTCCTATGAATTATATGGCTCGCCCCTACAAAGTAATATGGAAAAAAAAATTCGCCCCTGCGTAATGAAATTTCTGGCTCCGTCCCTGCTCTGTATCATGTTTAGAGAGGAGATTTTTTCTTTATGTTACGTTGGGGTGAAAGTTCTATGTCTGTTGCAGCGAGGCCAACCAGAGAAGGGGTGTGTTAACGGTAGACGAGATAAAGGCAAGATGCACGTATCGAAAGAAGACATTATGTATGTTGGTACCGAAATTTGATCAAGTGTTGGAATACCCTGCGCCAGAGAACCAAATGGCATTGGATGCATTTCAGGGAGTTCATTATACATTATACATTGACAGCGCCAATCAATGTTGGACAGAAGCAGTAACGCGATGCGATGTTGGTTTGGATCAGGATCACAGTACTTCAATGTAAATTTGGTTTTCTTCAGCTGCAGCAATTTTGTTACCAACACCAAAAGTTGGCGAACAGCTTACGGCATAGATCAGAACTGTAAGACTCCTATTGCAGAATGGCCAACATAAAATTTGATTTAGGCAATTCAATTCACCAGTTTGCTTTGCATCTGCTAGCTGTGTTGAGGTCATAAATTTGTACCAGAAATTACTCGAGCGAAAATAAAATGGTGCCGTTCTTACGTCCGCAAAGCTGTCTTTCACTCCATACCCGTCGTATGTCTGCAGCAGCTGGCAAAAGATAGCCCGAATGGTATAGGGTCAAATATCCTTTTGGCCTCGTGAGCTTGCAAATTTTTTTGACAAATTTCACTTTATTACTCCTTCCGTCCCAATTTGTTTACTAATTTACGGGAATTCTTCCAGTTTATTGAGTCAAAATCTTTGAGTAGAAAAGTGTGTAAATTTTCAAAAACACCCTTAAAGACAATCAATAACTTAAATTTGTTGGGTTAGAATTTAACAAGACTAAAGGGATATTATTAGAACTTTGCCTTTTAGTGGTTTCTAGAACAAGAAAATTGCAAACAAATTGGGACAGTCCAAAAAGTAAACCTGAGCAAACAAATCGGGACGGAATCCTTTACAAATGAATCTGAATACAGTCCATCATACAGATAATGTTAACAGCACTTGCAAATTTAAACATTCTATGGATCATCGATTCATGGTCCTTTATTTCGTGTTAGTATTTATCAAGAAAGCACAAAACATATCCAAAATTTTCCCCAACCATAAACAAGATACCAAAACGCTATGGAGTCCAAATTGAGTTGAACTACGGTAATGCGGGGACAGCCCAAAAAGTAAACCTAAGCAGACAAATCGGGACGGAACCCTTTACAAATGAATCCAAACACATTGTTTGAGTCCATCATACAAATAATGTTAATCGCAGTTGCAAATTCAAACATTCTACGGATCATGGATTCATGGTTCTTTATTTCGAGTTAGTATTTGTCGAGAAAGCACAAAACATATCCAAAATTTTCCCCATCCATAAACCAAGATCCCCTCTATAAGCTGTCCTTAGAAAATTTTAGTTATTGATTTATTTATCTACAACTATCTAAATCCATCTGTGCACGCTATAAGAAACATCAAATTCCAGCTACAAAGGAAAACCTTCTCATAATAAGCTCATGTAATCCATCAGTGCACTCCTCAACCTCAAAGAGAATGAAGCCTAAGCCCGCTTCATCACCACTAACATAATAACCATGACTGCTAATCCCATGAAGGATGCCGTGACAGCTCCACGAGAAAAGTTGGTTTCGGCACTTCCATTGGTGTCCGCTGTCGAGCCTCCAAATAGCTCCTGAAAATAATCAGATAACGTGCTCATCATGTCAACCACTTTATTCTTCACGCCCTGGAAATACTCCATATAATACCCATTTGCATAATCTGATACGTTTGTCGATGATTGCTGATCTAGCAAACTTGCATCGGCAGCATACTCTTCCATGACTGGATCCATATCTGAGAAGGGATTAGTTGCACAAACGAATTACATGAAACTTTTTGGTAACAAATGTCATATAAGAGGAGCAGAAGGCGGAAAAGTCCTTACTGCTCTTCTGGGACTTGAAAAACTCCACCACGGCCTCGTTTTCAAGTACGGCATCCCATAGTTTTGGGTCACTAGCAATTGAAGCAACAACAGACTACAGAAAACAGCATTATCAGATAGCATAATTATGGGACTCGAAAAACTCCACCACCTTGTATTCAAGTACAGCATCAAATATTTTTGGGTCCCTAGCGATTGAAGAAACAACAGACTACAGAAAACGCCACAATCAGGATCTATCCGTTAGATCATCTTCAAATTCCGTAGGATAGGAGGAAAAAATGGAATTGATGAGTCAAATATTACAGACATGAAAATAGACAGAAACTTCAGCGACCACTCAAATGTGCCCCAAGTGTTTCGAAAGTAGTGCAGAACATCATAAGCAGTTTAGCACGCCCTCCCAATCTTCTTCAGTATTCAAACTATTATGAATTGATGTCCCAAGGACTTGAAACAAATGACTGCAAGATTGACGTAGAAATAGCCCATCACACTTACTACTTTTTGAGATACTCTCCAGTTTTAAAATAAACCAAATGGATGCCTCTTGAGTATGTATTTCTTTAAAAAGTAAAATCGAGTGGAATGTGTAGCGAGTTGAATAGTAGTACTATATAGCATGCATACATTAAGAACATAAGTTGCACAAAAAATAATCTCCCAAGCTCAATGTAACGATGTAAGAGCACACATATACACTGGACATGTAAATAGAATCTTTAATACCAGGTTGAGAAAATTGCACAAACAGCAGTAACTAAAAAGTTAAATATCGGATTCTTCTCAGTACCTGAGCTACCCGACTTTCACTGAGAAGCCTAAATGCTTTAATAGCATCTTTTGGAACTGACATTACTGTGCCCTGACCGGTACCACGAGATTTAGTCTCCAGGGATTCTGGTTTTGGAAACAGCAACAAATCAGAGTCATGATCACCTCCATCCCCAGAACCAGTAGAATACGGTGAGGACGGATATACCCTGCAAATTATTCCAAACAACATGACACAAAAATTGAGGCAAACAAAATAGAGGGTATCCTAAAGAAATACTAACATCCATAAAAGAGGATTAATCACTATGCTTTCTAAGACATTTGGGAAGTCCCACTCACGCGTTTCATGTTTATCCTTGGAACATCAAGCTACTGCGAAGAAACATGTCCTACGTATGGCAAATGATAACTAAGTAGAATGATCTACCATTCCATATCCGAAACAGTTTGGAACCGAGTACCACCAAAATTATTATACCTAAAAAATCCCCAGAAGCCAGATTAACATGAGATTGAAAAATGAGCAGGACACAATCCAACAAATTCAAGTGACAAACTTCAACTCATTTGTCTATAGGAGAATCGTATCCAGGCCATTTAGCCAGCATATTAGGAGGTTGAGAAAGGCCAGTAAAACAACCTAAAACTAGGAGGAGGAAATCTAGACAGTAAGATAATCCAGACCTATATAACGGAATGCACTCGAATGTTCTAAATTATGGTACGATAGAAATAGCTTCCATAGATTACAATGTACGTTACAACTTACAATGTTTGCATGAAACTAAAAGGACTACCGGTGTAATCTACAATGCTAGAATGTACCCACTTCGGCTCATTTGGTCGTGTAATAGTATTTAGGGACTAAGAGGTTCTGGGTTCGAGCTGACGGAATATCATTGTTAATCCTTGTAGTAATCTAACTAAACTAACATATTAACATCCTATCATCTGGCAAAAAAAAAAAAAAAAAATCCAATGATTAGCAAATTTACTTTTTGTTGTTACAATTAAGAAGACTTAATTCCAAATTACCTCCCTATATTTGTATTCACTCCGAGGGTAAAAGGGGGTGAAAAAGTAGAGCAGTACACCTATATTCAAGGGCAAACATGTTGAGAGACATTGTGGATACTATATGAAAATTTTCTCTGTTTCATATTTGTTGGGCAATTCCATTGGTAACTCGTTCAAATCCTCCGGAAGTTGTGAACATTGGACAAGGAAGACTTGTGGGCGCTCGGATTAAATTTTACAACATAGACATCTCACGGATATTTATACTCATTCACCGGTACCAATGCATTTTCCTGGATGTTAATGCACCTTTACCACATTATCCATAGCCGCGTAGGTTAGCATTTTCCATGAAATATTAAGTCACGTAAGAATACAATGCAAGCACATTGATAACCACAAATTACACCAATAGAAATCCCAACACTGAAACGAAAATCACAAGTTCAAGATAGAGAAAATTATACTTGTCCAGAGCGTCTTTGAGCTGAGAAGTGGCTTCTCTAGCTTCTTCAATCGTGGGCACTCCACCAAACACAAGTCTCGGCATTGGCTCACCGATCATCTCATCCTCACCTCCGGCGAACTCCCAGTCGTCGAGTTCCCAACATGGCCTCTGCATCGCCGCTTCAATAGGGTAGTTGTTCTGAGAAGATGCGAAGAAGCTCCGATTCAATGTAATGATATCGGTAAACAGCGTTGCAGTGCAATGGTATCGGAAATATCGATCAAAACATAATGGAAAATTGGTTGTAGCGGTCGTAAATTTTGGAAAATCATTTTTTACCACATCTTTTCTCAAGTGCCTTGATTAACCGCGGCCAGTGAACTGGTCAGTGAATCGGAAATAGACTAACAGGAAGATACAGATACCCATGTGATGATATGTTGCGAATCTTGATTTGATGATCGAAATCGCTCATACATGCAAAAAAATCCGTTCAATCGAATACCGATAAATAATTAATAACTAAAATCTTATAATTGGGTGAAGAGCAAAAACTAATTGTTTTACATCTAACAAATTGAATTTATGCAAAATGATTTTGATTGTCCGGTTAGGGTGAAATGCCGATGTTTAAAAGCATCATTCACCTTATCAGAAGACGAGACGATCGAGGACGCCGGACGAGAGGCTTTGCGAGTGGCCGTGGCGAATGGATGCTCCGCCGGAGACAGCGACGGGAGGCCGCGAAGGCCAGTACTGTTGGCGACGGTGATGCCGGCCACCTTCGCCGCTGCCCTCATGGCTCCTCCGCCTCCCATTTTCTTCCGACTGATTTGTATTTTTGAACCCTAGAATGAGAGATATATGTAGTGATGTGGTATATCATTTCTGGATACCAAAATTTGTTGAGAGAGAGAGAGTTGGCGCCGGATTGGGACTCTCGAGTCATAACGGCTTCAATTAGGGATAATTACAGGGAGCTTCCACTATAGTAATTTACTACTCTTCGATATTTTGATTTTTTAATATTTTCCTCAATTAGAACATTAGTGGGGACAAGGGTTGGTGGTGCAAAGCACGCGTGCTGCGCAGGTCATTTGAAGCTCACCTCGGGTTTTGTTATTTAATCCAAATCGTTTATTTTGCTCGTCTCATCAACTATGTTTTCAGACTGCATTTTTTTTTTAAACAAAACACTCAAAGAAACAATTGTAAGTGATTTTTTTATTACAACACAATAAGATAAATGGTCACCGATCAACGTGAATTTTTATGTAGACCACATACTTGACGAGACAAACAAAATAAACAATTTGAATCAAACGACGGGACTCGAGGTGGGCCCCAAATGGGCTGTTGTGCAATAGGTGCACCACATAGATCTTTGACCCACATTAGTATGAGAATATCAAAAATATAAAAATATGAAAATTATCAAAAATATTTTTAGTGGAAACTCAGCCTTAAATTATTAACCTATATTTAAAAATTGATTTAAAAAATGAAGACATACTCAAATAGTTACCGAGGTCCGATTAACATGAATTTTTGTATGGAACGCATACTCAACGAGACGAACAAAATAAACGATTCGGATCAAACAACGAAACCCGAGATGGGCCCTAAAAGGGCTGTTGTGCACTAGGTCCAGAACACAGACCTTGTGGAAACTCACTTAAATTATTAACTTACATCCAAAATTTAATTTAAAAAATAATAATTTTTAGCCAAATTAAAACTCTCTAGGACATGTTGAATTTTGGATTAGAATTTAAATTATAATGATTCTGCAGTGAGAACGCTTATATGATAATAATTGTTATTAGTTCCTATTGAGTGTAAATTATAATCAAATTCGATCTCTTTGTAACTAAATAAAAATAGTATTTTATTTTATTTTTGTCATTTTGCGATGAGGAAATTGAAAGATGTAAATCTACAAATCTGACTTTTTTTTTTTTTTTAAAGTATCTCATCTATACCGATACTATATATTAACAAAAGAGTGAATTAGTGAAAATGCATGATATGATGACAAGTTTCATGATAAAGAGGAAATACAAAATAATTATGCAAAATAGATTGGTAACGTATTAGTTTCAATAATCCCAAATCCAAAAGGATAACTATGAACCATTTGGGAAATTTACAGATTTCAAATACTAAAGTTTACAATTCACAATTACTTTTTTTTCCAAGTGCGTGAATTAGTCAAAATATATGTTTTAATCACTAGTTATTTTGTTTTCGATATATTAATGTTTGATAGTTATTGGTTATATCGATCTACTTAGAGGGCTATCTAAGGGCATCTCTAGTGCACTACCTAAAAGAGTTCTATAAAGTGTCTTAATTAGTTAGCTAAGAAAAACTCAAAAAATGGTCTCTAGTGGCACCCCTCACTACCTAAGAGCATCTCAAGTGCACTACCTAAAAAATGTTTGCTAAAGTGTACACCTAAGCACATGTGGGACCATATTTTGTGTGCTAAGAATTTAATTAGCTAGCTAAGGAGAAATACACTTTAATGGAGCTCCCTAAAAATGTTTATTATCTTTTAGAGTGAGACCCATTTAAATGGTGAGGGGTGTCAAGTGGTCCCAAAATTCTCCTCTCCTTCCCTTCTCTCTATCTCTCTCCTCTTTCTCTCTCCTTAAGTCACTCTCCAAATTTAGGTAGTCACTTAGGACACTTTAGGTAGTGAGGGGTGCCACTTAGGATTTTAGGGAGTCAATTTTTGTGCACTAGAGACCATTTTTTGAGGTTTTCTTAGTTAACTAGTTAGGGCACTTTAGGTAGTGATTTTAGGTAGTGCACTAGAGATGCCCTAAATTGCCCTAAGTGACTACCTAAATTTGGGGAGAGACTTAAGGAGAGAGAAAAAGGAGAGAGATAGAGAGGAGACGGAGAGGAGAATTTTGTGGGACCAAGCGCTACTGTTGAGTTGTCAGGTGGCACCCAAATGTGAACAAAATGTTTCTATTGCCAGGTGGAACCCAAATGTGAATATAATGAAGAACCTCTGGGTCCCACTCTAGAAGATAATAAACATTTTTAGGGAGCCCCATTAAAGTGTATTTCTCTTTAGCTAGCTACCTAAGTTTTTAGCACACAAAATAGGATCCCACATGTGCTTAGGTGTACACTTTAACAAATATCTTTTAGATAGTGCACTAGAGATGCTGTAAGTGTATTACCCTATCTAACTACTTTATCATTTATTTGAAATTGGAGGTTTTCAATCAGATAGAACCGTAGAATAGGAACAATATCTAGAGATGTTGAAACTTAAAGTCTAGAGTGGAAATCAAATAACCACCATAAATGTCGATAGATTCTCGCTAACCTCCACCCAATAAGTGGAGGATAATAGGTATATAAAGATAAATGAGTTCGAATTTTAATACACGTCTTATGGATATCAATATGCTTTCACGAATATTAACATACTTTTCTTAGATATTGAAATATCTTCTACACATTATCTTCAACTCTTTCAGCTGAGTTTATCATTTTCCAACTATATTTGATTAGAACGTCAGAACTCCATCTCAAACCCTACCACCTCCACACTATTCCCAACTTTCTGTCTCTTCTTCTACTCTGTGATCTATCTTCTACTATGCCTAATAACATTAACAAAAGATCTTATATTCTATGATAGCATTTTTTTAGTGATTCTTGGGTGCTTTTTCTTAGAACATGTATGAAGATTAAGTTCCACATTGAAAAAATATAAAGATGGTTAAATCTTAATATACAATTGGATAACTCACCACTTATAATGCTTAGTCTCTTAAGTGGCGGTAAACATATGGGTACAGAGGGATTTACACAGAAAATGTACCGATTGTGTTCGGGGACCCACTTTTAGGTCACACACGAGTAATCCGAACCATTCATTATTCTTAAAATATTTTTTCAAAGGGCCCCACAAAATTTCAGCTCAATCGGACGATTAAATTGCTCGAACCAAAGTCTTACTGTTTCAATCAAAAAAATGCCCCTCGGAAAAATGTTTTAAGAATAATGAACGGTTCGGATCACTCATGTGGGACCCAAAAGTGAGTCCCCGAACACGATCGGTACAATTTCTAGACAAATCCCTCTGTACCCATAGCATCCTCCAGTTGATATGAGTCATTTAATTTATATTGGGTCCAACAAATGTGATGGACTCCGTGGATACTCCCCAGAAGTTTGGGCCTTTTGTACTAAAAGTGATGGCGGGGTCGATGCATCGCACAAACTCCTAACAAGTGGTATCAGATGGCTGACGGCTGACGATCTACAGGCAAAAACTCTCGGCGCGCCATGAATGGGCTTGTACGGAGAATACTTTATGGAGAGGGTGAAAAAAAATATAATGCACTAACGAGTCCTAGGGGGGGGGGGAATATGACGACAATTTAAAAATTAAGTCTAATGCCGATTTTAAACAAGTTGGTCATTTTTAATGATTAATCAAGCAATTCAACAATTGAGCCAAATGGCTTGAAATCAAAAGAACTCCAAATCACAATCACCCCAAGCTCCATTCTAATTGCCACAATTTAATATGAGAAATATAAAGCAATTAAAGTGAAGAGACAAGACAAAAGATATACGTGGAAATTACTTAGGGTCTAAACACCCTAAGCCTAAACTACGGCCTAATCATACTTATGCATTCCATAAATCAAAAGGTTTACAAGAATTAACAAGACTAGGAATTACCCAACAAGCCCCTTGTGACTCTTAGCTCCAATTCTTGATGTAGTACCCCGTATCCCTCTTTGATTCCATGGACTCCACAAGCACAACCATCTTGATCTTTGAGTCAACTTGGTACTGAAAACATCCATCTCACGTAGGAACAAAGGTAACAACCCATAATGATAAATATATGATTTTTATGAATGATGAGCTGCACTCGTGGACCTCTCGGCAACATATGGATGATGCCGAAAACAAGGAGCCAAATACGGAACAAGCAATTAGAGGTGGTGAAGAATCTAGGAAACCATCACGCACCCGTAAGAAGAAATGAGTGTTCGTGGTTAAGAGGAACTTAGATCCTGGTTGACTATTCGGATAGTTCCATTGATTTTTTTGGCAAGTGACAAATATGTTTAATTGGCTATTATGTGTTTGATGAATTGTGTTAGTGAGACCTGATTATGTTGGATTTGTTAATTATTGAGACGTATTACACAGTGACTTTATTTGTTAATGATGATATCAGGTTGATTATCTGGTTGTTTGAGTGGAAGATTTTCATGCATGGGATCATGAGTTGGTACATGGAACACATGGTAATTAAATGGTATACTAATTTATCGTATTTACATGGTGTATTAATTTATCAATTGCCTAAGAACATGGTACACTTTTTGATACCCACGAATTGCCTGAAGAATTGATTGATTTCAATTGATAGATCGAAATGGGCTTGAAGTATGTGGGTTCTTTGCTTAGGACTATAGATTTTGAAATTCAAAATCACCTTAAGTTAAGGAAATGAAAATAGCTAGATTAAAAAATAAAACATGGAAATGAAAACATGAATGTGATTGCAATACCAGATTTAGTGGACAAGTAATGGACCAATAAATGACGTGAAAAACAGGATGATTTGTCTAGATTTTTTGGCCTAATAATTTGTATTAAAATATATTATTAGTATAGAATATATACTACTAAAATAATTAATAAGGGCTAAAGGGTCCGATCATCCATTTATAGGATGGAATCATAGGTATTCAAATCTCATAGGATGGAATCATAATGATATTATTGATACAAGATTCTTAATTAAAATTCTCTAGTTTTTTAGGTTATTTGAAAAAAAATTATGGGATTAGCCCCTACAACTACCATGGGTCAAAAGAATTCTTAAAATTTCTCTATGTATGTCAAAAAAATCCTTAAAATTCCAAGTTATCTACTATTTTTTTGTCATTATAAAATTACATGGTAATCTCTTCCTTTTTGACATAACATATAACAATGCTCCTATTTATGATGCTGGATAAGCCGCTACTTTTTTTTTACATGTACCTGTAATTGCTTCTTTAATTCGTGCTTTAGGTGCTCTTGCTTCTACCCCTGCTACTAATGTTTTCATACTCCCTCTGTCCAAATTTCTTGTCCTTTTTTGGGCATACATGCCATTTTTCAATTGTTTATATCTTTCAATTAATGTTTTTTTTTTTATAATTTTGAAAACTTTGTTTCATAGAACTTGTTGAGAACTTTCAAATCTCATCGATATTTGATACATATAATATTATATATTTAAAAATATACTCCGTAAATAATTTTTTGAGATGTCGTGACTAGTGAAAGTGGACAATTATAGAATATACATTTTGTTAATAATATAGAAATACATATGATTCGGCCCCTGCTAATTATAGATCCTGCTTCCGCCACTGGTGCTAGTATTTCTTCCCATAGTGGCCAATGTGTAAGTTTTTCTCTCTTTCCTTTTCCTTGTCTGGGTTTTGTTTCGAGTCATAAAGATGCCACTGCCAGCCCAAACAAGAAGAGCGAATGAATGTCCACTTTCTGAAGATAGGCCTTGCAAGCCCAATCCATATGAAACAGGCTACCATAATTTTTAATACCGGATCAGAATCATATTGGGGTAATGACAGGCCGCTCCACTTTTGTGGAGGCCTGCACATCCCACTCCAAAAAATTACATCTCACTCCAGCCCGTAATAATCCTTTTGGCTTTCCTTAATCAAATGAACCCGATCCACGGTACCCCAGGGTCAGTTCCCACCCACTCTATCTCTCTCTGATCTCTCTCTCTCCTTTTTTTTTTCACTTTTAATTTTAAAACCCCAGATCCTATGAAAGTGCCTAAACCCTAGGGTACCCTATGAAATTGCCTAAAATCCCAGGGTACCCATGAAAGTTCTTAAACCACTAAAAACTCTATAATAGGAAAGTGCACCATAAACCTAAACCCTAGGGTACCCTATGAAAGTGTCTAAACCTAAACCCTAGGGTACCATATGAAAGTGCCTAAAACACTAAAACCCTATAATAGGAAAGTGCACCCTAAGTGCCTAAACCCAAAAAAGAATGATAATTAAAAAGAATGATTGGAGCTAGTGGTAATAAATATTTGTTTTTTGTACCGGCCCGTAATAAATCCAATCATATTCTGGGGCCCAACTCCTTCCTTAAATGTAGTTTGACTTTCCAGATTTGCGATGGAAAACATGGCTGATAAATGAACCAAGCTATTCAAGGTCAACAAATACTTTTCTAGTTCCTCGAAAATTTGATTGAGATCCAAGCTTATATTGGTTACTATTCAGCTTCGTAAATTTACAATATTCAATAAGTTTAAGCTATTCAAGATCGACTTGATTAAACCTCATTTGAAAACAGTTCACCAAATAAACAAGTTAGGTTAGAAATAAGCATAGTTTATTACCATTTTAAACCAAATTTGAGTATTCATCGTTCGCTTGTTTGGCTTGTTTATCAATGGTAACTAGAACTCTCGAATGTAGAAGTAACATATAAGTGCATATTAATGATTGAAATGATATGATTTAGGAACGTCATTACATGTCGTTTGGACTATTATAAGAAAACACAGGAAAAAAAAAAAGTTGTGACGTTAACAAAATTAACAACCCCCTTTATCAAAAGCCATGATCATGTTGAACCTTAACGATGATAAATGTGAGTTGTCAACTTGTACAACAAAAAAACTAACTTGTACTACATGGTGCATATATATATTTTTTCATTTCTGCTGCTTTTAATTCGAATTTTATATGTCCAAAATTTAAGTAAAAAAGAATCTGAAGATTCCATCTTGATTACTTTACATACCTTATTATTGATAATTTCCCACAAACTCTTTTGAGTCATCATTGACATTACACCTGAAAACAACACAAATCTTTAAAACAAAATAAAAAATAAGAAGTGGTTATGAAAAAGCAATAAGTGTGCCTCTATGAGGATACATATTCCAATCCCACGGAGGCCAAACATTCTAAACTTTAGAGCTACTGGATGTTTGCTCAGTTGTTAATTTCAGGACCCTGGAATTAGTCGAGGTGCGCACATAAGCTGACCCGAACATCTGGGTTATACAAATTATTGGGGAGCTAGAATGCCAAGACAGTCGATTTCAAAAGTAAAAATGCCAATATCATGGGAAGGTTAATGGAAATAACCGGATTCATGAGAAGGAAAAAAGTAATTCGATCCACATAGGTAAGTCTTACCTAAATTATTGTCCAAACTACCCTTGGCCATTGAAGCCCTAACGTTTTCTCTCCCTCTCTTTACTCTCACACCAAGCGACCTCTCACAACACCAAACGACGACAACGACGACGAAGAGAGAGAAACTCCCTTCTTCCAGGTGTTCGTTTTCTACTTCATATTTCTGGCCTAATTTTGGTAAGATTTTACAGATCAGTGATTTCCAGTTAAGGTTTTGGTTGATTATTTTTATGTTCGTCGACCAACAAATCGCGATTTTTCAGGTCGTTCAATTAGGGTTTGGCTATGATGATCAACAATCGAGGAGCCAAGCCATGGCGGGGCAATCAGAGGGCTTATGGGCAATTGTAGTTGCCGCCATGGCAGACTGCGGTGACTAATTTCTTATATCTGAGCCGATCTGTTTTGTTTTTCGATTTCAGTTTGTTTTCCAATGAGGTCTTTTGTTTTGGTGGTGGTGGTCTAGCAGTGATTTGGGGAGAAGAGAAAGAATTAGGCTTGATTTGGCTGTGATGATCAATAATCGAGGAGCCAAGTCATGTGGCGAGGCAACCGTAGTTGCCGCCATGGCAAACGACTGTGACTACTTTCTCATATCTGAGCCGATCTATTTTTTCGATTTCTGTTTGTTTTCCAATTAGGGTTTCTGTTTTGGTGGTGGTAGTGTTGGTGGTGGTCTAGCGCTGATTTGGGGAGTAGAGTAAGGGTTTTTCGATTTCTATATATTTTGTTTTTTGATGAGGGTTTCTATTTTGGTGGCGGTGGTGGTAGTCTGGCGGTGGTGGTGGGTATGGCAAATGGTGGTGGTCTGATGGTGGTGGTGGTCTGGCGGCGGTGGTGGGTATGGCAGATGGTGGTGGCGCAGTGGTGGCGGTGATCTAGCGGTGATTTCGGTAGAGGATAAAGGCTGTGTTTGGTTAGATAGTTTAGTTTAGTTTTGATGATATCAGCAGGTGTAATAAGTGGAGAGAGATAGAGAGAGAAATAAGGGAAATGATGATGTCATCAAAATTAAAACTAAAACTAAACTGAAAAACGAACAAGGCCAAAATGTTAGGCTTGATTTGGGGAAAAAAATACACTCGGGGTATTTTAGGCACTTAAGTCTTCTTCTTTTTTTGCCTATTTTATCATGTTTTGGTCATTCACCCAAAAAATTGTCACTTCTGCCCGTAATATATAGCTCCTCCTGTCTTATCTATAAAACTCTTACAACTGACATGATCAACGACACTAATTGCATTCCAAGCACGGAAAACACCTTATTTGAAAACTGTACTTGATGTCATGGATTACACTAATAATTAATGTCTTAACATGACAAATGACAATTATTGGAGGACATGCTACGAACTCTTTTTGTTTTTAAAATATATTTTAATTAGCAACCGAGTGTTCGTTGGAGAATGGAGGGACATGCAATTCCATTTGTGTGAACTTTAGACTGAATTCCACTGTGATAATCAGAACCGTTTTTTCTATACAAAAACACCTCAATCGGTAAGTTTTGATTGAATAAAACTTCTCCTGATTCCGAATTTTGCGTGGATTCTCTAAAATTCAATCTCTACAAAATAGAGACTTCTGATTATTAAACCGAAATCTCTACAAAATAGACGCTTCTGGCTATCAAATCAAAATCTTGTAGTCACCCACTCAGAGTGGGCTAACAATATTTCATTGTGATGTAAGTAGAAGGCTTAGGAACACTAGTGGAAGTAATCGTGGGCCAATTTTTTTAAAATTTCTTATCAACCTTTTCCTAAATTGTCTCCTTTTTGGCATTTTCCTTTTCTTTAATAATTTCTCCCCCTCACCCCACCCTCACCCCCTCTTACCTATCCACAGCAATTTTAAATTATGGACATGTAAACTTCTCAACACCTTCATGAGGAGATCTATTAACTTATTTAATAAATCTCAATAGTATTTTTTTAAAAATATTCCAATCACTGTGAGGATATTGCCCGGAAACTGGGCAGCACAATTTTCACTTCTAATTGGATATTCGACAAATAAACCATTAAAATAAAAACCCCTTTAGTTTTTACAATAAAATATAATGTGACATTATCATGCACAATGGAAACTTGGTGCTAATTTTATATTCACCCAATCAGTGATCAGTCCTAGTCGATCTCGACTAATTATTTAAATAATTAATTAAACAGCTCCATAAATTAATAGTCTCTATCTACAATGTTGATAACTCAAGAGACATGACTGCTTATTCTTTATTAAGTATGTTGTTTGAACTACCAACAAAGGAATTATTGACCCCATTTAAATAAAGATCAAGTAATTATTTTTAGGGTTCACAGATCTGCACGCAGATTTTATTCAGAATTGTCTGACGTACATGGTAAATATGGAGCCAAAACCAATTTGATGGTATTATGCACATTGTGTCCGTAGTGTTTTTGTTTCCAATAAGTGCTAGCCGAATCGAGGCCATTCTTATTGTTGACCTTTGTGACACCGTGTCAAAATCAACGGCTCAGATTGAATGACAGGTTGATTTTAGTATGATGATAGTATAATTTGAGATCATGGGTGGTTAATGGTTGGGGTTGAATCAAGAGTACGACTGTTGATGACAGGGTTATGGGCCCAAAGACTGGGCCGAATGGGCCTGTGAAAGAGGGCCCGGCAAGAAAACAGATCGGATATGCCTCACGTGTGGGTGGGGTTAGTCAAAGTCCACATTCTATCTACGGCGGGTCCACGCGTGTCAGTGTCTTCTGCTGTCAAGGATAGACACGTGTGAGAGGGTAGAAATGGATTCGCGCATACTTCCTCAACCACCCAAGTTGGTGGTGGACTGGTGGATGTGGTGGTTGACGTCGGCGTCATCACTCTCTCTATTCTTTATACTCCTAATTTTCTGGGCTGGCGTGTGCGCAGCTCAACTAATTATAAGATGGTAAAAATGGAATTGAGAGTTTTTTTTATTATTATTATTGCATTTGTGTAAAAAGATAAAAAGATATATTATAAGTTTCATTTGGTACATCCATTTTTTATACCAAAAAAAAAAGTATATATATATATTAATTGCTCTTGGGACACCACCATATTGTATTGTAACGCTATTCTCTTGCACGTATTTATGTGGAGCTCAACACTAATAATATAATATGTGATCATGAAGGCCGATAAAAAAGAGTGATAGAGAAGGATGTTAGGGCACCAAGTGAAATGTCTTAGGATCACGAAGTAACTAATTACTCGCAAACAAGTCTCAATAGTCAATTCACTGAATTTTCGCCCCGAAACTATTACGTGTTTACGGAATAATACTCATTATAAGTGCAAGTATCTTTTTTTTTTTTTTTTTGGCCAGAGGTTAGTGGGAAAATAGCGGGCTCACAACTCGAGAAAATTAGCATGCAAACAACTCAAAAAAATTGTGACCACAATGGTATAATTTTGCAAGCGAAGGCCCTACAGTAAAGATGAGCCTCATCCGACCGTCTATCTTGGCACCAATGGCTCGGATTTAATCCGAACTCCAAATGATCCGAGCCGTTTATTGTTTAAATTAAAAAACCGAGTTTTTATTACCGAGATGGACGGCCGAATAGGCTCACTATAACCCTAGAGTGAGCCACTCACTACAGAAACCCTGTATCCTACTCCCTCCGTCCCAATTTTATAGTCTCAGTTGACGCTTTTTGTTGTCCCAAAAATATTGTCCCACTTCAAAACTAAATGGTAATTGTTAAAGAATTTCCTCTTATACCCTTATATTTTGAAATTAAAAATAATAAAAAAGTAAGAAAGTGTAATGATTGAAGGGTAAAATAAGAAAAACATGTTTTCAAAAATACAATGATTATATCCCCTTATTAAGTTGGAATCCCCAAAAAGGATTATAAAATTGGAACGGAGTGAGTATAATTTTCTGACCACACCACTGACATGGACTAAATTTCCAGAGGCTTTAATAGGGTTAAGCAAAGCCGATCACCATCATCTCTCTCTCATCCAATATGTATGTCATGACATTACACGTGAAGATTTGGACAGAAAGGCCGGGTTTTCGGATGAGTGGGTGTTGAATCGATCACATATTAATCTTGGCAAATGAGTAATATTTTTTAATGTGTGTTTTTGTCATTTATTTGAATGTAGTACCCACTTTGAGGGTCCTGTACAAGAATATTAGGGGTCCCATTTTGACCAACTTTCGTAATGGCTCCTAACCAACAGTGTTATCACGTTACAGCCGAATGAATAGATGTGTGAGGACAAATTAAAAAGGAGTAGCATTTTTTTTTATTTTTTTTTATTGAAGTGAATCTACAAAATCCATTTCTTGGGTCGGCTTGCTTGAGCGGATATGAGTATCGGATTAAAATATAACGGGTAATGAGTTACAAGTTGTGGGTATGTCAAAATTTTTAATATCAAGTCACTACACAATACATCAATTTGTTAGGTTTTATTTATGTAGCTCACATGCCACACTAATCCTAATCAAGATTAATAATATATATACACTTATCTTTAAAATATGGATATTAGAGTTAAATAAATAATTGGTAACTATTGATGAATAGCTTTGGTGTCTATTCGTGAATAAGTTTGATGATTATTCATAAATAGACAAGGTGACTATTCATGAATAAGTTTGGTAACCATTCACATACTCCCTCTGTCCCATTTTAAATGCTCTCTACGAATATCTGTGCTATTTTCAAACGTCTATATCTTTTTATTAGTAATGTTTTCAAAGTTTTTAAATTTTTTTGTCTAATAGAACTAATTGAGATCTATCAAATAAGATCCATATTGCATATAAAATATATTATAGAATGAAAACTATAAGAGTTTTAAAAAGGCACGCATAACCATAGGGATCAATTAAATTGGGACAGAGGGAGTATAAGGTTGTGACTATTAGTCATGAATAGGTGCCCCCCCAACTCTCAAGAATAAAATTAGTGAGAGTTCGTGTTGATTGATTGGTGTTGTTCAAGTATAGAACCTCAAATCGGTTCCCAAATTTTTGAAGACGTAAACACCATGGCAGAAGGTTAGTAATTCTTCCACTACATATTTTTAGATTCTCCCATGTAAATTTAACACAATTATGTAAGACCTGTAATACCGAAATCAAGCAAAATTTATAACATTCCAAAATTAGCCTTATACAGAAAAGAAATCTACATTACAATACTAAGCGATTTTTGTCTTAGTCACATTTTTTGTCTCAGTCATCATATTATATTTTATTCCTCTCTACCAACTCACTCCCTCTCTCTCTCTCTCTCTCTCTCTCTCTCTCTTTCCCTTTTTCAAAATTCAAACCACATTTTCTTTTACTACCTCCTCTCCTTCACCTCTCTGAAATTCGAAGGACCATAAAAAATGAGCACAGATACGTGCGTCGATTGCTCAAACTGTGCCTTCAGGCATAGGTAAACTAACAACGGAACACTCCAAGTGACATTCTACGTTAGACAAACCACACTATCTTCAATAATAATTAACAGTGCTCGGGTATGTCTCTCTATCACTGCTCCATTATTTGAATATTGTGCAAGCTTTGTCATCGATAATTATCCCCCATTAACACATTACAAATCTCTCTCTCTCCCCTGATTTTTCGTTACTTTCACTATCAATCAACTAGCTTTTTTGGTTCATTATCCACAAGCATCTCTTTCTCTCTCATCGTTGTTGTTGGGCCAACTCCAAGTACTGTCTCGAAAAGAAAAACTTTCTTTCACTTTCAACCCCCTTAAGTTCCCATCTACATCGACTTTGTTTAAATGCATCATCAATTAGCTACTGTCTCACTTTCACTATTATTGTACATTTTAATGATAACAATGGCATCAAAACTTCTACACCAACAGCTTTAGGGATACAAACGTTACTGATTTGTTGTTTTCATGACTAATTGTACTTAATTATTATGTTAGTGCTTTTCAAGTAAAATCTAAAAGTACCTTTATTGAAGGAAATTTGAGTTTTAGTTACATTCAATTAATGTTTTGCGATTATTTAGCTTGTACGTATAAAAATAATAATCGGTGGTGATCTAATATAAATGTGGGTTACACGCGATTTTTATGATATAGATTTTTGATAACTTAGGTGTTCGGATCAGTTTTTGCGCACTTGTAGCATAAAATGTTTCATGATTGAAGAGGATATGAGGTGATTGATTTATTGATACAACATTCAAATGATATGTGGAATGAGTGTAACTGTGTAAGCAAGTCACATCAACATTAATTCATATTTTCTTATCAAGTTTCAATAAATTCCTTCATTTATCGAGCAAAAAAAAAAAAAAAACAAACATTCATATTTTCTTCACCCTTTATTTTCCTAATTATTCTTGTCTGATTTCTTAATGAGTTCGTCTATGGTATAAGGAACTTCGTCAAAAGGTTGAGGATTCACTATGAAGATCTTAAGAAACCCTAAATATCTAGGGGTTTTTGTTTTTTTTTTTTTGGATAGCTAGGAAGCGCAAAAAACTTATTGAAATAGGAGTATTATTTAATGTAGAACAAAATGACCACTACAATCTTCACGCATTGGCACATTTTCACTCTTATAACGCATTGGTTAATCACCTACGAGTTTGCTTAAAAAAGAAACATGCATAACTAGAGGGAGCGTTGTATTGCCTCGATTTTGCTTGGAGATTGAATATTGTGTCATCTGTTAGATTCCACCACAAATGCGCGCATAACATTAATCATAAGAAGGCATAAGAAAAATATAAACATAACTAATTGATGCCAAAAATGGCATAACATTTTGAAATAACATTTTTTATATACCTTATTTTACGTTATTTGTGCGCAATACTTATTACAAAAAGAGTATACCATTCATTGTAAAAAGGCCGAACATCTTATGGTGTCCTTCATAAAGTTGGGAACTTCAAATTTCTCCATAATGAGTTCTTATAGAAGGTAAAGTTTTCAGAAAAAATTGCGAAGGTTACTTGAGCGTTTGACGTGCATGAAAATGTTAAGTACTTCGTTATTTTATCTCATCTCAATAACCTTTATATGTTACACTCTGACTAAAAAAAAATGTCTGATCTGAAAAATGAGAACTTAAAAAGAATGTTATTTTATAATGAGAACTTAAAAAGAATGTTTTTTTTTATATAGAAAATTAAAAGAATCTATTAGTTAAATTAAAAACTCATTGATATCTAGTCGTAATTAACATTACAAAACAATTTTAAACATTTTGGACGAAAATTCAACTCTCTTTCTAGACGGTCTCTCTAGAAGGAGGTGTTTCTAGCAATTTTTATAATTCCTTGGTTTCTCTGGTTCTATCCGTAAGAACCTGAAGGAAATGCATCTCATTTACACGTAATAGTCAAGGGGTACTATGATAATCAAAATTACGGGAATTAATTAAAACTAAATAAATCATGAATAAAAATCCAAATGACGTAAAAAGAGAGGCAAAAATCAGTGGATTCGTGAATATTACTTTTAGGCACAAGTTTTATTGATAAAATAATTCTTTCTGTTTTGGTTCGATGTTCTTGCATAATTTGAAGTGACAGATTGGCTTTTGTCCACTATTGAGACAAACATGAAACATCGAAAAGGACACACATTGACTTTCAATAAGTCCAAAATTTTTGATGTACTTTAAAGATCATCATGCACCCATGGTGGATACATAAACGGATATATCTCTCGAGCAAAAAAAAAAGTTCCTTTTTTCTTTTTCTATGGGATGACATCTAAAGGAGCAACAAGGGAATAAACTTTTCATTGAAGTCCATTTCTTCAAACTAAGCAAGACTCACGTGTCGACCAGTAAAACGCTTACGACGATACGTCGTTAATTTATAACAATGCACCGTGGGATACATGCACGTACATCATCCCACGCTGCATCGGACTAATCTGGACTATATGCCGACAAAAATCGTCCTTTCGTTCACTTCTTTAAATATAAATAGAGGATACTTTAGCTCTCCATCCAAACTAATACTCCATCTATCCCTTTTTAAATGATCCATGTAAGAATACGTGTAATTTGAAACTCCTAAAAAACATATTTCTCTATATAATTTTTTAATTTGTTTTATACCAAACTAAAGTACTCATTGAGTACTTTACTTTGGTGCAAAAAAATTTAAAAACGTTATACGAAAGTACAATTTTAAACGTCTACAAAAATACACGTTTCCCAAGTGGATCACTTAAAAAGGGACGGAGGGAGTACTAGAACATAATTTCCGTTCAATGCAACCAATAACAAGACGTATAAAACTCAAATGTTAGGCCTCGTTTGGATGCAGCACTAAGAAGAGGGATGAAGCAATCCGGCCGGATGAGGAGGTGATGGGATGTTTAGCCCATGGTTTGGGAACAATTTACCCACCCCGACTAAATAGCAGCCGGCTAAATAATCCGGGAGAACCCGGACTAAATACAAGGAGGGGGGGGGGGGGGGGGGGTGGGGGGGGTGCTTATGTTTAGTCATGGGGGATGAGGGAGGAAGAATTACGTGGGTACCCTTCTTCTTCTTCTCTGTTTCGGCAACAGATATGGGAAAAAAAAACATATCTTAATTTGGTGACATTTGGTTTGTCGTTTATTTCTTCTAAATCCAAATGCCACTTGTCGTTTATTTCTTTTTTTGAATTTAGAAAAAACTGTTTATCAAAAAATATGCAATTAGAATTGGGGTAAATGTAGACTGATTTTTCAGGACTAAATACGCAATTAGAATTTTTTTTTTTCCGTTGTTTACAATGGAGTGAGTGATAGTGGAGTACAGTTAATAAAGAGGGGATTCTTATTAGGTGTGGCATTGTTTGTTAGATCAAATATTTGTTAGAAGCCAAAGAAATGCATATCAAATATTATTTCGGCTGAGTTTCACATTTGATAAAATGCAAATGGTTTTTTCAATTGCTAAAATCAACCCATTGATTTTATGGGACTCCCATTTTATCAAATGTGAAACTTGGCCTTAGAGCCAAAGAAAATTTGTATTACACGTTTTTTTACCAAAAAAAAAACTTTTAAATTGAATATTTAATGATTTTAATTTATATAAAAATTAATAGAAGGACTTATTATAGCTGAATTTTTGTTAAGTAAAACAAAATAATTATATTTGAAATTATATAATTGTTTTAATTAATAATCTAATACGAGCATATGAAAGGGCAAATTTGTCTTTTGACATGATTTCACATCATCCACCCTTCTTATCCCTCCTTTTCTATCCATCATCCAAACCATGTACTATTTAATCCTCCCTTCTTAACTGTCACATCAATGTGGGTCCACCCTTCTTATTTAATCACCCATACTATTTTATCCCCTCTTACTATTTAATCCATCTCAAACTAATACGTCTTCCCAACGGGCTCTTAGGCATCATCTGTTTGACACTTAGTTTCACAAATTTTTGCTAGATTTGGGAAAAGTATATTGTGGCAAAATATATAAGCTGTGTTTGGATGACTGAATTCTTGAGTAGGAATAGGAGTATAATTACTGGAAATCAAATTCCTGAGAATTTTCTTAGGTAGGAATATGAACATGATTACTGGGAATCGAATTCCTATGAATTTGATACCTAGAGGAATTGCATTTAGGTATTTGGATTAATTCAGTAATATTACGCGGAAACCAATTATTTTGGAAATCTATTAAAGTCAAGATTTCCTTTTTTTATAGAATGAGGCAGGAATATGAGATTCCCATTGGATAAGGGACAGATAAGATTCTCACGCGGTTTAGAAATGTGATTCCTAGTTAAATATGTCATCAAAAATCACATTCCTATTCTTGTTTGTGTCAAACGTCGGAATTAGAAAAGTCTGGCATCATTCCCATTCCTTCTCTTCCAAATGTTGGAATCATGGGTAAAAGGCATCACATTCTCATTCCCCTTGAGATTACTGCCATCTAAACTGAGCCTTACACCTCTCAAGCTAACCAGATTTGCATGCCTCTTAATATAAGATGTATGGATGCCACACAAATATGGTGAGAGATCTTATTACTTTCGTAAAAGAATTGAATGATTTTTTTTTTGTAAAGAGATAGAATATCCTTAATAAATGCAACCTGATACAAGCCAAGGTCCTACAAGATGAGAACATAACAACAAGGAATGATAACATAGAAAGTACATACTACTACAGAAAACTGAAACTAAAAAGAGATTCCATCACCGATGTCCGGGTGAGGAACAAAAAGGGCAAGTGCATGTTTAGCTAAGAGGTGCGCACATTGAACTTCTTTCCGCTCTACCTTAGTAATTTGACAAAAGCTCAACATTGTTATCTTCTCACGTAGGTTGCGTATCAAAAAAGTGTCTTGATAGTGACACTCACCCATCCTCCCTATCTGC
The DNA here is from genome assembly GCA_963854785.1 of Vaccinium vitis-idaea. Classification (NCBI taxonomy): domain Eukaryota; kingdom Viridiplantae; phylum Streptophyta; class Magnoliopsida; order Ericales; family Ericaceae; genus Vaccinium; species Vaccinium vitis-idaea. The sequence goes on from OY978217.1 coordinate 4,557,380, forward strand.
ATAATAGCATTAAAACAGTCAAAAAGAATATAGATAGCATTAAAATTGTATTTTAAAGCCCATTTAGTCGCATAGTGGATCGCTTGGATTTCTGTTTGGACAAGACTATTGATGTATGTTGATATAGGGTGTTGCACAATAATTCTTCCATTGGGAATCCTAGCTGTGAAACCTATCCCACTCCATGAACTTCCTTCTTTCCATGCCCCATCCACATGAAGCACACAAGATCGCTGGATAGTCGAAGGATCGGGATTAGTTTTTAAGGTAAGGGATGGGCATTTGTTGTTTGAAGGTTGCCTGGAGGATTTCGACAATTGTTTGGATTTAGTCGACCAGCTAGAAGCCCTTTGGAACCAATGAGCACTGTCTCTAGCCATAGAAAGAACCGCATTGCTGCGAAAAGGAGAATTTAAGAAAACTAGAGAGTTTCGGTTTTTCCAGATGGCCCAGAGCGTACCGATAAAAGAGAAAAGCTTCTGCTTATTCAAATGGAGACCAACAATCCAATCTAAAACCCATTCTTTAAAAGAAATGCCCGTTCGAATAGAAATCCCAAATTCAGTAGCATTCCAGAACATAATGGAATGGTGGCAAGCGTAAAACAAGTGGTCTAAGGTTTCTTCTTCAGAGTCGCATAAAGGACAGGATGAAGATATTCCATTGAGACGAACTACCAGATCCTTCTTTACTAGTAGGATTCCTTTTAAGCCCTTCCAAATAAAGACCTTGATGCGTTCAGACAGATCCAAATTCCAAATCAGATTCCAAACATTATGATCTTTGTAGATCCAAACAGAAGAAGTTGTACCAGGATTAGTTCCCCTGCAATGATTATAAGTGCATCTGTATCTTGATTTGGAGTTGTACTGACCTGAAGATGTGAATGGCCAAACATAACTATCTAGATCATTACCCGCTGGTAAATTAATGGCCAAAACTTTTGGGATGAGGGCAGAAGGAATTAAGTCAGAGATCTTATGTATCCCAAATGGGGCCAGTCATCGTAGAGCGTAGAAGATAAGAGACCTTTAGAGAGTCAGGCCCAGCGTATGGGATAAAGTGACTAAGTGGTTTGTCAATACCTGGTATCCACTTATCATGGAATAAGTTGATAGACTCACCATCACCCACTTTCAAAGAGATATGATTAGCAATAAGATCTCTTCCAAAGAGAAAACTTTTCCAGGCCCACGAGGAATTAGAGTAAGGTTTAACCTTGAGGAGATTTTCCTTAGAACAATATCTGGGCAGGAGAATGTGGGAAGCAAGCAAGTTGAGATTATTCAGAAGCCGCCAACACTGTTTAGCCAAGAGAGCTTGATTAACAAGGTTCATATCTCGGATTCGTAGCCTTCCTTCCCTCTTATAAGTCGATTTTTTTTTCCAAGCCAACCAATGAATAGCGTTGAGCTTGTTACAAATTGATACATTAAGCTTGAAGGTAGAACACAAATAAAGAGGACGCCCAGATAAAACCGACTTAATCAACGACAATTTCCCAGCCTGCGAAATCTCAGATTTCCACCCTGCAAGAGCTTAGTCAGCCTTATCTAAGATGAAGGAAAAACACGCTTTTTTATTGGCTGTAATTTCCAAAGGAAGGCCCAAATAGGGAGCCGACTCATTGCTAATGGGGACATGAAAGAAACTTCTGATGCGCCTGGCGAAGGTTGAAGGGATATTGCAGCCAAGAGAGATGTAAGATTTTTGAGAATTCACACATTGTCTAGAGAATTTACAAAATCCATCTAATGCCCTTTTAAAATGATCACAACTCTCAAGGTACGACTCAAAGAAAATAAGGCAGTCGTCTGCAAAAAACAGGTGGGAGAGAGAAACACCATCTCTAGAGAGTTTAAGGCCTTTGCATTTCCCAGAAGTGTCCAAATAATTTAGAGCACAAGAGAGGGTTTCTAGAAAAATGATAAAAAGATAGGGATACAAAGGATCTCCTTGACGCATACCCCTCTGTGGGAAAAACCTTTCAGATGGAGAGCCATTTATGAGGAGGGAAAAAGAAACCGTGGAGTAGGATTGACTGAGCAAATTAATCCATTTGTCAGATAAACCCAAATTTCGAAAAGCCTTTTCCTGGAAATTCCAATTGACCCTATCAAAAGCTTTGCTCATATCAAGCTTTAAAGCTGCCATGAATTTGCCCCCCGTTTTAGAGTGCGCAATGAGATTGGAAAATTCACAGGCAAGTAGCGAACTATCAGAGATCAGTCTCCCCTGAACAAAGGCATTTTGAGTGGGAGAGATATAATATGAGAGCACATATTTAATCCTGTAAGCCAAAGTCTTTGAGATAATTTTGCAAATGACATTGCAAAGACTAATTGGTCTGAAGTCACTAGGGGAAGTTGGAGAGGGGATCTTTGGAATAAGAGCAATGTGGGTGTAGTTAATTTGTTTAAGCATACGACCTGAGTTAAGAAAAGACAGAACTGCAGTCGTCACCGAAGGGCCCACAATATCCCAATACTCTTGAAAGAAACATGCTAAGAACCCATCTGGACCTAAAGCCTTGGTGTCCCCAATTTGAAAGGCTGCCTTTTTACCCTCATAAGCTGTAAAGGGTCTATTTAACCAAGACTGATGGTCACCTGAAAGACGCTTATCAAAATGCTCCCAACCATCCCAGTCGTTCACATTCGAAGAAGGATTTGGAGACCGGACTTTTGCTTCCTAATTTTGGAGACTCTGTGAAAATAAGAGGTATTTTTGTCGCTCAAAGCCATAAATCGGGATTTAGCCATTTGAGCCCACATAATTTCCTCTTGAGCAAGAAATTTTTCAAGCTGATTTCTGATAGCTGATTCCTGGACAAAATCTCTATTTCTATCCAAAGCTAACTGAACATCAGTAAGAAGAGATCGGGTGGCAGAAATGCGAGAAGCCAGATGACCAATGCCCTCTCTAGACCAGCGCAGTAAGTTATGCCTTGTAGAACGGAGCTTCCTAGTAATACAGAACATGGGTGAACCATCAAAATGATCTTGCCAAGAAGATTGGATAACCGATTTACACTCTTCATGTAGAGTCCAAAATTTCTCAAATTTGAACAATCGTTTACGAGAAACTCCGGACTTGTTGGTATAAAGGAGAATAAGAGCATGATCCGAACCATGAATGGGAAGATTCACAACGGAGAGAGAAAGGTTAAGAGAGTCCCAATTCCCATTAAAGAAAGCTCTATCCAACCTTTCAATAGTACAACTATCACCGGAACGATTATTAGTCTAAGCATAGTGAGGCGCTGATGATTGAATCTCTATTAAACTAATGTTGAAAAGAAATTGTTGAAAAAACACGGCTCTAGGGATAGAATTAACAGGGCTACCGAGCCTATTTGAAGGGGACAAAATTTGGTTGAAATCTCCGATACACAAGAGGGGCCCATGCTGCGGATTCATGGTATCCAAAAGAAAACCCTAAACCGCAGCTCTGTCGCTAAGGTAAGGAGAACCATAAACCAAAGCCAGCCGCCAGCTACGATTAAATTCATCAATGACCGAAAGGAGAATTAAATTCTGTGATTTGCAATGTGCTAGTATTTCCTCCCAAGGGCACGGGGTTATTGAACAAGATTAATTCTCTCATATGATATTCTCTTATAACCACGGTTCACCAAGGTCCAATTTTGATGATCCTCGAAAATCATACTCTAAATTTTATTATGCAAATCATCTATGTAACAAATAAATAAATAAATCAGAAATAAGTAGTTATAAAGAGAATTGCACTATTTAAGCAACTAGTTACAGAGCCGTCATAAACATAGTTTTAAGGTAATAATTTACACATCAAGCTTTACAAATTTAATGTTTCGAATAATTGAAATGGACATTGCAATAAACTATTATTTGATTAACCCGATTTTAGTCAAGACCGCTCAAAAGAAAAGTTTATAATGAATGATCGACTTAGTATTTTTATGGACCACAGTGTAGATCATACAGACCAATTTGTACACTATGGTAACCCACAATAGTTTTGGATAAATTACTAAATCAACTTTGAGGTTACTAGAAATTACAAATTGCCCCTTCATGTTTGGAAAATTTGAAATTATCTCTTTCACATACCAAATTACCCCCCTATCATGATGTTGTTAGTAAATTCTACAAAATCTACTTAACATCATCCAATTATAATTACAATAAACTAAACCGTCCTTCTTGTAACTTGTGAAAGATTATAGCGGGCAACAAATGGATAGTCTGGTCCATTACAAATATGATTTGATGATGTCATAATGATTTTGTCAAATTTCCTAAGAGCTACATCACAAGAGAGGAGTGATTCATTATGCGATGGGGGGGTTTTATAATTTTCCAAATGTGAGGGGGCAATTTGTAATTTTTGAAAACCTCAGGGGTGATTTTGGTAATTTACCCTAATATTTTAAGTTGTAGGAACCAACGTAGGAACCACACGATTTAAATAATGCTGGACTCCACATGATCTAATATGGTTGGTTGGGAACATCTTGCACTGAATTTCGAATCACTGGCACAGATCTAACCGTCCACGTGGTGTGCTGTTCCTTAATTGGTCCGCCACTTATGGCCCAGCTCGCATTATCCTCCGCGTTCCACCAGATCACTAAGGATGGATCAATCATCCCGCTGGCTGATACGTGGGTTCGCTCCGCACACATTTAATCATCGTTTGATTTTCAAGGTTAGAATAAAAACGATTTGGGGGTCTTGTCATGCACACGGCACCGTGCCATGCGGGCATCTGACCGTCCATTGTGAAAATACACGACTCGGATTTACTCCGAGCTCCTCGCAAATCCGAGATTAAATTTGAACCGTGTATTTTTCCAATGAACGATCGGATGCCTGCACGACAGGGACCCCAGGCCCCAATAAAACATAGTGATTTCTTGTGAATTCTTAAGTCCTGGAATGAATTATCTTTAACCGGAGCTAAAAAATAAAAAAAAAAGTTAATTGAGGTAAACGTAAACTGACTTGAACCGTTTTGAAAAAGACGGATGTATCAATCGGGAAAGAGTTAAATCTATACGCCAGGTCAAAGATAAACGTGGCGATATTTTGGAGCAGGTCCCCCTTACTGATAGTAGTGCAGATTGCACAAAATACACCAACACAAACCCCACTCAACAATCCGAATAATTTTTTGGCCCGGATTTTACGCTTTCTCGGGAAAAGCAATTGCATGGGGGACTTTGTAGACCCCACAGACAAAAGCCGAAGACCCTTACGTGGATTTGTCCATTTTTTTTTTCGATTAAACAAAATAGAGAGGGATTTTAAAAGCAAAAAAATATTATGAAAATTTTAGAAAAGTTTACTAAAAATAAAAATAATCTAAAAAAATATGAGATAGTACTATCTCAAAATAATCCATTTGTTAGTTTCATTTGCCCTTTTTTTTTTTTTGAACTGCTAAAAAATAATTCATTTGCCTATTTGAAGCTCACTTTTGAGTTTTACTAACTTGGTAGTACTCCCTCTATCCCAAAAAAGATGTTCAAAAACACCATTGACAAAAAAAATTCTTTATTTGATAATTTATAGTATTTTTTTGTGATTTTAAGAACTTTATTTAATAAAATCAAGTGAGATCTATCAAACAAGATTATATTGCATATAACAATAATTATAAATAATTTTATGAGGGATGTGAATATTATTTTTTGGACAACGTTTTTTAGACGGAGGTATGTAGCTAAAGTAATACTCCCTCCGTCCCAATTTAAATGTTCCCTATGGGAGACCGTGCAAGTTTGACCTTAAAAAATAAAATACTTTCGGAACTAATTTTTAAATTTTTTTTGTACCGTTACTTTTTAATGGTGTAAAAATTTTTGAAATAAAATATCCAGAAACATGTTTTCTTTTAAAGTCAAAATGACACGACTTTACGTAAGAGACATTTAAAATGGGACAGAGGGAGTACTAGCGCGTTAGGGGAAGCTAACATCTCGGCTATTTATTAGTGTGCGGTTTTTGGATGGTGCGTGAACAACTCATCATTTAAATCATCATGAAGAAAAAAATAAATGTGAACTGGTACAGTATTTTGTACAGTTTATGGCGGGTGTATTCTTATTTTAAGCCTTCCTACCAAAAGACGAGCAATTTTTTAGTTAAAAAATAAATATTACTAAGCATTATTTTTTCAACTTTTTCACTTTCATCAAGACGCTTATTAGTGTTTATGGCTTTGTTCGGTTTGAGTTTTGAGAGAAAACAAGGTGTATGTAGCTATAGCTTGGCTCGAGTCAAAGAAATATAAACGAGCCGCGTGAGGTCGAATTTAAACTGGAGCATTCTTACTCGTTTTAAAAAAATGAAGAGTGGAGTAACTACTAGGAGTATATTTATTACTGAAAATAACTTTCTTATTACATTTTCGGGTTGAAAACCCTATTCTAGCCGAGCCTTTTAACTTGGAGATGGGATCATTTATTACGAGCCTAATTTATTGTTTGTAGCGCTCTCTCTCCGTATGTAAGTCCTTGATGAAGCTTCACGGTAACGGGCCCTATAACGCGTTTTCCACGTTACAGGGGTGTTGTGCCAATATGAGCTATCCAAAAGTGATTTTAATGATTTGGATTTAAAATAAAACTCTTTCATGGAAGAGTTTTATTTTAAATACGGACCATTAATTCTGTGATGAATGGCTGAGATGGGGGCTACACCTTTGTAGAGCGCCTTTCGCGCTAAAGGGACCCGGACCCGAAAATAATCCATAATCTGGATTATTGAATTATATATTCATTGTCTTTATTCAAATTTTTTTTTTTTGCATTTGTTAGTTTTGAGTCAAGATTTGTTGTTTCTGGAATCCTCTCGGTGAGACGAATCTAACAAGTATAAAATTATGGTCAAAACTCAATTTTTTTTTAATAAAGCCAAAATTAATCCAATAATCCAAGTATTTTCGGCTATATTAAAAAAAATATTTGGTTTGACCATAAATTTATACTTGATAGATTCGTCTCGTCGAGAGGAATCCAGAAACCACAAAATCCTGACGCAAAACTAACAAATGCAAAAAAAATTTGAATAAAGACAAAACGAAAAAACCAAAAATCGGATTAATTTTTTTTTGCCAAATGAGCCCTTTACTCTGGCTGTCTCTGCACTTCTTGTCCCTCTGCTGGTGTCTCGATTATATTTTGTGTTCTCGTCTGGTGACTTCATGGGAACTGCTGCGTTTTGTTTGTTTCTCCATACGAAGGCAAATGTAGGGAACATGCTTCTGAAGACATACAACACTGCTACATACACAGAAACACACTCAGAATTTATTTAGAATTTAAAAATCAATAGCCCAGATTCACTTGGAGTGAATCTGGGCCGTTGATTACACTTTCGGGGTCAATTCTGGGTCCCCTTTCGGGGCACCCAGACTTACTGGAAGACATATCATCTGTTATACTTCCCTTTTTTTTTCCGTCGACGGCTGACATCTGGACTAGTTTACGCACACCTCAATTAATCTTCTTTTTTGTCCGGTTAATGCTAGCTATCTGCAATGGGACTATGAAACTTACAAGAAATTATTCTTACAACTTAGTCTCAAAATTAGACACTGATTAATTGTATGAGAAACAAACCAACCAACCACATTAATTAACTTTGAGGCTGTAATATATACGTCTTTCGATCACTTCGTACACTGCTTTTTTCCTAAACTTTTTCGGCCACTTCCGTGACCAAAAACATAAGTCAGTGTCCATATGTCAATGTCCTCTCTTTTCTGATTATTATATTTATCGCAAACAATAATACAAACAAACATATGCCAACAAAAAATGTGTGCTCTAATTCGATATGTGGTGGGCACGGTCACATCATTGTGTAATTTGGATCGCACACCTTACTGAGATTTTTTTTTTTTTTTTGGGCAAGAACTTCGTTTAACGAACAAATAGCGATTCATAGTAGGAGATAAAAAGTAGAGCCGCTCAAAAAATTCCATGAACCGTGAAACCGGTCCGAACAGAACCGGTCTATATGTTTTGGATTGGATTCGTGAATTAATACTCCGGGCATAGGTTCAAAAATTAGAAAACCGTGAGATATGGTTCGGTTCGGTCCAGGAATTTTCATTGTGAAACTGTAAATTAACCAAAATGGACTGTGAGATATTTAAAAATTATACATAACAACATATATATGATAAATAATTATAATCTCATGTGATATAGTGTATTCATGTAAAACCTAAGGGGGTAAAGTGTAATTCTTTTCCAAAGAGGGAAAATAAAGTTATACAATTTGGCTTCTGTCTCGCCGCCGATTATTTCTTGATGATGCTTTGTTTGGTGCACCAGGATGTTTAATCATTTCCCCATCTTTGGCCGATTTATGGCTCCATCTCCAATCTACTCGACATGTATGGTCTTGAACTCTTTCTCGCAGTTATTCACCTAACAGTAGAGGTGTACATGGTCCGGTTTGGATCGATTTTGTAAAAATTCGAGAACCGAACAATATTTAACAGTTCCAAAGAATTGAGAATCATAACCAGACCATTACACATATAGAACCAAACCACACCAAACTATTAGACCGGTCCGGTTTGGTTCGGTTTCCGGTTCTAAACCATGTTAGCATTCAAAAATTGTCAAAAACAATTATCCACAAAATTGTTGCAACTCCTTCGTAAAACTACTACCATTATACCAACCCACAAATAGATTAAAAGAAGTCCATCAATAACTAAAATAACTACTATCATTATTGATATGGGTGGCAGATGCAACATTAAAGCTTAAAACTAACAAAATTATCAAGTGTGTATGGGTATATAGGAGCGTATATAATATATTATATAACGGATTGGTTCGGTTCAAACCACGGTTCCTAATTATGAAACCGGGGACCGAACCAAAATATCCGGTTCTCATTTTTTTAAAACGAAAACCAATCCATTGAATCATAGAACCAACCCAACAGTATGTCCTCCGACCCATACCTCATCCATTTCTGATTTTTAGATCTTAATTTGGAATGTTTGAAACCAACATTCAACAATAAAGCCTCTGGCTTGTACCAATGTCGTTCCTGGCTTTTCTTTCGTTTTTCTATTTGGGTATCTGGCCCTTAGCATGAATCCGAGTGTTTTTAACTTTTTTTTATCAAATGTGCTTTTATATGGTTTTCAAACGGTTTTCACAAATTGGATACATGCATCGTATTTCAAATCATCTTTGCAGGTTCAAGCACCAGACAAGAGTAAGGCTATCATTGTGCTTGTTGCTTTGGATGGGAGTAAGGCAAATGCTAGGTAATGTTGGTACGGTGGTGGTGGAGCTCCTAATCGGGCAAGTTTGTTTCCTGTTGGAATTCAGGCGGCAGTGCCGTGTGGCTTGAGTTTCGGTGGTGTCGTGTTTTTTGCGGTGGTTGTTTGTTTAATATTTCTGTTATTAATTAGCTGCTGATAATGCCAAAACTTTTTTGTTTATACCAAAATCACTTTTGTTCATGCCAAAACACTAATTTTCTTTGCTTCCACAATGAATTATATGCCCTTTCACCACATAAGTAACTTTCCACCCTTTTATTACAAAACTAGCCCCTCAATTTCTTTATTGTTTTGTACAACACGATCAAACCCTCTGGAGGTCGGCTAGGTATTCCACCATTTTCGTATCTTGCACTATTTTAATCATTAAGGTACGTGTGAGTTTCCCTCATTGTTTAGGGTTTGAGAATGCATGCACTGAGGTAAGTTCTACGGCCATTTTTTTTATTATTATTCCGCCATTTGTTATTTATTTATTTCAAAAAAGGTAAGTTCTACATTGCAGATGCTGTGATTATTTTAGGAAAATTGTTGTAGGTTCACGTATAAGACAAATATTATACGTGTGTGCAATTCTTTTCCCCTTGATGTGTCAAACAAATGAGTATAACTTTCCCTTTTTCGGGTTGGGTCATTGCTTTAGAAGCCCTATTCCTTTTCTTGCATTGGCCTGCTTTATGGATTTAATGAGTAAAGAAATGTATCCCTTGAATTGTTTCTTGGGTTGAAAATCTATGTGGTGATAACAGCTGCATTCTTCTGAATTTCTTGATATAAGTAGTGGGTTAAATTGGAAGGGATCGAATGGCCGGTTAATTTTGATGTTTATTAGATTTCTTAATGCCCATCCATGTTTCTCTTTTTTTTTTCTTTTTTTTTTTTAACAATTGCCATAATCTAAAATATGCTTTCAATTTTTTTATAATGTGGTCGGGTTGGGTCATTGCTTTAGAAGCCCTATTCCTTTTCTTGTGTCGGACCGCTTTTCCACCAACTCTCCTAAAACCAATTGGTGTTAGGAAGGATTTCAATTAAGTCTTTTATGGCATTCGACATCGCACCCGCAAGTCTGTTTTTAGAGCGGTCGCAGGGAGTGACATTGTGTAACCAAATTCATGGGGGCACTCCGGGCCCAACAATCCCTCCCTCACGATGACGCTCCCACGACTCGAACCCATGACCTCCTGGCTCTGATACCACTTGTCGGACCGCTTTTCCACCAACTCTCCTAAAACCAATTGGTGTTAGGAAAGGTTTCAATTAAGTCTTTTATGGCATTCGACATCGCACCCGCAAGTCTGTTTTTAGAGCGGTCGCAGGGAATGACATTGTGTAACCAAATTCATGGGGGCACTTCGGGCCCAACATCTTGCATTGGTCTGCTTTATGGATTTAATGAGTAAAGAAATGTATCCCTTACTCCCTTGAATTGTTTCTTGGGTTGAAAATCTATGTGGCGATAACAGCTGCATTCTTTTGAATTTCTTGATATAAGTAGTGGGTTAAATTGGAAGGGATCGAATGGTTAATTTTGATGTTTATTAGATTTCTTAACGCCCATCCATGTTTCTCTTTTTTTTTTCTTTTTTTTTTTTAACAATTGCCATAATCTAAAATATGCTTTCAATTTTTTTATAATGTGGGGAAGTAGATAATTTTAGCGTCATTTGCTTATCAATTTATTCATCTCAAAACTTTAGCTTATTGGATTTCAGAAAGTGCAGGAATTGATCTTAGATTTCGGATTCGGAAAAATAGTTATGTACATATCTGTACTGCTATATAAGCACATATATACTAAACTCAAAGCTTTTATCAATTTATTCATTTCAAGACTTTTAGCTTATTGGGATTTTAGAACGTGCTAGAATTGATCTTATGCAACGAATGTTGAAAATTCACAGTATAGAAAGAAACATAAAGAAAGTTTGAACTGGACCGGGCTCGATGTCATCTGTGGTACTGATCCAATTTTCCTTTCTGAAAAAATGAGAGAATGGATGTTTCCTAAAGTTTTTTGATGTTCAGATTAAAATTGAAGTGTTAAGTTTGTAATAAATGAGATATAATGGTAAAACGGCATGTAGGTAATTGTGAAAGCAAGAAATATCAGAGTTTTGACAGCAACACTTTTGGTTTTGGCATGAACAAAAGAGATTATGACATTATCAGCACCCTATTCGTCACTGTATTTTGTTCTATAAACTTGGTTAAGTCGTGACAGTTTTGCCCCGTTCGCCCGCTGCTGGCTTCAATCATTATGTACGACGATCACATGGTGTAAACTCAGAATTGTTCTGCATTTCTCAAGCATCCCACCGACTATAGTCCTGTGAGTACAGTTTCCGCAGCACTGTTGATTTCAAAATCTTTGTCTTCATGTAACTCTACTTGTCACATCCAGCTTGCTCTCCAGTTATTTGTTCGGTTGTTCCTTCCAAACCACTCGTTTGCTATGCTTTTAATTAAAGCACTTAAAATATCCATTTAATGGCAAGAAGTAGCGGGTCCCTAAATCTTCTTGGAATTACACCCTCCATCCCCAAAAGTTGGACTATTATTTTATTTGTGACTATTCTAAAATGTTAGCCCACTTACAAGAATTAATATATTTTTTTTTGTCGAATTTTCAAATTTTCCCTTCCTTTTTTGACGTGGCAAGAGTCATTTAAATGCAAAGTTGTACTAATGATTATAGACAAAATGAGAATTAAAAAGATTATGTCTCGAAAAGAAAAAAAATGGAATCCCAAAAGGCACTAACTTTTTGGGACTGAGGGAGTATAATTTATTTCATGGTTTTTGTGCAGCGCCGTTATTCGGATAATGACGTTGGAGCACCACATGCAAAAATACGTAGTGGATAAGATCGTTGTGGCACCACACGTATGATGGAATAATTACTGGGAAGGAAGGGCTTTACCAGATTAATTAATTAGTATTTTGTTATAGGGAAATGACCGGAGATGAGTTGTACACATGGGGTGTGACCAATAAACAACATTTCTAACTTCAGTTCAAGGATTATTGTAAAGCTTAAAAATCTTTAATCCTGAACTACAGTGGCCATAAAGTTGGCTTGCTTTTCTCCTGATAATCCCAACTGGGGATTTTCTGTTTTTAGTCAATGGGAGTCCTGTGGGCACTGGCCACTGTTCTGAATTCCTGGCTTGAATTATGAGAACAGTAGCCCCCATATTGTAGCAAAATCATAATTTAGGGTTCAACAAAGTAGGTAATATTTTTTGTAAAAATGCATTTATTTATAAATGTACTCAAAATTTTACGTTTTTATGTACTGCGAATTGTGTTCCATGCAATTATAAACACTAAAATATACCTCTATGGCTTCGGAATTAGTCGAGGTGTATACAAACTGACCCGAATAGCCGGTTATCAAAGAAAAATTTATGAATACTAAAATAATACTACAATTTAGAGCGCATTTACAAGAAAGAAACCATTCTAAGGGAGAGTGTTCCTTGACACAAGAACTTTTGTACATTTGAAGGTCCTAAAAAAGTTACAAAAAATGGGGAAAAACAAAAAAACAAAAACAAAAACCAACAACAAAGAAAAAAAAGAAGAAAGAAAAAGGCAGATGGGTCAACCTAAAAATTGGGTAAATTTCTTGAAACTACAAAGAACAATTCATCAAAGTCCCTGTACTTGATCACTCCATTCCTTGCGACCAGGAATCCATTTGGGACTCTTAGGACTAAAATACCTTGACACAACCCTCGAGTTCAGAAGCTCAACAATTGGCGCAAATTTCACACACCTAGGAGTCTTGTACTGGTTAATCGAAGCCCCTAAGCTAATAGCATAATCCATGAGCTTATCAAAAGTCCCCATTTCCACAATCTTGATCTCGAGTGGCCCGATCGACTTGTCCGATACCCGGCCCTGTCGATACACGCTGTTGAACGATTCCTCGATGGCTAAACAACAATCCTCGAAAACCGATGGGGGCACTTGGGTCGATCCATTCACGGTAATTTCCCAGAAAAGCACGTAGTGCCCCGGTATCGATGTCAAATCCGCGTAGCTTGTGTACTCTGTTAGAGTTGCGTCGAACGGCATTAGATGGTTCACGGCGTTTTTTACGGCGTTTTGGAGCTCAACCTCGTCGGTCTTGTCCGCGTCGATGCTTAGGACCACGTTTTTCCGACATATGAAGTTGAATTGCGGTGCCTTGTTCTTGAACCCGGCCACTCTTAGCACGTCACCAACTCGATAACGATATAGTCCTAAACAAAAATATAACACCCAATTCAATTTCAAGTACGAAAATCGCAAAATTGCGGATTAGTTGTGACTGATTAATTGAAATCTTGGTTGATTTTAGCAAATCTTAGTAATAATTTGCCAAAATCAAATGAAGAAACCATTGGAATTGGAATTGGAATTTACCTGCATAAGTGGTGACAACAAGCTCATACTCTTGGCCGAGTTTGACATCAACCAGATCAACCAATTCTTGCTGTTCTTTCTCGTTAAGCGATTTGGGGACGGTAATCGAATTCGTGACAGCATTGTTTCTGTGAATGGGTAAGAACTCGAAATAGGCCATGGTTGGGATGAGGGTGTAAGAAACCTCGCTGGGCTTGCAAAGAGGGTTGAGATTGACACCAAAATAACACTCGGAAGAGGCATACATGGTACAGACAAGGGGCAGGCCGTTGCTGTAGTGATCCAAAATGGGTATGTACTGTGACATGGTCCCGGTAACAATAACATCCACATACTTTGTGTTTGGCCACAACCTAGTTATAATCCCCTGCCATGACTCCCTCCTACATTCACCCTCGATAAAATCCGCTAACTTCGGGTCGGGTTCTAGTATCCTCATAACCGCCTCCCTCACCGACGGGTCGGTGATCTGGGGGTTCAGGGTTCCGGTTCGGATATCGTTGCACAAAAAGGGCCAGTGCTTTTCGAGGAACCGGATCGCCCGGATGAAACCGGAAGCGAAAACCGCCCCGACCCGAAGGACCTCCTTGTTCTGGACCAACCCACAGAGCATTTGGGAGTACATGCTTTGGTAAGAGTCTTGGCAGAGGATGGTTTCATTTGGGCTAGTGTAGTTTGTGTAAGGGTCATAGGGTCTTTCTTTGAAATGGTTGCTTTTGTAGTAGCTGGTTAAGACAGGACGAGCCACTAAACCACCTGGGGTCTTAGCCTCCGATTTTATGAACAGGAAATACATTCCTTTGCCTTTGTCTAAACCTGGAACAAATTGGTTCATCACTGGCATTAACAGGCTATACAGCAGTGACCTCCTCTCTAGCTCTTCCTCTATTGTTGGCATCAATTTCCTCTCTCCACCAGATGTTCCAGAACTGCGTCCATATCAACACAACAACAACAACAACAAAAAAACCCATTTAGGTACTAAAACTTAGTTTGAGGAAAAACAAAAAAAAAATATAAGCCAGCTTCAAAACTGACGATCACCGTACACCGAAGACTAAGGCCTGTTTTGGCTAAATAAGCCACTTAGCTTCTGTTTTTGTTTTGTTTTCTTTTTATTTTTTATTCAAAATTTTCTCGTAGTTGTTAGTTTCGCCTCAAACTTTTATGGATAATTAGTTCTTTTCGAAGAAGAGAAATCAGAAAAGTGAAAAATTATGATCTAAACCTAAATTTTTTTAAATAAAGACAAAAATTATCCAAAAAGCCATATTTTTTGGTTTTATGAAAAAAAATGAGTGTGGATCATAATCTATTATTTTTTGAATCCTGTCTTCAAGGTTAACCAATAATCCAAAAAAAATGACACAAAATTAACAAATTGAATAAAGACAAGAAAAGAGAAGCCAAATAGCTTATTTAGCCAAAACAGAGCTAAATGGGTGTTTTCTTCATAACGGGAGTAGATGGGTACGTACCTAGTTAGGAATTCAGAAATGGGTTGGGAGCAGAGAATGGGGGACATGTCGCCATTGGCGATACGGTTGATATCGGACTGTATGTCCTCGTACTTGATGACCGGGACGAGGTTTTTGAAGGAGTCTCGGTCGGTTTGACCGGAGAGGCCGTGTCGGCGCAAGTACTCGACACCGGAGCTGCGAGAGAGGATTTCGGAGAGAACCCGCTGCTGTACTTGGTCGGCGTTTTCGGTGACATCTTCGATGAATTGAAGTGTGGTCTTGTTTTTCTCAGAGAGGTTGTAGTCAGCTTCGCCGTTGGGTTTGGGCTGTGGAGCTTCAGGCATGGTTGATATATTTTCTAGTGCACTGAACAAGAGAGAGAGAGAGAGAGAGAGAGAGATGGGATGGGCGTGAATGAGGTGATGAGAGTTGTTTGTTGGAGAGAGAGAGAGGGGGTGTGGGTGTGGAGGAGAGGGAGAGAGGGAGGAGGAGGCTTATATAGGGAAAAGGGGTTGTGGGTAGGGCGGATCACAATCAAAATTACTTCGCCTACGTTAAATGCGTGGACAGTGTATCTTAATGGTCCAAAAACATTTTGATGGTCCGGATTGGCCTTTACTCCTTGACAAGTAAGAGTTTTTGACAGTCCGGATTGACTTTTGCTCTTTGACCGATAAGAGTTAACTATTACGGATCAAAAATTGTTTAAAATTCAGACCAACAATCAAGATTTGTTCATGAATTTTGCATACGTGTAAGTCCGTGCGCACAGCCCGGATGGACCACAATGCAGGGTTTTAAAAGTGCAAATGAGCAGTACAAAGGGAAAAATGAAGGGATGGCGTGGACGTAAATAAATATGCCGTTTTGTGGCATTTATGTTTCCGATTTTACAACATATGCTTTTATGACTTGTGACAATTACAGTAGTATTAGGCATAGTTTTCCAAATGATTTTAGCAATCCAGTTGCTAAAATGATGGTGATTTTATAAAGTAAATGAGTTCAGCAGGTGCTAAAATCATGGTATTTCAAATAAAAAAATTAAGTGTTTTCGTGTATCGTTTTTTGAATTTTTTTACACCGAATTAAAGTACACGAGGAGTACTTTAATTTGGTGCCAAAAAAATCAAAAAACGAAAAACGAAAAACGGAACCACTTAATTTTGTGATTTGAAATTTCCATGATTTTAGCAACTCAACTCATTTGCTAAAATCATGGTTGATTTTAGCGAATGAGTTGCTAAAATCTTTTGCAAAACTAAGCCTTATTTACTGCACGTCGTTGTTGTTGTTTTTTTTTTTTTACCAAAAGGCGTCGTTGTTGTTGTTTTTTTTTTAACAAAAGGTTTTTGAAAAGTCTATTTGAAATTATGGAAATGTCTACAATACACACCCATTAAAGGTGTGTATCATATGCATCTATTATATAGTTCAGATTGTGTCACCTGTTCGGTAATCGTAACATTTTTTAATTTTTCGTAACTTTTCAGTAATATGATTCGTAACATTTTTTATAATTCGTAACATTTTGGTGTGTCTCGTAACTTTTATATAAAAAAAAAACCTAACTTTTACAAAAAAATTCATAACTTTTATAGGGATGTGTATTGTAGCATTTTTCTTGAATTATTTACTACATGTGTTGTTGTTTTGCGCAGCATTCTATGCGCAAAGCTTCATAACTTTATTACTGCATCTGTTTAGAGGTGAAAAATTTATGACAGAAATAATAACACAACTCGAACACGACACAAATTTAGCGGGTTAGAGTTAATTATTTCTGACACGAAACAAGTATAAGACACGACCCGAGAACACGATTAATTTTAGGTTGGGTTGGGCTAAGATTTCGTCACGTTTAGGTTAATAGGACTTATCGGGTTGACACATATTGACCTGAATCCGAATTGACACGATACAAACACGGCTCGATCAGACACGATACCCAGCCCTACATCCGTCCTTGAGTGACGGCAGACCCTACCAACTCATAATTTGGATTAAAAAACGTTGTCCCATATTGCTTAGGAGTGGAATTTGTGATCACTTAATATATGCTGGAACCTTTCCACTCATTGCCAATTGGTTTTGAGTTGGATATAAAGTTTGCACATGGTATCAGAGCGAAGCTCATTCCACCCGACATTTAAAAAAAAGGTCCACGCCCCGCGATGACAGACCAACAAAAAAGGCTCCACGATGATAGGACCCAAAAAATGGTCACACGTGACAGACCTCAAATGCGATTGCACGTGAGGGGGGATGTTAAGAAATATTGTCCCACATTGCTTGGGAGTGGAATAGGTGATCATTTAATATATGATGGGACCTCTTCACTCATTGCCAATTGGTTTTGATATGGATATAAAGTCTTCACATGTATCAGAGCGGGGTCCATTCCACCCCACATTTAAAAAAAAAAAACACATTTCACTCCCCACGATGACAGACCAGCAAAAAAAAGGCTGTACGATTATAGGACCCAAAAAGTGACCACACCCACACCCACAAGTAGCAGATATCAAATGCGGCTGCACGTAAGGGGGGGGGGTGTTAAGAAATGTTGTCCCACATTGCTTAGGAGTGGAATGAGTGATCACTTAACATATGTTGGGACCTCTCCACTCATTAGCAATTGGTTTTGACTTGTATATAAAGTTTCCACATGGTATGCGGGGCCCATTCCACCCCACATATAATAAAAAAAAAACACAGTCAATGCCCCGCGATGACATACCAGCAAAAAAGGCTCCACGATGATAGGACCCAAAAAGTAGCCACATGTGACAGACCTCAAATGCAGCTGCACGTGAGGGGGGATGAAAAATATTGTTAATTGGTGATCATTTAATATATGATGGGAACTCTTCACTCATTGTTAATTGGTTTTGAGATGGATATAAAGTCTCCACAAACATACCACTCAATCACACCACCAACCACACCAATATGCACGGCACTCCATTATTGGTAATGGGAGAACAAACATTTTGAAACTACTTCACAACCACCAATCATGTAGTCCCACGCATGATTGGTAAGATTGCATATGTGAATCTAAAACCTCGATTGCAGAGATAGACGGCTCGGATGGATTGGCAGGGCATACCGTCCCACAAGGACAGCAAAACCCTTGGGTCCGTTGGAATTTGTTGGTTATACTTAGTACAATAACCATTTTTTCATTAAAAGTAGATTCTATTTTAAAAAGTTAATAATGTCTAAAGAGTAATATGTCTCTAAAAATATTGAATTTGTGAATTTTGATACCTAAGAGGAATGGAGGGAGTACTTGTGAGTACTTCATCAATGAGCTTTTGTTACAATAATACAAAGAGACGTACCCGAGGCTTGACCGTTTGGACGTTGAGTCCTTTTAGTTTCTAATCCAATATTGATTGCAACGTGATTAGACCATGATATTAGTACAATAATAAAACTATTTTAGAAATAGAACATTTAAATTTTGGGGAATTGACTCATGTAATTTTGTTCACATTGGTGCAAACTCTTGGGGCCACTGGGTTATGCCCCGGTCGTTACCTCAAAGCTTTGGAATTAGTCGAGGTATGCGTAAGCTGGCCCAAATATCCGATTATACATAAAAAAAAAAAATTGTTCGCATTTAGTTTTAGAGATAATCTATTTTACGGAGCTCCGTAAAAAGGGGTTTGCGCCGAGCAAATCCCTGCCGTCCATCCCGAGATCCAATGGCTCGGAGCCAGTGCATAGTTTTTTTTTACATCTGCAGTGCATTTAAAGAGGAGAGAGCGAGTGCACAGCTCTGAGCCGTTGGATCTCAGGATGGACGGCGGGAATTTGCTCGGCACAAACCCTCTTTTTACGGAAGCTCCGTAAAAAAAATTATCTCTTAGTTTTAGCATGGATGATCCACTCAATAGATCACACTAATTGGTTAGTTCGCGGGTGGTACACAAATTGGTCTAACAAACACACAAGTTGAAATGGTTCTCTTGTTGCTCATAAATGAAAAGTTTGAGAGGTTAAAAATATATCCCATTAATGCAAATTTATATGTAGTAAATTAATTACTTCCTCTGTCCCTTTTTAAGTGTGTTATTTCGTAAATCCAACTTATTAAAAAAACATCATCATTATACATCTCACATCAACTTTTTCCTATACTTTATACTTTTCACATCAACTTTTACTTCTACTTTCCAAAATTATCCTCCACTCTTACCGATTGACTCTTTACCCACTAACTTTACAAAATGGCAAAATAATAATTGTACAAACTTTTACCCATTAACTTTTCCAACCACACACTTATTAAGGAATAACCCAAAATGAAAATGTCTACACTAAAAAAGGGACGGAGGGAGTAAGATATTACTAAATGCTCTTAAGTCGAATTTAATTTCATTTTTTCATTTGATATATAGTAATTGGGTATTTACATTAGAAAAGTACACCTTGACTAATCTCGACTGAGATCCTCAAATTAACGATTGCGTAAAAATTTAGTCTAATCATGGTTTAAATATGAGTTAGGGAGAGTTTATACATATTAGTTTTCCAAAGCATATGATCTGTTGGGAAAACAGTTTTTTAAAATTAAGTACAGTATTAAAGAATGGGGTGAAGTCTGCATGTCTCTGTACCACCAAACTTCCCCACATCTTAATCCCACTTATTCCCACCACTTTAACTTCTTTCACACTTAATTAACTACTAATCTTAACTTCTTTCACACTTAACTACTAATCCCCATCCAATAATCTTCTTTTAATTTCAGCAGTACCGAGGCTAACGTGCGCCAGGGCGTGCTTGTCGTACAAGGGAAACATGGAAGACGTACATCTGGAATCCGCCTTCTCTGGGCGGTACGCAGGCAATATCCAGTAAACCCGCCCTTGAATTTTGAGTGTGAAACCGGCCTGCGTGGTTTGTACCGCGGGTGTTCCTCCATATACCGGCAGCTCGCTTCCCCACAGGGTGCCGTTTCCCGGTAAATGAAACCGTACCCCCAAAAAGTGGATTTTCAACCCAAGTTCTCCGACCGTGTTAAAAAATGATAGGAAGCTAGGAACAGAACTCTCCGGACACAATACCGAACAAAATCTCTCTCACATACACGTGCGTTCCATGCACATTTATTACGCAGGAATTCAAGGATTTAAATATCGGCCAATACGCGACGTATCGGCCGATACGTATCGGTTTTTCAAGGGACCGATATATGGTCTGATACAGGCTGATATCAGCCAATATTTGACTGTATCACCGATACCGTGACGTATCCCAATACCGAGATTTAAAATCTTGCTCGAGATCCACGTGTATGTGAGAGATTGTGTTCAGTGTTGTGTCCGGAATCCGGATGATTGTGTTTTTAGGATCTCTCAACCATGTTGGTGTTACATATAGACTAGTTATTCCATAATCTTGCACATTGAGTGGTACCCTAACACTCTCATTCACTACACATTAGGTGTTAAGACATTGGATGACGGTGCCCAAACACTATGAAATAATGACTCGTTACGTATAATACACGGTCAGAGTTTCCACTAATATTGTATTTTTTGCACTCTATTCAAAGTCTGCACACGGAAAATATTTTGCACTCCAATTTTGCTATTATTATATTTTGAAATTTCTCTTTCAATATTTGTGTTGTACTGCATATATTTTAAGCACCAAAAGACGAATTTTAGAGTGCATTATAAGAAATTATAAAGCAAAAAAACCATTACCCTTGACACAATTCAAACTTTTGTCGATGTGATTTTTTATTTAATGTTTTAGGAATTTAATCCTTTAGGTAAACATTCTTTTTCCCGAAGGCAATATTGCACTCCCTTTGTCCCCAAAAAATAGTTCAGTATTTTATTATAGATTTTGTGTCTGCATCTGTGAGTGTGTGCATCTGAAATGTGCGTTGGTCCCAACACTTACGTGAGTGTCCAAACTTACGTGAGTGTGTATATTTGTGTAAAATGTTGTGATTATATAATGATTGAAATTACAATTATATTTGACCATCAATCTCACCAAGCGTAATAGAGTTTGACATAAAAAAGTAATTTTTTATATTTTTAGTTAAAAGTCCTAAAATTTCTAAAAATTGCTAAAACTCCTAAAAATAGTTGATATATATCAAACGAATGATCCGTCTCAAAAGTCTAGGAGTTTTAAAAGATGGGAAACTATTTGAGGTGCTGATGTTTTTACTAGTAGGACCTGCTAGCTGGCTAGCAGAGTTGGTTTTTTGACACTGCACAAATATGAAGCAAGTGCGTTTACATAGGAAAAATATTGAGATCAGTTGCTAATTAAACTGCTGTGCGCTAATGTGTTGAGAAGAATAGAAGATAGACTATGGTCCACTTATCATCTTCTCTACTTGGATGACTAAGATAGATCAACTTTTTTTTATTTTGGTATCTTTTGTATGATTTCTCTCAGGTGTCCGGACCAATTTATGTGCATTTCCATGGACCAACATATTGGGGTGCAGACAACTTTCAGCAGTGGTCTATCCCAGGGGTGTGGGGGGCAGAGCCCTCACTTATTTTTGGACCTCGGGGTGTAATTTCGGCCATAGGGCCCGACCTATTTATTTAGCAGTTTGTTAAATTTTAGGGTTATCAGTTTTCAAAGAAAAACAGAGAGGCGAGGGAAAACGTGGATCTCAGAGAGATTGCGAGAAGACTTGTACTCTTACTTTCGATTTCATATTGGACTGGTGTGGCTCCCGTGGTTTTTCCTCGCGTTGGGTTTTCCACGTATATCTTGTGTCTCGTTTTTCTTTCCCGTTTTTCGTTACGCACGACTGTTTGTGTTCCGATTTCCTAACACAACGTAACTCCACTGTTTAGGGTCCGTTTGGGAGCCTCTTTTTTGATTTTTTGGTTTCTCTTTTTTGGTTTATGGGTGTTTGGCAGCCAAGGGGAGAAAGAGTTTTCCCAAAAACTGTTTCTCCATTTTTCGGGATAGAGAGCAGAAAGCAAAAAGAGGTTCATACCTCATTTTCAACTTCTACTTATGGATTTCTCTCATCTCTCTCTCCCAAAATGCATTCTGCATATTTCTTCCAAACACTCATCCCAGATTCAGAAGTCATTCTGGTCATAATCCAAAAAATCAAAAAGCCAAAAACTTATAAATGAAAAGCTGAAAAGTAGGCTCCCAAACACTCTCTTACTATTGCAGCCCCGTGATTTAAAATCCGAACAAAACCCCTATATTTTGTTTGTTTTGTAAGTGCCTTGAGCTCCCATGATTTGTTGTTTATTTTTATCCTCTTTTATTCCCTCAAAAGAATTGCAGAGTAACAAGATAGAGAAATATATACTCCATTATTTTGGTAACAAGTTTGACGAGGTAGGTGAATTGTAAAAAATGAAAATAAGCAAAACTGCTGATTCACTTGGAAGCATGTGATGATGATGTTTGCTAGTATTTCTTTCTCTGTTTGTAGGCTGTGGATAACAGGATAAGAACAAGCAATAGTCTTTTGCCATGGATAGTTTGCCTTTGACCGAATTGGAGAACAGAATTTTCGAGGTGCAGCTGGCTCAACCAACTTTGAGCGTCAAACCCAAGAAAAAAAAGAGAGGAAAGAACGAGCAATAGGTTATTAGTTCAATGTTTGTGGGAGTATTACAGTAATTAAATGACTCCTTTTCATAAGCTCGCAGCTTCTCATACCGCTAGCAAAAATTCATGGAGCCACTAGATTCCGACGTTGATAGATGTGCCTGTAGGTTAGCTCGAAAATCTGGTTTTAAGAAAAAGACATCGATGTGTGCGTATTTGGATGGACGTTAACTACCCAAAACGTGTGTGCGTTTTAAAGCCTAAGACTCGATCGAGAGTAAAAGTTCTTAGAAAATTGATTGTTCAAGCAATCAGTAGACTAAAAAGTATTGATGCGTTAAAGCTAACAAGATTTCTAATAGTAGTAGACTAGTAATTAAAGAGAGTTTTCCGAATTTATAATGTAAAGAGAAAATGAGAAAAAGAAGACTTTAGTAAATTGGATTGAAGTTTAACTCAAATAGGAAAAAATAATTGCCTTCAATTTTGAAGTCAATGGATTGAGGATTGTTAACCTAAACTTTGAAAAATTAGAGAAAAATAACCAAAATTGGGGTGTTGACCTTGAAAATGGAATATTGTAACTTGTGTAACTTGTGTAAAGGTCCCTAGCTAAGAAGACTTTCATGCCTTTCATATCTACCAAGTGTGGTGGATGGAATGAGAAATACAACTACCTGTACACGTGGGTCATAGGAAATAATTGTACGGAGCGTGGTGTGCCTGTGTTCGTGCTCTTTCGTATGGGGTACCACGTGGTACCCTTGCACTGCATCTGAGCCGTCAAAAAATGCAACGGACGGCTCGGATTGAAAGTGCCGGACGGATTTAAAAAAAAATCAAAAAGAAAATGAAAAATGGGTTTCAATCCGAGCCGTCCGTTGCATTTTTGGACGGCTCGGATGCAGTGCAAGGGTACCACGTGTACCCTGCCCTACACGCACCCAAAATTTTCTCCGTTCATAGACTCAGTTCATGACCAAAACTGTTCATTTTATTCTTCTCGCCATGTTGATTGTTCTTACAGAGAATCAAGTTGATCAAAGGTAATTAGCATATCACTTAATTACATATCTCACAACGACATTTTTAGAATTCTATTAGCTCTACGATTTTTCTACAAAACTATTATCTGGTAGCCACAAATTGGTGTCTGATCGCTCTAAATTTTTCATGGACGATCAAATCTGCAAACCAAAAGAAAATGAACATTTCGCATCAATTAATCAATCGAGTTTTAAGTGAGTCTCATTCAACCGCACTGCAGGAGTTCCTTTGCTTTCGGCACAACTTACTCTCTGCCAACTATGTAAAATGGAAAACACTAAGTATCTAGAATAGGTACTCAAAAAATTACTCAGAAAGTGACATTAGTGACTCAGATTGACTTCCAAGTGAATCTGACACTTTCTGGGTAAATATTCCGGGTAACTAGCACTTTTAATGTAACCTACGAACATCTGAGAGAAGTTGCTTTTATGAGTTTAAAATTCTACAGTTTACTAGGAGGTTAATAGTTCAATTCTGAAGTTCTATCCTCTCTTTTTAAAGTTTTTTTATTACCGGGTTAATTGGGTGTTTTATAGTATTATTTTGTTATGTCAACTCAAGAGGTTGACCTAATGGTCAAGACCTGGAACGTAAGAGTTTGCTTTTCTTGAGGTTTCAGAATTCGAAACCTCTTAGGTGTTCTCAACTCCATTAGGACCGGTACGTAGAGTGATTTGCTATGAATTTAAATGGGCTCCCCCTATTGACTAATGAGATTGGTCTCCAATTATTTAACGAATGCGAAAGCTAGTCTGAACATATATATATAAAGAGAAAAAAAAATTGTTGTTGCGTGTTTTTGGACTTGCTTCCAAAGTTGAATATTGTATTAATCAAGATTCCCATTTCCAAAGGTAATTACAAGCTAACACTACTTGCGATTGGTTGAAGAAAGATGTTTAATTAGCAATCTAATCAACTACTAAGTGTGAACGAAATCAAGTTGTAAGCTTAAGTATATTATTTATATAAGGTCTAACTGAGGATTTAAAGAAATGTCTCTTTCTTTATGTATCAAACTTGTTAAGAGAAGTATACCCCCAAAATGAGGGCACCAATTGTTGTGCTTAGTGTTAGAATTTAAGCAAAGAAAATTGGACAATGTAAAGTTAGCACAACAAAGTCAATAAGGCGGCGATTTTCTAGGTAAGAGAAGCAAGAAACTGATGGATTGCCAGCACATCATATCACCGAAAGCTTCACCACTCCACCCATGGCCTTATCCCCTCCATTGTTGGCCAAAAGGCCTCCTTATCAAAATAATCGGCCGCGCTATCAGTGTATAGGAATAGGCGTATCGAACAATACGTTGCGGGAATCAGATGTAGCGGTCGTGAATTTTTTTTAATTTTTTTTTGGCGTATCGGCCGATATGGGTACAATACGTATTCGTATCAGAGCCTCCAAATCCCGAGACGAACCGGCCGATACAATACGATATTCAAAACTATGCTCCATATTGTCACCCAAATTAAGCACTTTCAAAATACGAACTTGTAAAAAATTTACAAGAGCGAAGATTAAGAGCAAATACAAGGGGTTCTACTAGAATGTGAACTAGCTACGAATTGGTTAAACTCTAGTCTTTAATTAATACGGTCCCAACCGTTTATTTTGTAGACAAGGTAAAGG
Source organism: Vaccinium vitis-idaea (assembly GCA_963854785.1). Classification (NCBI taxonomy): domain Eukaryota; kingdom Viridiplantae; phylum Streptophyta; class Magnoliopsida; order Ericales; family Ericaceae; genus Vaccinium; species Vaccinium vitis-idaea. The sequence goes on from OY978217.1 coordinate 4,582,804, forward strand.
AAACATTTATGTTCAGTTGTGAATACATGAATGGATTATTGTAACTTCAAAATCATATACTTTCATTGACTTTGTATTATGAAGTATGACTTGTTAACGCCTTTGATGTCTAATGATTTTATTTTTATTTTTGTCAAGGAAAAGAAAAAAAAAACTTCAGCATAAATATGTTATCAAGTAAAGGTTAATATCATTTTTTGGACTCGGAATGGAGCCCACAAAATCAAGTGTAGTCACATTGGTATCGAAAGCGCCATGCTGGTGCTTATGCCGCGTGTTGGACACCCACAACACTTTCGATAACATAATATAACAGCGATTATTTCATTCAAAAGTTGAAATATAAAGACATTCTGGAAATTAATAAATCTATTTAATGTGAATGCATTTGTTGAATACAATTATTGCATATCTGCTTAAAAAATTGAAATTCTCAAAAGTAACTAACAATTTGGAACGGATGGAATATTAATTTTACGGGATCCTATTCAGAGGGGCTTCGTTCCGATTTTAATTAATCTAACCCAGAATTATCTAAAGTAAAGTCTGAGTTTTAATTAATTTTCCAGGTACGACCGTGCCCAATTGGGGCGCATAGTGCTTCGTGCAGCGGAGCGAGGGATTTCTGGGAATGTTTTCACTATTGTGCACCCTATATTTGGAGGGAGACACAGACACTAATGCAAATCTTTGACCGTTGACTCCACATCTATAATTTTTTTTTCCCCCAAACGAGAGATTACAAATAGTATGAATTACATCAAACAAGAAACACGCACGCATGTAAGGGGACCAAGGGTCTTTGTTGTGCATAGGGCTGTAAACGAGCCAAATCCTATGAGGTTTGGGATCAGTTCGTTAAGGTATGAATTCGGCTCGGGTTCGATTCGAGCCTAGACAAGTGGGCTCGAGTTCGGCTCGTGAAAAAATTTCAAAGCTCGGGCTCGGCTCGGTAGGGCTAGTTAAACTCAAACGAGCCGAACCGAGCCGAATTTAGGCTCGAATCAAGCTCGGTAGGGCTCGTTAGCAATTTAGAACACAAACTGAGAGGGGAAAGAGATATGCTTCAAAACAATATTACATGTAGATCTACCACAATAATCAAGAAATTAAACAAAAATAAACAAATCTACCACAATAATCAAGAAATCAAAAGAAAAAGAACACAAGAAAAAAAATATTGAGAACTAAATAGAGTACTCTAGTTAGGGATAAAACCCATCTGTTCGTAGTAGAATACTCTAGTTAGGGATAAAAGAATAAGAAATTACATAAAAGTTTATCAACTATAAAATATTTATATGTAGACCCCTAAAGTATTATTAATTACATTTTGACCTTAGGTTCGCGAGCCTAACCGAGCCGAATCCACTTAGGTTCAGGTTCGGCTCATTTATGGAACGAGCCTTATATTGAGGTTCAAGTTCAGTTCGTTTAGTAGACGAATCAAACTCGAACGAGCTCTTACCAAACTGAGCCTCGAATAGTTCGCGAACGGCCCAGTTCATTTACAGCCCTGCCATGTGAAGCGGGAATCTGGCCATCCATTTCGAAAATCCACAGCTCAAATTTAATTCAAGCAATGGACGATTTGAATTTACATGTTGCATTTTCGCAATAGAAGGTCGGATACGCCGCACCACAAGGTGCATGACACGAACTCCACTCCCCAGATAAGGAGTTTCGAAAAAAAAAAGTCCAAAATCACTATACCAGCAGCCCAACAAATTAATAAACAGAAATAACACAACAAATTCAACTAGAATACTCGAACGTAGGTGTAGAGATTCGAGCTTTTGACATCCGAATGAGGTAGCTATGTTGCTTGCTCTCTATTATTTACCTTTCATTTTAGTAGTAATTCTTTTTTCTTTGGGAGTTTTAACATCTCGAGGAAATAACAACAATAAATATTAGGTATAGAATATTAATTTTATGGGATTAAAAGACGTGAATGAGTTAGTTGTAAGGAGGATTCCATCAAATCAAATTCATGCTCTTTCTCCCTTGTGTCCCATTACCCCATCTTTCTACAGTCCCAGCTTATCTGTGTTTTCCATTTATATTTTATTCAGTTGGCGAGTTATTGGAATTCTGACAGCTGGAACATGGGTTAAAAACTTAAAAATAGCTTAAATTATTTATTAATGGACACGATTAAGTATTAATTACTAGGATTAATTAGCAAGTGGCCATGCAAGTTGGCTATCCTAATTGGGTCGCTAATTATTATGCTTGGAAGCTAAATATTGGAGTCAATTCATTTGTGGGAAGTGTAGGGTAATAAAACAACCTTCAGCAGACAACCCGGGGGCGTACGGAGGGAGGGCCGTTGTTACTTCAATATAAAAGACACGTTGTCGAATCTTGTGTATCTTTGAATTTCATCTTTTTACTCTATGCATTTGATTTACATTTTATTGTGGTCATTGCTGCATGTGATCCATATTTTCTCAAGATCTGAAAAGGATTGAATGGTTGGGTATGGCCACAACCTACTCCACCAACACAGAATCTGCATCATATGCATGTGACGATTGTTACCGAACCATTGTTTGGTTGTTAATTTACTTGAGAGACCAATTGTGTGGTCCCTAATCCCATGTTCCATTCCCTTTTTCTTTGTCAACAGTAAGCTGTGTCGGGGCTAGTTTACGTGCATTTCGACTATTCCTCTCTCCGGTCTATTTAAAGGCAGGCATGCATCTACGCCTGAACTAGGAGACTCGTAAGAAATTCATTTCTTGCTACTTGACCCAAAGATCGAACCCTTATCAATTTAATCGGGAACAAACCGACCGCCCAACCGTACTAACCCTTGGGACACATGTTTCGATTCCTGATACCATGGTAGAAAAAGAGAAATTATTCAATACTCCCGGTTAAAGTTGATCAAGAATATGGACCATACAAATGTGCGAGGTCCACTACTCTTAAGTGTGTAAATCCTACACATTTGTGTGATTGAGATTTACGCTCAACCTTGTCACATGGGCATTGAATAACTCACATGGTAGAAAGTACAGTACTAGTTATACAATCCCTAAACAAACTGAAAAATCATGGGCCATGGCCATAACGTTAAGGCAGCATCCTTCCCCCAATGTCACATTGTGGTCATAACCATGATTACTAACGTACGTTACGTGAAGTTGATGCTTTATTTATATGCTATTAAAACGCATTAATTAAATCTAGGTTATCACTGTTCATTCATCACATGCAACACTTGGGGTACCTTTCAATTAACTTCAAGGCAGAGGGAAGCCAGTCTTTTTCTTTTTGGCCATTTGACAATTAAGAAGGCCTTGGACCAGGGACGGATGCACACAGGGGCACGGGGTCACGTGCCCCCGCTCGAGTTCAGTTTTAATGAAGATTCTAAAGCTCAGCTCAATTCTACTCGTTTGCAGCTCTACTTGTAACTAACTATAAGTCACAAGTACTAAAGCATATATAAGCGAAATCACGAGCAAGATTACAGCACACAAATTTTCAAATTCTCGGTCCGGTGAACTCTAGTGAAGTAGTGATAATATTAACCGGTGGCAAGGGTGGATTCGCTGATATTTTCATGATACAAGGGCAAGTGTACATCATTGTTTTGCATCATGGTGCTTGGCTTTCAACATTATTACTCTGCTTTGTCATCTCAGCAGCCCTCTTTGCTTTGTGTGAATTATTGAAGCCATCTTTTGCTCCACTTCAGGTGAAAAAGTAATCTACTAACTACAAAATTATTACCAGATCAAAAAAAAAAAAAAAACTACAAAATTATTAGACCTATGAAAACATGCCGAAAGCTGGAGGAATTGCATTGGAAACAATGGGATGCTCAGCCCATATGGCCAGCAATGTTTATGTCCCATCTTATAGTTCATGAGTTATCTTCATCAGCCCCTCATTTCTTGTATTTTTAGCGTTTTGAGAGTACGTATTCAATAGTCCCGGAGCATAGTCACATGGTTATTTCAAAACCACACATTTATGTTGGTTTCGCACACGTAGTTATAGACCCCACGACAATATGTGGCGGTGATCCGGGAGCACTGAATAATTAGATGTGTACGTTCTGAAGGCAGCAACAACTACTCTTGTTGGCCTTCCACAAATGGTGGTTGTGATATCTGGCAAATATTGGCCATTTTGAAGAAATCCTTGGTTGCCGGTTGGGTACCACATGGCGGACCCAGCGTGTATCTTGGTTGTCCAAAAGTGTTTTGGACTGTTTAGATTTTAGAGACACTCTTATTTAAAGACACTCTTACGGGTAAGAGTGTCTTTAAAATTCAGCCATCCAAAACACTTTTGGACGACCGTGATGAGGCATTAAGGATACAGGGAAAGGCGCCACGTGGTACCGTATTTGAACCCAAGTTTTTCCTGTCATTTCGAGAGGAAAATGAAACACGACTTTTATATTTTAGGCCAGTGTACATAGTATATGGGACATGACAACATTTGTTACAGTTTGAATGGGAAAGACAACCTCATTAGATGCGGAAAAAAAAAGTCGTTGTCCAAATCGGGGAATGGATGAACCTGTAATTCGGAATCATTTAATTCTTCTACAAAATGATTAATCGGATGTACTGTGCAAAAATTCTAATTAGAGAGAAAAAAGAGCATTTTTTTGTTTTGCGATGTCTCCCGTCGCCGTCGATTAGATTGTGTTTTGTCAATTGATGAAGCAGATTTTTATCTCTACATTTTTAGGTCGGTACGTATCCCTCATTATAGAATTCCTGGCAAGTTGCAACTCAATGTCTGCAAGATTGTCTGGTTATATCTTTCGTGTTAAATTGCTTTCATCTCTTTTCTTACTTTAGTTGGCTTATCGCTCATCAAAGTTCTTACTTGTGCCTCCTTTCTTAATCATAATTTGAGTAGATAAGACATCGATTTGTTAATTTACTGGATGCTGTGAGAATATTACTCCACTTTTTGTGTGACTAAGAAACTTTTGTTTTGATGCACTAACATTGAGCTATGTGTACTTTTCTTTAATTTAGAGATATACACGTCAGTTTTGTCAGTTTATACGCACTTCAAATAATTTCTGAAGGACAAAAACAACATTGCCTTGTGTTAAATACATCAAAAGGGCAACTTTCCTTTTTCTTTTCCACAGTGCTTACGCTTTGCGGTTTGCACCACTTTGGCATATGTGACTTTTGCTTGGACGTGTGACAAAGGAATAGTGGAGTATGAGTTGTTTGAGACACAGCAGAGGGTATAACTAAAAGGGTCATGCTAACGGGTGCAATAATGCACCCGTTAAGGGTACAAAAAGTATACTTTTGTGAGTCCTACTTGTACAAAAAAATACACTTACACCTTAAAGTACACTTAAAGATATACTTTAAAGTACACTTAAAGATGTACTTTAAAGTACAAATGTATTTTTAAATTATATTTTTTATACTCTTAACGGGTGCATTATGGCACCAGTTAGCGTTTCCCTAAACTACAGTAAGGTCAGTGTACTTGGTTTGTACCTTTATCCGGACATGTCCTCTCTTCATACAACTTTTAACGGGAACCATCAAATGCTCTATCAAAAGACAACCCCATAACCTTTATTTTACGTTTGAGTTGATGTGATGATGTTCACCACTTTCATTCACCAAACAGAGAACAAGCCAGGACAACCATTACTCCAAAAGTAAAATCGTTGTCTGTTTTTTGATCTCTTCTCAATTGACATGTGGGTTTTTCCCGAGTTTGTATCTTTTATTTTTATTGTTTTCTATCTCATCATATTACATTATCTTTGAAGGAAAAAAAAAAAAAAGATCAGCGAGAAAAAAACTAGCCTAGCTTCTTAGGATAATAATGGTTGTCTCGACTCAGATATATTCACCTCTATCATACTCCTTATGAGATGAGTATTGAGCCTAATTGAGTCAATCGCCCCTCTTTAGCATTCATGGGGTCTAAAACGAACATTCTAGATGGGACCCATGTAATTTGTATACAAATATAAAACATAAAAATTATTAATTCATAATAAAGTTTAAGATGAACATTAGAAAGACACATTTATAACTAAACAAGTATATAATCTCGATCCCAAGATGCACATATATTTAAATCCAATTGTTTCAAAAATTAGAACTTAAATTATACATAGTTGATATTCATCACCCTCCATACAATAATCAAACCACCAAGTTACTGTTAGGTTTTGAGGATTGAAATGGACCTCATTTACATTTACATGTAGGAACACTGAAACTCGGACTTTTTTGAACCTGTAATAGCTGGAGTTTTCGGCCCACTTTTTTCCAAATAAGTTAAGATTATTTAATTTCTCAATTATGATTATTTATTCTTAATTACACTCAAGATCCATAGATTTATATATAGTCACACTTAACACCTATAAATTCAAAAACCTATCAAACATGCCCTCTCCCTCCTAAACATCTCATTTCGCTAAAAATTTCGGAGGAAAGGTTGTGTAAACTCTCCCTCCCCCTACATAATTAAGTATATTACAGACCCTCTGAAATATTTGAATGTTTAGAATTAATAGAAATTGACCCATGCATCAAACTGAGCTAAAAAACCACTCATACTTTGTCTTTCAGTAACCTTGGTCTGGACCAACGACCAAAATGGCCGAATTTGCTCCCACTACCACTCGTCTGGACGAGCATACCCATGGTCCCGACGAATGGACCTGTAAAAGCTCTGGCTCAGTTTTTGAATATTTTTATTACGGTTTAGCCCCAGAAATGTCTAATTATACGATTTGGACTCTAATTATATGATTACGACCCTAAACTATGAATCTTGTTCACATGTGACCTCCTAATTAGTCACTTTGCACATTTTGAATAACATTATTTCCTAATTAACTGTATTAATAAAAAGTGAAGTATTAAATTATGTAACCATAATTAACAAAAGGTGATAATTTCTTAATTAATTAATCATTAATTCTTTTTAGAAAATACAAGAAGTTACAAATAAACTCTAACTAATATGTTACTACTAAATTATCATTTCACTAAATCAAAATTTATAGATTGTCCTTATACTTAATTAGTGTAATCCCTCGTTACTAAAATTACCATTCTACGCTTAAAAGGATTTTTATTATTTAAAAGTTCGAGTTTACTTATATAGAATGTAATAAATCTTGTAAATTACATAATTATCCCAAGGCATACTATTTAACTAAAATATCCTTCACCGTGGTATAATACGCCTTCTTAGTCTTTTTAACAAAATGTCCTAGAACTTGAGAAATTATTTAAATACCTTTAGACTCAACTGACTAATATGTTATCACTACACTCATACATAATTATTGGAAACTCGATTACAAAAATACTGGAAATAAACACAATAACAGAAATTAAGAATATTTAGAAAACGTACCGAGCCAACTTCAGTACACCTGAAATTGGCAAAAGACGTTTTGAGTCGAGGCAAATATCAAAATACTCTTTCCTTAAGGCAAATTCGCCCTCCACTACGGTGCTGATGGAGAACTTGGGCGTTTGCCTCCCAGGAATACCTGACTTTCACCGGTCGGAAGCAGCACAACAATCTGATCGGTAGGCGAACCAGGAAACTACGCAGAACTCTTAGAAGATTTGATGCAAAAAGTGCAGAATGATATGCAATGGAAACGTGAAATGCATGAGAGGAGGAGGGTCCTATTTATAGATAAATAGGCACCCGATCGGAAAGGTACGAGAAGGAGAGATGCGACTAATCGGAACCGACCGGACGCAACTTGTCGGTAACAGTCATGTCCGATGATTGTTTGCGAATAGACGCACTGGAAAGGGAAAAAGTATTTCGGTAAGAGAGACCCGGCCCAGGTTCAGTAAAAAGATAAGAGGCTCTTGGGCCCAAGCCCAATCTCATCTGTTGACCCAACCCAACCCAACCTAGCCTGGTTCGGTCAGACGGACGGTGGCGGCGGCGCGTGTGTTATATAGACCAAAGCCCACTTTGTTCATGCCCTCTCCTCCAACAAAAGTTGTCATGACCCAAAGGGCCAACCCTTTAAGCCCAACTTGGGATACATATAGCCAATGAATGTTGTGCCTCACCAATGTGGGACAACACAATTTTTCCCCTTCTACCAATGTTCATGTAGGCACTTTCAAGGTCAATTTCTCATTCACCTTAACTTAATTTTATCCAACCAAGGGTTTAATTTTAATCTCCTAACTACGACGAACACAATAGTATGTGGGTCCGACCACGTGGACGTGTGGGACCCACTTAAATAATTAATTAAAATGGATAAAAATCAAGTTTTTCCAACAATGCCCCACATGAATGAAATTGGCAGGATAGACAGTGCTATGCAGATGCAAATTTTTGAGAGTTACAATAGGAAATCTCCTGCATGGGTTTAGGTAGTTTTTGGCTTTGAACCTCACCTTGTGAATAACTATCGGACTTACTAGCTAACCAGCAAACGCAATGTCTTGAACTGTTCAGTCGTTTGTTTATGCCAAGACAATAGTCAACATAGAGGATCATTCCAAACGCAGTTTGGTTCTTATGGTTGTGCTCATTACGGCCCTGAGACACTCCTGGTCTTCATGAATGTTTTGTAGAGAATTTTTTTTGTGACATTCTCATAGAAGCGGCCCCTTCGACATTCACATAGGTGATTCTCAATAAAAGTATCCTGCTATACCTTACTTGGATTTCCAATGTTTAAGAATCATTAAAGGCATTGCCTAACTTTTTACGCTGCAGGCATCACTGTTGCATCATAGGAATGGGTAGAGACAGTCTCCACAGTGATTCTCCTAAGTCTCATATAACTCGGTTGTCCCGTTGAACCTAGATCTTGGGGTCTCTAGTCAGCTAGGTTGGGTTGCCGTTATAGAGGCTTTTAAGTTATGGGCTTGAGCCTCATTCCCCTCGATGATCTAACAACTAAATCTATTGATAACCCTTTGGTTAGCGGATTCGCGATATTATCTTTTGATTTTACATAATCAATTACGATAATTCCATTGGAGAGTAGTTGCCTAATGGTGTTATGTCGTCGACGTATGTGTCGAGACTTCCCGTTATACATACAATTTTGAGCTCTGCCAATTGTTGACTGACTATCACAGTGTATGCAGATTGGCGGCGCAGGTTTAGTCCAATTTGGAATATCCTCCGAGAAATGATGAAGCCGTTCAGCTTCCTCACCAGCTTTGTCCAAAATTATAAAATCAGATTCCATTGTGGATCGTGCAATGCACATTTGCTTGGTGGACTTCCAAGACACAGCTCCACCAGCTAATGTAAACACATATCCACTTGTGGATTTTGAGTCATTAGTGTCAAATATCCAGTTTGCATCACTATATCCTTTTAGTATTGCGGGATACCGAGTATACTGCAGTCCATAATCAAGGGAGGTCTTAGATATCTAAGCACCCTAATTATTGCCATCCAATGATCCTTCCCTGGATTGTTTGTATACCTACTCAGTTTGCTAACAGAGTAGGTTATGTCCGGCCTTGTACAATTCATCAAGTACATTAGGCTGCCTATAATCCGCGCATATCCCAATGGGTTAACACTTTGACTAGTATACTTGTATAGATGCAGTGTTAAGTCTACTGGTGTTTTAGCTGTATTGACGTCTTCTCCGTTAAACTTTTTTAGTATTTTCTCAACATAGTGTCTTTGAGACAAAATATATCCCTCGGGACTTTTAATAATCTTGACTCCTAAGATGACGTCAGCCAAACCCATATCCTTCATGTCAAATTTGGAATTCAACATGTTCTTTGTAGATTTTATAATCTCATTATTGCTCCCAAGAATGAGCATATCATCTACATACAGGCAAACAATGACATAGTTATTACTGCTATATTTGACATACACACATTTGTCACATTCATTGGTCTGGAAACCACTTGAGATCATGACCTTGTCAAACTTTTCATGCCACTGTTTTGGAGCTTGTTTCAAACCATATAACAATTTGACAAGCTTGCACACTTTCCCCTCATGTCCTGAAACCTTAAACCCCTCAGGTTGTTCCATATATATCTCCTCATCAAGATCACCATTTAGGAAGGCGGTTTTCACATCCATTTGATGAATCTCAAAATTGTTTAATGCCGCAAAAGCAATTAACATTCTTATAAATGTTATCCTTATAACAAGAGAATAAGTGTCCAAGTAGTCTAGACCTTTCGTTTGTCTATAACCTTTGACAACAAGTCTTGCTTTGTACTTGTCAATTGATCCATCTGCTTTCATTTTCTGTTTGAATATTCACTTATATCCTAGAGGTTTGCAACCTCGAGGGAGATCCGTGAGTTCCTAAGTGTGATTTTGCAATATGGACTCAATTTCACTATTTATGGCTTCTTTCCATAAAGGAGCCTTCGATGATGATATCGCCTCTTGATAAGTCTGAGGTTCAGCTTCTAACACATATGTTAAAAAGTCTGGTCCAAAAGACGTCGAAGTTCTAGCCCTTTTACTACGACAAGGCCCATCAATATCATCATTATTTTCTTCAGGAACCGAATCAATATCAACTTCCATATCATCAGATTCCTGAAAAGGCCCAGTTTCTAGAACTGGCCTAAGGACTTTATTATCCATAAATGGAAACACATCTTCAAAGAATTTTGCATTCCTAGATTCCATAAATGTATTGGGATGGATATCAGAAATTTCTGACTCATAAACAAGAAAACGATATGCATTGCTATTATAAGCATAACCAATGAAAACACAATCAACGGCTTTAGGTCCTATTTTAACCTTCTTAGGACTGGAAACTGCTACTTTGGCCAAACACCCCCACATTTTCAAGAATTTATAGGAAGGTTTGATACCTTTCCATAATTCATAAGGAGTAACATTCGTTTTCTTGTGTGGGATTTTGTTTAGAATATAGTTAGCGGAGAGAATTGCGTCCCCCCACAAATACTGTGGTAATCCTGAACTAATCAACATGGCATTCATCATCTCTTTTAGAGTTCTGTTCTTTCGTTCAGCAACTCTACTTCGTTGTGGTGTATAAGGAGCAGTTGTTTGGTGAATGATCCCATGTTGGGCACAAAATTCACCAAACGATGCTTCATATTCACCACCTCGTTCACTTCTAACCATTTTGATCTTTTTGCCAAGTTGATTTTCCACTTCCGCTTTGTAGTGGATAAATTTTTCTATGGCCTCACTTTTAGTTTTAAGCAGATAAACATAACAATATCTTGTGCAATCATCAATGAAAGTAATAAAGTACTTATTCCCACTGCTAGTTTCAACAAACTTTAAGTCACACAAATTTGTATGAATTAAACCGAGTGGTTTAGTACTTCTTTCAACCCTTGGAAAGGAATCCCTTGTCATTTTCGCTTCTACACACACTTCACATTTATGATCAGAGTTTATACTAAATTTTGGGATACTATCTAAGTCAATTAAGCGTTTCAAAGTTTCATAGTTAACATGTCCTAATCTACCATCCCATAATTTAGAAAACTCAATCATATAAACAGAAGTTGTGTTCATTTCATTGATACCCGAAGAGGCCGGAACCTCAGTCACACCGGAAGAGGCCGGAACCTTAGTCAGTACATTCATCTTAAACAGTCTATTAACCATGATTCCCCTCCCCACATATACACCATGTTTTTTCAGCACAACTTTATCAACCAGGAAGTTCAACCCAAAACCATTTTTGACCAAAAGTGAGCCAAAAATTAGATAATTACCAATCTCCGGCACATGCATCACATCCTTGAGAGTCAGATATTTCCCATAAGTCATTTTCAGAGCTACATTTCCAAGTCCTTCAACCTTGGAAGTCGAGGAGTTTCCCATGAAGAGTTATTCACCAGAACCCACCGTTTTATAGGTGATGAACATCTTCTTGTCTGCGCACACATGACGAGTTGCGCCAGTGTCCACATACCACTCATTGGGATTAGAACCCACTAAGTTGACTTCGGAAACCATAGCAGAGAGACTCATTTCTCCAACACCATCAGAGAGAGCCTCCATTTCAGTCATATTGGCTTGTGCTTGTTTCTTGCTGCGACATTCAGCAGCCTTATGTCCCTGTTTGTCACAAACAAAGCACTTTCCAGTAAACTTGTGCTTCACATCAATCTTGGCCTTTTTGCTCACACCTCCTCGCGGACCGAGGTTAATACCTTTGCCCGGTTTCTTTCTCTTGTTGCTCTTTTTCCATTTGCTAGCCTTGCCCTCTCGCTCAACAATGTTGGCCTTAGCCGCAAACTGATTCACAGTCTGCTTTTTCAAATTCAGAGTATTCTCTTCCATTCTCAGACGCGTGATCAGATCTTCCAAAGTCATCTCCTTACGCTTATGTTTCATTTGCTTCTTGAAATCCTTCCAGAGAGGTGGCAGTTTCCAAATCATCTCGTCGGTATGAATCTCATGAAGTAGAACCTGGAGTTCTTGGACTTGATTCAATACAAACTTTCAGTCAACCATCTTGAAATCCAAGAATCTCCCCACAACAAACTTCTTTAGAGCCACATACTTCTTCTCCAAGGTAAGCCAGAGTTCCTTGGCGGTTTTAGCTGTACAATGCACGTTGTATAGCGCGTTGTCCAATCCATTGAGTATTGCGGCAGAAAAAGTCAGAGTTCTTCCATTCATCATGGGCAATCCGAACCTGAACAATATCCGTCTCATTTTCCGCGACAATGGGGGCATCTTCAGATAGGAACTTTGCCAAGCGGAGAGTCGTAAGGTAGAACAACATTTTCATTTGCCACCTTTTGAAGTCCAATCCATTGAACTTTTCCAGTTTTTTAGCATGACTCATTGGCACCACGACCGGAACCGGAACCGGAGCAACGGGCAGAACGGGAGGAGTGGGTGGAACATCACCAAATTTTGAGGTTTCGGTAGTCATTTTTGTGACATAAACAGAAGATCGACACAAAGATAAATAACAAATTTAACTTTAACCGAAAACAAAATATAACACCGTTTTTTGTTATATATATAAAAAGTAACCAAACAGATTATAAAGTATGTCTCTAATTAAATAAACATTCTACTAAACCGAACGTAACTTACTGAATTTCAAAACAAATCAGAAACTGTATATCAAGAATAGAAAGCTATTTGACGATCAGAAGTACAAACTGATCAAAGGCTAGGTAAAACACTCAATTTGATAGGAAAAAGGTATAAAACAAAAGCCCAATTTTGTTTACAGAAACTTTATAAAAGACAAAAAGTAAACTTTCTTAGCAAACAATATAAATTAAAGAGATGCAATCTAGTAGAATTTCCTGCATGAAGTAAATTCTAACAGTATACTACCCAAAAATTAACATGTGATAATGTAAACAAATTTTCCAGAAAGTTCCCAAAAGGTAATGCCACTGAAGCAGAAAAAAATGTTCACTAAGCAAACTAATCTGATGTGAACAGCCTATTAGAAAATTTGCAAAGAAAAAACCAAAGCCTATTGACCGTAACAGTCAAGTAATATGCAAGCCTAAAACAAGGATTTTGTGATCGAAAACTAAAAGAGAAAACTCTTATGTGTGGCAAAGTAACAGATCACCAGTAAGACTACTATAGTCTAGAGGGGAAACTAGACAACGAAGTACCAAAAAGCATTTACCCGAATATCAAAACACAACAATTAGATTTAGACTAATGGGAAACTATGCACTGATGGATTCAAGACAAAGTAAAGATACAAAGATTTACACGTTTTCTGTCTATAGTGCTTATACCACTACGAGTATAAAAATCGAACACCCAGAGTGAAATTTTTTTCCACAAAATAAAATCGAGTTTGAAAAAGAAGAATTTGCCTTAAGATTGTTGGAAACTCGGTTACAAAAATACTAGAAATAAACACAATAACAGAAATTAAGAATATTAAGAAAACGTACCGGGCCAACTTCAGTACTCCGAAAATTAGCAAAAAGACGTTTTGAGTCGAGGCGAATATCAAAATACTCTTTCCTTAAGGCAAATTCGCCCTCCACTATAGTGCTGATGGAGAACTTGGGCGTTTGCCTCCCAGGAATATCCGACTTTCACTGGTCGGAAGCAGCACAACAATCTGATCGGTAGGCGAACCAGGAAACTACGCAGAACTCTTAGAAGATTTGATGCAAAAAGTACAAAAATGATATGCAATGGAAAACGTGATGCGACGATGCGACTGTTCGGAACCGACCGGACGTAACTCGTCGGTAACAGTCATGTTCGATGATTGTTTGTGAACAGACGCACTGGAAAGGGAAAAAGTATTTCGGTAGGAGAGACCCGGCCCAGGTTCAGTAAAATGATAAGAAGCTCTTGGCCCCAAGCCCAATCTCATCTGTTGACCCAACCCAGCCCGGTTTGATCGGACGGACAGACGGCGGCGGCGCGCGCGTTATATGGACCAAAGCCCACTTTGTCCATGCCTTCTCCTCCAACAAAAGTTGTCATGACCCAAATGGCCAACCCTTTAAGCCCAACTTGGGATACATATTGCCAATGAATTTGTTGTGCCTCACCAATGTGGGACAACACAATTTTCCCCCTTCTACCAATGTTCATGTAGGCACTTTCAAGGTCAATTTCTCATTCACCTTAACTTGATTTTATCCAACCAAGGGTTCGATCTTAATCTCCTTACTAAGACGAACACAATGGTATGTGGGTCCGACCACGTGGACGTGTGGGACCCACTTAAATAATTAATTAAAATGGATAAAAATCAAGTTTTTCCAACAATAATTACCAAAACGAACCTGTATTTTTATAAATTACACCTTTAAACCTCAAAGTTTTATTTAATTACATATATACCCTATCTATCAAATGCGTACTTCATGAAATTGTGTGCAACCATCTTGAATCGGATTGTGTAAATTACGTGGACAATGCGTACCCCGACAAAATTGTTATCGCTTTACTTTGTTAATTCGGTTTTGCGATTGTAAATGTTAGAATAAACAATTAGATTCTCAAGTTGGATTGCATATGTAGAAATCACATAGACTTTTTTAGGCAAAGGAAATTGAAAATGATTTAAGATTGAGTGGTGTCGAAACATGGGAGGATATCCTGAGATGATGTTGAAAAATGAAGGTTATCTTGAGATGGAGATATGATATAGGAAGGTTACCCTGAATTTATGAATGGTTGTCAACCAAGGAATTTTGTGGAATGGAACCTTTAGATATGACGTTGCGTGATTGTTCCTTATGAATTTAGGCGATATAAAGTGTTTTGTATTATGGTACCGGGTTACGGTCTATATACTCCCATGGGTTCGGTTAGTCCCTCGTATGCCCTGTGGTTTGGTTACTCACTGAAGAATTCATCCTTGTGTGTCATCGATGAACCTGACGAGGTTGATAACTTAGACCATTTATTAGGGCTCCTGATTAAGGCAAGCGAGGTGGGAGTTGAATCATGAATGATTATGGACTTGGTGATTAAAATGAGACGATGTCTTCAAGGGTCGAGCACTTAGATGAAATGTAAGTTAAAGGTTAGATAATGAAATCATTTACTCGCTCCTTATTTTTGTACTGCTTTTCAATCATATGTGTGGCTATTTGTACCGTAAGGGTTAGTGGGTGGGAGTTAGCTAGTGAGTGATTATTCACTCATGGTGCTATTATTGGTCCTGGCAAATCGCGTCAGGTACCGAAGGAGGAGAAGAACAATCAAGATGGAGGATATGCTGAAAACCAGGCATGCACCAATTGAACAGTGGACCTGAATATGAACCTTTAGAAGACCCCTACCGTCTTAATATTTTTGTGGGACAAATGTAACCTTATTTTCCAATGAGTACTTGAATTGTTGTAGTAATAATGATCATTTATTGTTATTTTACTATTGCGCTGCTTAATTTATAAAATCCTTTTATATCTTTTTATATTAAATAACGCTTCCGAAATTCAGGGTGTTACAATTCCTACTATATAAATGGGCTTATCAATTTGGGACCTCTTTTTTGAACATTTTTTCAGGGCCCGAATGCCAATATTCTTGAGCTTGTGCCCAGAGCCAGTACTGCACTCGAGGAAGAATAGGGATCAACATATTCATGATGTTTCATTTAAAAGTCATTCAACCAACTGGATAGTCCAGTTGATTTAAACAACATCGGTCCTGTTCGTTTCCCAGTTTTAGTTTTAGTTTTAGTTTTGATGACATCATCATTTCTCTCTATCTCTCTCTACTCATTACACCTGATGACATCATCAAATTAAACTAAACTATTAAACCAAACATAGTCATCGTTGTTAGCTAGTGGATTTCTTTTCGCGCCCCCAACAAAATTATCCAAAACCCAAAGTCTACGGCTGGTGAAATATCAGATGTGTTGTTCCACATGGCTCATAATCAAGAGTAGGCAAGTAACTAAAGAGGGAATGTGTCAATCAAGTCCTTATCTGTTTGGAATTCTGGGCCCGACGATCGACTTTGGCTTTTACTTTAGGTGGTTTATGTCTCATTAAGGTTATTACTTGTGCCTCCTTTTTAAATAATGATTAGAGTAGATAAGACACCGATTTATTAATTTACTGGACAACTGTAAGAATATTATTCCACATTGCGTGATTAAGCAACGTTGTTTGATGCACAAGACTACATCGAGCTATGTGTATTCTTCTTTCGACAATCTTTGAGATATATATAGGTTAATTTACACGCACTTGAACTGATTTCTGAAGGACCAAAACGACCTTGCCTTGTGTTAATGCATCAAAAGGACAACTTTCCTTTAACTTTTCCACCGTGCTCACTAACTTTGCAGTTTGCACCACTTGAACGTGTGACAAAGGAATAGGACTATAAGTTATTTGAGACAGAGGAGAGAGTATAATTACAATAAGGCCAGTGTACTTGGTTTGTACCTTAATCCGGACATGTCCTCTCTTCATAATTTGAACGGGAACCATCAAAAGCCCATACCAAAAGACACCCCCCCCCCCCAAAAAAAAAAAAAAAAAAACATGTTTATGTGATTTAAGAAATAATGTTCGGCACTTCCATTCATCAAGCAGATAACATGCCAGGACAACCCATACTCCAAAAGTAAAATCGTGGTTTTTCCTTTGTTTTCCTCTCAATTTTTATGTAGGTTTTTCCCGAGTTTGTATCTTTAATTTTTATTGTATTCTATCTCATCATATCACGTTCTGTTGAAAGGAAGGAAGAAAAAGATTGGCCCATAAAAAAAAAAAAACTAGCCTACCTTCCTCGGGTAACGGTAGTCGATCTGGACTCAAATAGATTCACCATCTGTTGTATATGAGACGAGTATCGAGTCTAAAATTGAGTCAGCTGATGCTCTTAAGGAAGATTAGGGTTCGAGATATTCATGATGTTTCTTTTGAAAGTCGTTGAACGTTACCAACTAGACAGTCCAGTTGGTTAAAGCAACATCGTTGAACGTGACCAACAAAATTATCCAAAACACAAAGTCCACTGCTGCTGAAATTAGATGTCTTGTTCCACATAGCTCATAATCAAGAGTAGGCAAGAAAATTAAAGAGGGAATGTCAAGTCCTTATCTGTTTGGAACTTTAGGCCCGACGACTTTGGCTTTTACAAAATGTGTGCTATTTTTTAAGTACCCTATCTTCCACTTTTCCTTGTTGTTTTTCTTTCTCTCTCTCTTTCCTTTTCAATGGATATGGTACTGATGTGAGGAATGGGAGCCTAATTGGCCAAATGGTAAATCCAGGGGTACCGCCCCTGGTACAGACAGTGTTTCTTTCTTTTATCTTGTTACTGTTACTGCACTCGTGTCGGTCAAGTGCCCTAAATGATAGGGATATTGTTCTTGCTTCTGCTGTCAATGCTTCAGAATTTCAATTGTACACGTCCCATTTTAAATGCTCCTTACGTCTATATCTTTTTATTGGTAAGGTTTCGAAAGTTTATTAAAATTTTGTCTAATAGATCTAATTGAGATCTATAAAATAAGATTCATATTGCATATAAAATACATTATAGAATGAAAACTATAAGAGTTTTAAAAAAGCACACATAATCGTATGGAGTATTTAAATTGGGACGGAGGGAGTATTTTGTAGGATAATTATTTATGTCAGAGATGTACTTTTAATAGTACTAAGAGTATCGTTTTCCATGCATGCCAAAAGCTTCACTGTTTTATTAATGATTTCGATTTTAATTTTTTTTTTTTTTTGTGTGGTTTGGCAGGGTATCTGGGCTAGCTTGCGCATCTTAATTAGATCTCCTATTTGGTCCAGTCATTATCCACGCTAGAAATAAAGAATTCGCAAGAGAGAGAGAAAAAAAAAAAAAAACACTAAGCACTGTTTTGTTTTTACGAGCTAATAGAGAGAGAGGGCAATAGCATCATTGTCAACTAATTAGAAACTGTTTTCTCATAGGATCAAAACCCTCTAAGATCATCCTCATCAGAATCAACAAAATCACAAGTAAGCTATTATAGCGGGTCAAACACCACAAAACAATATTGCTACATCAGCCTACAGCCTCTCGATATTTTGTAAATTTGCTACAGTAACTCGCTTTTAGTATAACATTTTTATTTTATATTTTTTTTGCACTTTAATTTGGTATAAAAAAAATTAAAAAATTTATATAAAAAAATATATTTTTTAGGGGTTTGAAATTATATGTATTTCTATAGGGGTAATTTAAAATGAGACGGATGGAGTATGACAGAATTAAAAATTAACGTTTTATTCCAGGGAAATTGCTCTCTTTGTAACATTTTCACGTACAAATAGTAAAAAGGAGAAATAAGTACATTTTCACGTACAAATAGTAAAAAGTAAATCAAACTGTAGTAAAAAAGAAGGTACGTACAGACATAAAATTCAAAAACTTACTCATTATTACAAGGGACCCTACTATGGGTACAGAATTTTTTGTACAGAAATTGTACAAATCGCTCTCGGGGATCCACTTTTGGGTCCCACAAGAGTGATCCGAACCGTTCATTATTCTTAGAACATTTTTTCGAGGGGCCCCACAAAATTTCAGCTCAATCGGACGGTTAGAAGTGCTTGAACCAAAGTCCTACCGTTTCAATCATTTCTAACCGTGTGGGACTTTGGTTCAAGCACTTCTAACCGTCCGATTGAGCTGAAATTTTGTGGGGCCCCTCGGAAAAATGTTCTAAGAATAATGAACGGTTCGGATCACTCGTGTGGGACCCAAAAGTGGGTCCCCGAGAGCAATTTGTACAATTTCTGTACAAAAAATTCTGTACCCATAGGTTTATCCTTATTACAAGTGAAATAAGTACATTTTATATTCCGAATTATAAAAAAAAAAAGGAGAAATAAGTACATTTCATTCCCATCTCTATTGGATGATAACCTTTTTGTTTTTTCCTTCCAAGTCTCGGACCTAGGTAAATGCCCTTATTGGTTGTATGGTTTGTGCTATTCTTATTTCTATATGTGAATTTGGAGCTGAAATTAGTAGTTAGAACCCTATAATCTCGTTCAACTACATTTTGTATAATAAT
Source organism: Vaccinium vitis-idaea (assembly GCA_963854785.1). Lineage (NCBI taxonomy): Eukaryota > Viridiplantae > Streptophyta > Magnoliopsida > Ericales > Ericaceae > Vaccinium > Vaccinium vitis-idaea. Next base: position 4,602,287 of record OY978217.1, read on the forward strand.
TCAAATATGTTCAAAATTGAAAACGAGAAGGAAAGCTGAAAAAAAAAAAAAACTTTTCTGGGGACCAATAGCAGTCATTTGGTTGGGGACCAATAGCAGTCATTTACTCCAGTTTTTAACATCATTAACCTCAATTTGTGTCATTTTGTCTATTACAAGTTCGCAACATCACTTAAAAACATCGTCCAAGGGATTGAAAAAGTAGTCTTACTTTTAAACTTAGGGTTTTGCTCTCACTTAATTAGGTCTCAGCCAGGTTCGATTCTTCTCCTTGCCAGTAAAAATTTTGGGGCCACTGGGAGTTGTACTCAGTCGTTACCTCCAGTGCTCCGGAATTAGCCAAGGTGCACGCAAACTGGCCCGGATATGCGGTTATAAAAAATAAAAAATAAAATCTTGATACCATCATTGCGTTTACAATATCATAATTACATTCACAAATCCTCGTTAATTACATGCACTAATCCTCGTTAGAACTAGGTTTAGATTGTAATCATGTCTGTCTGATCTGTGTGGAGCAAAACACACCATCATATATAAATAAAAATAATGATACATACACATCCTTTCTACCAGACTCTGCCACACCCCCTCTCACATGTGGGGAGACCCACCCTAGAGGGATCCACCCCACATGTGAGAGGGGGTGTGGCAGAGTGTGGTAGAAACGGTGTGTCTGTATCATTTTTGTATAAATAAATATCTAATCTTAAACAAAAGTGGTGGTAGCCGGCTGGCAGCACTAATCAAATGGCTACATGGCCTGCACGTACAAAACTCACTTGCAAGTTGCAAGGGATTAATTTCCAGAAATAGAAAGAAAAAAAAGCGTTTCACTAAATCACTAGTATTAGTGTTTTGCCAAATAGTACATGCATTTGGGGTTGTTTTTAGGAATTCTGAGATCAAGTAAGAGGGACCAACCAAAATGTGTGACTTGTGTGCTAGTACCAATTAAATGAGTTTGTCTCCTCACTTTTATGCCCTGTTTGGCATCCGGCTTTGGCACCAGGATTTGGATTTGGAGAAGAGGTGGATTTGTAATCCCGGGCCCACTCTAGTCTGGTGTTTGGCATGTCATTTTGTTCCCCCCTACTATTTTCACTGTCAGGAGTCGAAATCCAATTTCACTTGGATTCGCCAACGACGGCCTCAACCCTATTGTTAGATAACGAGGGGAAATTTGGTGGAATTCTACCTGTTCTACCCCTTCAAAGCTGAGTGATTTGGGGGGGGTTTTGTACTCGTATCAACAAATCAGGTGGGTTTCGAACAAAGGAAAGAGAAGAGAGAGGAAGTCGTCGTACTTCGTGTGACTCCATTGTTGCTCATTTTGACCTCGTCTTCAACCTTCACTCAGGTATTGAAAAACCATGATTTTGTACGTTCGATCTTTTTTCATCTTTGTACGTTCGATTTGGTCATTTTGCATTTAGAAAACCCACGATTTTGCGGTTTTTGATTTGATTTTTGGCCTTTATTTGTGGGTCTGGTTTTGCCCTAATTTGTGTGTTTGTTGACAGTTTTCCCTAATTTCTGAGATTGTTGACAGCTTTCTCTAATTTTTTTTACAAGAGTTCGCCATAATTTCTAACTTTCAATCGATTTCCTTATACCCTAATTTCATGTTTACATCAACATGGTTTTTGCCCTAATTACCAAGCTTGAAACGAGTTGGGTTTGTCTGGTTAAAAAGTAATTAAAATCCGAACAATTAATTTATTAAAATAGACGATTAAGATGCGTGGAAGCGCGTTGCGTACGCATACACAGATTGGAAAACATGATAAAGATCAAGAAAGATCACCATTTCCACCACTTTATCTCACGTTTATTGGGGCACAATCCGACTAAGTCCATCATGAGAGAGAGTGGTTGCGGATCCTCCATCGTGTGCAATATTCCTCTTTTTGTTGGGCTCTTCTTGACTTCGTTCATCTGGTTCACTAGCAAGCAAAGCTTTACTTATTATGTCAAAGACACTATTACACTCTAGCTAAGAACAATCTTAGATTCATTGAACACGATCTGACTCTGTCATACGATAGTGATTGCGGATCCTCCATCGTATGATATATATATATATATATATATATATATATAAATATCTAATAAGGGCTCCCTTAAACTCTACGGTGCAGGATTTTTTGTTCAGGGTCGAATTTCGACAATCCGAACCGTTAGATATATTTAAAAGGTATTTTTAAGGCCCAACACAGGGATTCGTCCAAAACCAATACCCGAGAGGGCTTGATCCGAGCCGTTTTAGATAAAATGTGTATAGGTACATTTTTATTGTTAGGACGGCATGCCCTGTTAAGTGCCAACTCATTTGAGCCATCCATCTCTACAATCAACTATTTATATGGAGAATTATTGTTATCGAGAAGAGTTCATCCGTGAAACTAAACAGTTGATTGCAGAGATGGACGATTCGGATGGAGGGTTGATAGCGCCTCCCATCCCAGTGGAACAGCAGAGCCCCCGAATTAGACTTTGTTACGCTCCAATTCTACTTTTCAAGGAAAAAAAAAAACATCAAAAAATCAAGGAACGATGAGTAACTTGGTTTTTTTTCTTCTTTGTTGATTCCAAACCAAAAGTTGTATACAATATTAAGCACAAGCTTAGATTCCTTGAATTATTGTTGTCTTCGATAGTTCCCTAATCAAACACAAATCTAATCTAGTGATTTAGACCATAGAGCTGTTAGGGCAAAATCCAAGTGATTGGTTCAATGGGGTTGAAACCTTTTAGCCCATCTTTTCATGTCGCCGGTTAGGGTACCCTGTGGGACCTTAACAACCGAACATCCGCTTGACCACAAAAGTACTCCAAAAGTCTCTCTTTTAAGAAGATGATTGAAGCCATATCATAAACAAGGGAAGGGGGGCATACTTGTGATTTCTTCTCTACGTGACTTGACTTTTCCTTTTATAATGAAGAGCTTCCCGATGAATTGGACTAGTCTCTCCAATTCTTTCTGCAGTCATTTCCATGCGTTTTCAGGAGTTGACATAGCATCAATGACAAATCGTTGCCAATAAGAAACAACCTTGCGACTATAGGGTAGTGGAAAGCTCCGTCGAGGCAAATACAATGGTGGAGCTGCACATAGTGTGGGGTGGGCTTTAGCTCATGATAAAGTAAAAAAACACTAAAAACTTACATGTAAAATTTGTCCAATAAAAAATTAACATGGGTTAGACCATATATGTTTTTTTCTTATATGAATTAACCCAGAACAGATCAAATTCATGGTTCCGCAATTGGGCACATAGATTATTTGATGCGACAAACCCAATTGGGGTTGTATGTGATTTAACTTGTTCTTTCTTTACTTAACTTTCCATTAGTTTTTTTTATTTTTAATAAATGGTGATGCAAAAAGAAAGAGATATGAGTTTTAAGTGCAGGGTGGGGGAAAGGAGTGAGACCAGGGAATGTGGGGGAACACATTCATGCATAAACTGAAAAGAAAAAAATATATAAAACAATCGATAGGCTAATAGGTTGAATAACTTATGTTCTTAGTTTGGTTTGAATGGGATTTGGGATTACTCTATTTTCCATCATAAATAGTTGCATGAGGAATTGTGGACCATGGTTGGATTGGACAAATGTTGGCTTGTCTATTGACTTAGGTTTTGTGCTTTGTGCTGTGGTGCATGTGTTCAAAGATGTATGGGTAAGGATATATAAACAGAAACATCGATACAAGATGATGTATTGCATGACAATACCCTAATTAATTAGTTTTGTTGACTAAGCATTCCAACCTCAACTGGGTTCTGAGTTAAGTCAATTATTAGCTCCTTTGGTGCACTAAAACTTCCAAAAAGAGATTTTTTTTCCCCTGGCGAAAGTTATGTTGGTAGTTGTAGTTACTGAGATTTGAACCGGTGCCTACCACTTTACTAAAATTTCCCCAAAGTTGCCTTGTTAAGACCTCAAATCATCGACTCCCCGATCTCAAGATTTGCCACCTTTGTGTGGCCTCTTTTGCCTTTTAATCCTGCATGTGAGCCGGTTTTAGAACGTTGCGAGACAGTTCAGAGATTCTTTTTTTTTTTTTTGAACGATAAATTTTTTTATTAATCTTTTAAAGGATTACAAAGATTAAAGGGGTAAGAAGAAAAAACTTCAGACCCAAGGGGAGAGCCAAACAGTTGGCAAGATGCCAACTAAAGAGTACAGGATACACGGCAAAACCAAAACAAGAAACAACAGAAACTGGCAGAGAGCATCACAAGGATGCCAAGACATTCTTGAGCCTAAAAAGGGAATCTCTGATGGAAATCATCCATCAGAGATTCTTGTTGGTCCTCAACGGATATTTGTTTGACTTTGGATAACTAGTCGCTACTACTTCCCATTTTCACGTCGTTCTCTATAAGATTTTTCTGTTGATTTTCCTTGAGGATATCATTTTACCATAAGTAGTGGAAGGAAATGTATGTTCTTTCTTGAAATGAATCTCAAAATCTGAGGTGGTGTGTCATGTCCCCCATACCAAGAATGTAAGCTTGCGTAAATGTGTTCTTCTAAACTATCCTTTTGTCTTCCATAAAAAACACAAAATAACCTCTCCTTGTGTCCCCCCCACCCCCATATCTCTCATGATGGCAGGTATGGGTTAAGAGTATCAAGACATCGGAGTATAAAGTGTGCCCTATATGTCTTCTTCTTTTTTCTCCCGGTTAGGGTTTCCAAGTTAACTTACGCGCACCTCAACTAATCTCGTCTTCGGTTCGATCAAAGGAAAACCATCAACGCTAGAACTAGAGGATTCACAAAAAATTACTTTCATGCAGTTTGACCCCACCAACCAATCAGATTGACATTGGGGACGTTGTGCCTTACATGTCATTTGTCCAAGTTTAGCCAACTGAATTCGATTCTTTTCAACTGTCTTCTGCTTCTTCTACTTTCTGGTTTTTTTTTTTTTAATTAAAGAATATTCCTCTGTTTGCCATTCCCTATCTAATAAATTCTCATTGTTGTGGAACACCCACATGAAAGGAACATGGATATCCCAACAGATGGGTCCGCCCCATAGTCATACTTGAACAACCTAATAAGCTTTTCTGCATAAATTAAAAGGAAAATAATATAAGGGACTTCTTTCTTTTGCCATTAATTTAAATTCCTTTTCTTTTGCATAGCACTTTTGGGGACCAAAAAAAGACTAAAATTAAGTTGATTGGGGTGTCATCTCCACAAATTATAGGACCACAAAGGCAACAGCTTTTGTACCCTTTTTTTTCGATGCGGCAAAGTAAATAATTTTTCAATTAAAATGATACGTCACAGGAGGCGGAGCAAGAAGCCAAAAAGGACACGGCTCGGCCCCAAAATGCTTCGAAAGCGGGCTATAAACATTTGAGGCCCTTTATATGTTAGGCCCAAAACTTAGCAAGAAGCCCAAAAAGACACACATTTGAGGCCCTTTGTATGTTAGGCCCAAAACTTAGCAAGAAGCCCAAAAAGACACACATTTGAGGCCCTTTGTATGTTAGGCCCAAAACTTAGCAAGAAGCCCAAAAAGACACGGTTCGGCCCCAAATGCTGCAAAAGGGGGCTATAAAACATTTGAGTCCCTTTGTATGTTAGGCCCAAAACTTAGCAAGAAGCCCAAAAAGACACGGTTCGGCCCCAAATGCTGCAAAAGGGGGCTATAAAACATTTGAGTCCCTTTGTATGTTAGACCCAAAACGTAGCAAGAAGCCCAAAAAGACACGGTTCGGCCCCAAATGCTGCAAAAGGGGGCTATAAAACATTTGAGTCCCTTTGCATGTTCGGCCCAAAACTTTAGTTTGAAGTCTGCCCTGTACTAAATAGGCCCAATGCAAACCTTAAGAGCCCAAAAAAATGAGGTGGAAATCCCCACCCATTCGTGCTTTGACTTGTCATTTGACAGTTGTGTCAAGAGGGTTATACATCTCTCTTTTTTTACTATGTTTTGGTTTTACAGGCTCTAAATAAGGTACTAATTAATGTACTAAGGCCCCGATTGGCTGCAGCATTAGAGGGGGTATTAAGTTATACCCAGGCCCGGCCCTGTGGGCAGGCTGGGGAGGCCCGGGCCTGGGGCCCCCCGGTTTTTGGGGCCCCTTCTCGTAGAAAAAAAAATTATATATAAAAAAAAAAAATTATATATATATATATATGAAGGGCCTCAAACTGAGAATAGGGTTGGGGCCTCGCGAAACACAGGGCCGGGCCTGGTTATACCCCACCCCTTATCCCGGTCCCACCGGTTAATCCTTGATTTGGGAAAAAAAATGGAACCCGGATTAAGTAATACCCCCACCCTTTTAATACCCCTTTGTACCCCTTCCCCCTCACTAATTAATAACACCCCTCCCCCTATTACTAATTTATACCCCCTACGAAATTACCCCCGTACCCTCCCTTATACCCCTCCCCTTACCCCCAGTTTGTTTACTGTTGCGATAAAAAAAATCGAATTGCATTTTAATGCTTTACGAACTCTTGCGATTTCCTTCGGATAAAAAAAATGAAGTACTTTTGTGCATAATTTTTAAAAAAAATTTGCACCAAATTAAACTACTAATTGAGATCTTTAATTTGATACAAAAAAGTTTGAAAAATTTTATACTTTAGAATTTGACATTGTTGGCTTGCTTTGTAATATCCTTCGGATAAAAAAATAAAGTATTTTCACATTAATTTTTTTGATTTTTTTTGCACCAAATTAAACTACAAATTGAGATCTTTAATTTGATACAAAAAAGTTTGAAAAATTTTATACTTTAGAATTTGACATTATTGGCTTGCTTGGCAATATCCTTCGGATAAAAAAATAAAGTATTTTCACATTAATTTTTTACTTTTTTTTGCACCAAATTAAACTACAAATTGAGATCTTTAATTTGATACAAAAAAATTTAAAATTTTTTTATACTTTAGAATTTGACATTGTTGGGGAATACCATAAAAATTACTAATTAGTTAATTATTAAAAACGTACAATTAGAAAGAAAAAAAAGCAAAAAATTAAAATTTCGAAATATTATTAAAATGAATAATAAAAAATAAAAACTAAATATTTTAATTTTAGATATAACTAATAAAAGGAATTATTTATTGAAAAGTATAATTAATTTAATTAGTATTGTTTTTATGTATTTATTTTATCATAAAATCTAATATGACTGTACAAGGGCAAATAAGTCATTTGTCAAGTTTTAACATCATCCACCCAACTTTATCCCCCTTTATCACAAATTCATCCAAACCACATACTATTTAATCCCCCCTTCCTAAATGTCACATCACTGTGGGTCCACCCTTACTAAATAATACCCCTTACTATCTTATCCCCCTTACTATTTAATCCCACCAAAACATATCCCGCATCCAATCGGGGCCTAAATGTACACATTGCACGTTATTAGTGGATGAATGCATCCATGTATTTACATCATCCATTGATGTAGTAATACCATCGCATAAGCCTTCAAAAGATAGCAAGCAGATTGTGTGGTGCTGAGGACATTTATTTCTCGCGGCTACGTGAAATAACTTACGTACATATTCATTGATTTATCAAAAATAGAAATATTTATACATGAATTTACCAGACCAGCAATTAAATGCCTTGCAGAAAATCTTGGAATAGCCTCCTCCATTTTCAAGCACTCCACCCCAATTTTCCAAGAAGTAAAGACTTCCCGTGTGAATAGTTGAAATGTGTTACAGAATCAGGTTTACTTTCCATCAGTACCAGTGGTAGAGTTATATAGAGGCAGGGGCCCTCTCAATTTTCTATTTTGGAGTATATTTTACACATAGATAATTTGAAAAAAAAAATTATAAAATTTTAAGAATAATTAAAAAGTAAGAACAATTTTTAATTTCCAGAACACTAAATTATGGTGAATGATACTGTGCGAAAATAATACTCCATTTGTCGAATGATATGATAACAATAATATTCGAGACTAATTTTTCCATTTATCAAAAACCGTCTGATAAAAACTCGAATGACTGGATTTAGTTTTGAAAAAATCATCGAACCAATTTCTTTTATAATTCAGCCCCCTCCTACTTCAATTCCTGGTTCCGCCACTGATGAGTGTCGTGGCAAAGAGCAGTGTGACTGTGCGATCTAGGGTGCGTTTGGTGGGGTCGCTCTGGATTTTTTTTAAAGGAAAAAAAAGAAAGAAAAGGAAGCATGAAGGCCAAGAACTAGCCAAATTGGACTTTTTAGTTATTTGCCCGCCCTTATGTTTCAAAGACATTACCCCATTAAAGGGCCCAATCATAGTGGGCTGGTAGGTTCTTAAACTAAGTAATGGATCGATCTTCAACGGTCTGGATCCCGACCCAGAAAAAGGCTTGGATTTTTCCATTAATCGAAACCACTCCCGCTGCTTCAAAGCCCTATTGTCAATTTCCAATCATTAATTTCAATGATGTCGCTAAAATTAATATTGGAATAAATGTTTACTTTTTGTATCGAAATATGAATGCAATAAAATTAAAACTTGAAACCTGGAAATCGATGAAAATGAAATGGTGATCAAGGCGAATGTTTAACACTCTGTACTTAAGACAGATTCGCTCCCGCTACGGTGCTTATGGTTTGCATGGACGTCTATCTCCCAGCACTACTTGATCTTCACTGAACGGAAGTAGCACTCCAATCTGTTTGGTAGGCGAACCAAACTTGTGTCTGTACTCTCTCCAATGAAAACACTCTCAATGGAAGTGTAGAAAAATTAACAACCCTTTAAAAATGAAAGAAAGATGTCATATATATAGGCAAACTGGTGACTCTACAAATAGTCACTAAGGTGAAAAGACACATCTGTTCACGAAAGGACGCGTCCGTCCACAGCGAACAGGTGCCAACGAAAAGACACGATTCTAAATCAATTCAATTTCCATTCACACATAAAATAAATATTATAACCAAAATATTTTTTCCAACAATTAAAACCATTGGTAGTTAATCGTGAAAAATAAAAATCAGTGCTCTAATTTATCCATATTTTCTGTAAATGAACAGCATAGATGGATCACTCGGTGGAGCTGGTCCGGTGATCGAGTCCAAGATTAAACTAGTGTAAAGAGTAAGAGATCGTGGATCAAAGGGGAGTCAAGCGGATTGGATCGAAGGAGAACTATTGAGCCAAGCCCAACATGCATGCTTATTTGTGATTTTAGATTCTACTACTGAGACTCAGCTTCTAGAATATTTAGAATTTAAAATTTGATCTGAAAAACAAATCAAACCTAGCGTCTTTGGAATGGTATTTTATTTCCTATTTTAGCATCTAGGAATCGTAGATTCTGAAAAATTCCAAAATCTGCTCTTAGAATTTTTCACAAACACACTATATATAATTCACACATAAGGGGAGATTGTTGGAACATATATGAAGGATATATATGAGTCCTACATCTAAAAAAATTCAAAAACAAGTTGGACATAAATATACAATTAGGTGACTCACCTTTTTATTTTTATAAGGCTTAAAAGCTTTTTTAACTTAACTTAGATCATTCGATGAATACTCGGGCTTATGCGCAAATAGGGAGAACCTTTGTGGATCGATCGGACTTCTAACGCAGACCCATTAAATTAGATTCAAGTTTCAATCGCATATTTTTTGTGCACTTGTTTTTCCATGGACCCAGAGAGCCTTCTGTACTAGGCAAGGTGAGATCTGAACCGTTGATGCGCAAAACGGACGGTTGGATGGGGTTGGCACCCCTTGTCGACCCCATGAGGGACAGTAGGGTCCCCCAATTTTCGTTTTTCCTCCTTTTTTTTATAGGTAAATACCTTCTTCTTCTTTTTTTCCTTGTACCATTCACCAAGTAGAATTTCATTACCAGCTCGACTTCTTTGCACATGGGGGGAAGGAATTTCCACAATGTCAATTATGACATGAGAACAAAGTGAATTTAAGGGTAGGTCCAACCAATCACTTTTTCCCACATTGGCATCATGCAACCTTATAAAATGAGAAAGAAATCGTTTCCATCTCTAATCTCTATACAGTCCTGGAAAAAGTACTGGATTTTTAGGGTTCTAATCGTTTCCATCTCTAATCTCAATACTAAAAGAAGCAAATTAAGCTTGTTGGTGATGCAACAATGAGGTCATGGTGAAGTAATTTCTGGTAGGTGAATCGTTTCATGCATCACACATTTTACATTGAATTGAACACATTTAAAAAAATTGTCTTGGAGATAAGATAGTAATATGAAAAGTAATCTAAATATCAAATTTATTAGGTCTCTTTCACCAGACTTAGATCCAGAATTCTTTCTGATCCTCAATCTTTCTTATTCATGGGGAAAGGATGAAGACATTTTTATTGTTATTTTCTTCTCATTTTTCGCTCGTTCTATGATATAGTGTGATGGTTCATAAAAGAATAAATTATTTGCTAGATTTTGGCATGGGGTAGCATTGCTCATAGTGCAGGAAATAATTCTTCGTTATGCCTAGGTATACCTTGATCCATTACAAATTCAATCCAGGTTGGCAATAATTGTAACAACCTGTATTTTCTTAAATCAAGCTTTAAACAAAGAAAAATAGATTGTAACATCTCGTATTTTTTCTTTGCAAAAAAAAAGGAAAGAAAACAAAATAAGGGGTTTCAGATAGAATTGTGTAATATTTATTGTGTAGGACGTAATTGTGTAATATAAAATTATGGTCGAAACTAATTTTTTTTTTTAATGAAGCCAAAATTAAACCAATAAACTGGTTTCAGATAGAATTGTGTAATATTTATTGGAACTCACATATTAACCAGCTACGATCGTATCTTGAGGTACCGGAAGTATACAATATATTGTAAGTCTCCAGAGTAATTTTATTTATCATCTCGTATTTGTACTCTTTTACTATCCTTGATCATGTCATTGACAACAATAAGGCCAAAGCTAAAACTTACAGTAGATAGATGGTGAGTTTCTGGTTCGACCAAGCTCAAATTTCTGTACGTTGTTCCTTGCGTTGGAACTCACATATTAACCAGCTACGATTGTATCTTGAGGTACCGGAAGTATACAATATATTTTAAGTCTCCAGAGTAATTTTATTTATCATCTCGTATTTGTACTCTTTTGCTATCCTTGATCATGTCATTGACTCTAGTTATGCCATTATATTTGTGAATGATGGTATATTATTGAAAAATCAGGGTTCCCTAAAAACCGTAAAAACCCTAACAGTATGAATGCAAATCACTAATTAATACTACCAACAGTAAATATGCAAGTAGTCAAAACTCACAACACAGAGATATACGTGGAAAACCTTAAATGGGTAAAAAATCACGGGAATGAATCAAAATCACTATAACCATTGTGCAGTTACAGATATACATATCCAAACGATGTAAATCCTCACAACGTTCTAAGTATCACCTGCCGAGTCACACGTACACCGCACCCAGTAATCTTGATCGCCAACTGCCTTGAGTCCACAAGCCCTCCAATACCTTTGAGAAAATCACCCAAGGAATCGCTGCACCCCAATGAACTGCCGTTGAAGACACTGTCCTTTTTTTTTTGAACCAGAAGACGCTGTCCTTAATCACCAAAGGAATCTATGTTGTTTTTTTCTTTTCTGCCGCAGCTCTGTACCCTTTGCTGCCTCTTTTCTTATTAAAAGAATACGGTCAAAGTCCAACCCTAGGAGGTAAATACAAAGACTTTCATTAGGCCTTTTTAGTTGGGCCCCTTTTTTTTCTCCTTTACTTGTCCTTTAACTCAAGCTGTCGATTGAGAACCCGATCGGTCCGTCTTCGCGAAAATCCATCTCATTGTAATTTTACCCAACACGATCATGAACCGGCCCAATAATAACTTGACTAACATCTACCGCACTCAAATACAAAAAATAAGATTCCTTTCCACATCCTAGAACAGACACTCTAAAAATTAAAATTACAACTCGATGTAAATGTGTGTTTTGTCAAACGGAATTGCCAAAACAAAGAGCACAAGAACTTGGTCCTTACAATTATCTTGTGCTGATTATTATCATAGATCAGATTGGTACATGTGCAAGCCCACCGGGTCCAAGGAATTAAAAGTTGGTCTTTTAGTGACAACAATTTTGTCACTAGGTTGTCATTAAAAGTGTGTTTCTAAAAGTATTCAGTGGCAACATTTTAGTGAGTTGTCACTAGCTTAGTACAAAAAGTTATTACTAAATACTTTTAGAAACACACTTTTAGTGACACATTGTTGTCACAAAGTTGTCATTAAAACTCAATTTTTTTGTAGTGTATAAGATATGACTGATTGATTACCCTGCGTGGAATCAGGGTATTATTGGTTTGTATCATTGTATGGCCTGCAAGCATTAGAAATGGCAAAATTATTTTGACCTTGGTTGTGCTTGCCATGTTACCAAGATGAGCCAGGTACGAAGCTTGAGTTATCTGTTATGAAAGTTGATTTGGTGATTCGGTTAATTCGGTTGATGTTGTGAATATCGTTTTATTGTCCTCGTATTGTATACTTCCCGCGTAATTTATGAGGCAGGTACAGAGTAGATTATTAGCAGTCGGAGTTAGAGTATTTGAGGATTGAAGCATTACTTGGAGAAATAATCATTCTGTATTTTTCTAGAGGATTCTTTTAGACCCAATTGTATTTTTTTTAATTTAATAGACATTATTTGTACTTTTTAGGCTATAGAAATTCTCGAGTCGTTACAATATTACTATTGAGGTTTTTTTGTTATATGAGGGGTCAAATGTGAAAAACCTCTTTGGTTGGTTCCTTACCAACCATTGTTTTTCTCTGAATATATCAGCTTGTATTTCAATCCAGTTTCGCAATAATAAATGGCAGAAATTATTTTTAATTGAACTATTGAGGAATTTAATACTCCCTCCGTCCCAATTTAAATGTCCTCTACGGGAAATCGAGCTTTAAGAAGTTAAAATTTTTGCTTTAAATTTCCAAAAATAACCTTAAAAACTGTGAAGTCAATTAAATGTATTTAAATTGTTTATATCCTTCAATATGAATCTCAAAAAATATGTAATATGGATCTTATTTTATAGATTTCAATTAATTTTATTATACAAAGTTTTTAAAATCATGAAAAATGTTATATGTTGAAAGATATTGTTAATTTAAGAATGATATGAATATAAAAAACTGTCAAATAAATGAGTACTCTTTAGGGGTAAATTGAAAATTTGGTGTGTTTTTATGGTTATTTATATAAAGTGGACACTTATTTTGAGACATTCCAAAATAAAAAGGTGGACATTTAAAATGGGATAGAGGGAGTATTTATGTTATGTGAGGGGTCAAATATGAAAAAACCTAATACAGATCCAGGAATTAAGTGTATAGGGGGCTAGGGGCACTTCTTGATTATAATATCTAAAATATTTACCCACACCTAAGTGCAATATTTGGTTTCAAAGCAAAATTTCTTATATTATAGAGATTTGTTTGTTTTTAAAAATAAAAAGCCCAAATTTGACATACAATCACCAAATTATTTGAAGAAATCAAAGCATAATTAATGTCCTAACAAATAAATTATAAATCAATATCCTTAGCATCTAAGAACAAAATGTAATTAGTAGACTCGATACAAAAACTGAATCATCAAAAGCCTAATCACGGATTAATCGTGTCACAAACAACTTTAATTAAGAGAGAAAAGGTGGTGAAACACATTAACTAAGGAGTTGTTTTCAATATTTGTAAACATAAAGAGGATTTAGTATAGCATAGCAAGTGAAACGAGCGAGTTCGAACTGACAACGGATGCTTGTCGCAAGACATCCCAGACACTGTCTAAACCTCATGAAGTCAGTTCTAATATTGCAGTTATCACGTTCCCATGTCAGGATATAAGCTTCTTGGGAACAATGACAGAAGATAACATCATTTGTAGTGGTATTAGTGAAGGCTCCAAAAACTCGCCCTCAAATATAGATGATAGAAATTTTGTGTAATTTTTAATCTCAGTGTGGTCAAGAGATATTCGTACTTTTATTCTTAGTACCTCGAAGTCAGTTTCATCGGCTTCAACAACAATATGCAAAAATAATGTTTCATAAAAACAGTAATTTAAATCTCAATAATATGATTGCTTTCCCACTAAAAATAGAACATATTGTGACTTAAAACGGGTTGTGATAAGTAGGTAGGAGAAAATCATATATAGATGACAAAAGGAATGTTTCCATCAAATGTATTTGGTCAATCCATTGGATCCATTGTCAACGCCACCTGCTGAGGTAGATACCAAATTAGTGACGCGACACATGGCCACTACCTAGTCAAATTCATGTTTTACTTGTCATCCCCCAACATTCTAGTCAAATATGGAGTTGACTTTAATCAAGTCAACCAGGAGAGAGAGAGAGAGATAAACAGATGCAAACCTGTGGATGTCTACGAAAGAGATCTTACCACTAAAGTTAAAAGTAAAAATAATATGTTTTATAAGTCGAGCTCTCTTTTAATTGGAATGTTCATGATCAAAACTCATGTACTCCCCATATTATTGAGTTACGCTTATTTAATATTTATTTTATAGCGTTAGTGTACGCTTATTTATCGAAAAGAATCTCAAATATTGTCTTAACTTTCGAGTGAGTAAGGTAGTTTTTAGTCAAAATTTTCATTGATTCAACTATTGAAAGTTTTGAAAGCAGAGAATTTCACTCAAGCAAAAATATCAACATATTAGGTCAAGAACGGGGACCAAAACATATGTGAGGTGAGGGTTTATACATCTCGAAGACTTGTAAAAGTCTATGGATTCGGTGTGCTAAAGAATCATCTTCAAGAGATTTCTACATCAACACAATCAGCTTTTTTAATAAATACCTCTAGTAGAGATCGAAAAATGATGATTTTAAAAGGCTTGAGGATTCAACATTCGGCTATCGTGCAGAGGTGTGGTGGTGGTCGCAATGCAAAGGTTCGGTCCACTGCACTTCTAATAGAAAACGAATGTTGTACCAAACAGAAATATAAATTTTATATATGTTAAACGGATGTGTACTAGAGCATATTAGGGCATGCATTATTTATTTCTTATTGGTGTACTTTTATTTCATGGTGTTGGATTCATAGATATTACAATGTCATGATGGCACTAACCTAACGGTGGATCTTACTAGAATGAAAAAAATGTGGTTGGTTATATATTATTGTAACAAATGCAATAATTTGATTTGGATTCATTAATTATGTACTCTAAGCATAACCCTTAGCTCACTTTCTAAAAGGTCCCAAATAATTGATTTTTTTGCTACAATAATATGTTTTGTCCGGTTCAACATAGTGGAATTCTTAGTTGTTTTGAGGGAAGAACAACGTATATGTACTATATATATACACATAAAGTATGGTCATAACAAAGATATGTTTTATTAGTTCTTATATTTCATGATAAATATAGGTTGTAACAAAACGCCAAAACATAGTCGAACTGCTTTTAAAATGGGACACTGTTAAAACCATGTCAAAACCTACTTCCCTCCAAAGACATATACCCCTATAAAATGGCTTCGAACACTTTCCGTCCGTGTTTGTTTGTCCACTTTCACTTCTTGAAAAAATTGTATATATCTTTCAATACGAATCTCTAAAATATGCAATATGAATCTGATTTGATAGATCTCAATTAGTTCTATTATAGGTAATTTTCGAAATCATGAAACTCATTATAAATTAAAGATATAGATAATTTAAAACATGACACGAATGTCGAAAATGAACCAACAAAAAGAGTATAAAAGAATTATTAGGAAGAGGATTCGAGCTCTTCACATTGTGTAGAGGTCTTAAATGTTTAATAGGACTCCCTATATTAATTTGGAGGTTTTTCATTTATTGGTAACTGTAAACTAGGAACCAAGTCGAAAAGAGACGATGTGTAGCAGCTGGGCCCGCAAGGGCCTGCTTGGCTTAGCCGTTTTTCTAGGGCATGTGAAGGGACGCTGGTGGATCACCTCCCCAAAACAGCAAAAGCGAATGTGAATCGAACCAACTCGATCACACCGAACAAAATATGCCTTCGGCGTTGGTCAGTCAGCGTCATCAACGACGAATATCCAAACAAAGGTCCCCGTTCCACCAACCGTTGGGTCTGGGGTGTGATCTATCTGTGTAGTCCCTCGGCAGTGTACCGCAGCAGGCCCTTACACCAACAGAATGATTCCTGAGGGGGCTTTATATGGTCGAACGGATAAGACATGACGCTCAGCAGCTACTGTTATTCACATTGCCGAGCGTAGCTAATCCCGCGTCATTTGAAGGAGGATCGCTCGGGGTACACCGTCTACGCTTCAGCAGAGGCGTGCCTAACAAACCATTAATGGTGTCAGTAACCACCCAGCAGGCTTTACCTGCAAGGCCATGTGGTTAACAAGGGAGTACTCCCAAACCAGTTGACCCTATCAAGTGTACGAGGCATGATGTCAGCCGAAGCACTGCACCCTAACGTTAGCTGAAGCATTGCGTCTGGCCAAGACATTTTGACCCGACCACATGGAGTGTCAGGTACGGACAGTGCGTGTGAGGTGAATGAGGGGCGTGGCGTTCACAACACTCCTCGTCTATAAAAGCAGCGCTCACCTACCTCACTCCGAAACTTTTTCTCCACATTCAATACCTTCAAAACTCCATAAATCTTTCTATCTCTAAATTTTTCAGTTTACTTTGTCTTCTCCGGTCACTTACTTGACCGTCAGAGTGCCTTTCTGGACAATCACCATTCAGGCTTGGCACTAACACGGGTGTTTAAGTGTGCAGGTCTTCTTCTCAGACCAACATTTAGTGTTCCAACAAGGTTCAGCCAACTCTCCACCTCTCCGTACCAAACCAGAAGGACCAAAGGGGTAACTCTGGTGAAACGCTTCCCATATGATGCATCAAAATTGCTCCAATCAACATTAGATGAAACCACTTGAAATTGTACGACAGTTAATTACTACTTCATGAGAGCCTCTGTATTATCCTTTTTTTGTAAAATGAATACTTGAGTATAGTTTGACGAAATCGTCAAAACAAAAAACATTTGTCAGTGCTTGATGTGTCTGTCGATAATAATAATTATATATTTTTTTATCCTCAAAGAAATGAAATAGTAATGTAAACACATACTGTATTATAATCATTCCGTTTTCAAATGACAGTCCGATTCACAAAACAATAAATTGACAACAATATGTTTTTTAATAATTTACTGGATATCAATGTGCTATTTTAACTCATGAAAAAAATTGAACTTTTTCCTAAAAAATATATTATTTTTAATCTATTATTTGTGAGCGAACTATTATTTTAGGACAAAATGAGAGTACTATATAAACCACTGAAATTGCAGGTCACCCTTCAAGTCAATCTCCAAAATCATTACAGTTGACTAATGTTATATGGTTAGAATTTATTGACTTATGGAATGGTCTCCCGTTCAAGATTCAATCACATCAATAGCTGAGGCCGATTTTGACTTTGGTGAAATGGAGAATAGACTCCCATATACTAGCAAGTTACTAATCTAGTTAAGGTGGACCCCTTAATCACAATTCACAAAGCAACAATTTACTTTCACAGAGCCAGATATTTTTATGTGTTTGGTGAATGTCCTAACAAGTAAACCCAGACATGATTAATGTTGTGGGGGTGTTTGTGGCGAGGATTAATTATTCAGTGGTCCGAGCTATACATGGTACTTCAAATCATTCTAATATCACATATTTATGTATATTTTATACATTTAGCCGTGAAATCTACGAAAATGTGTGTGTTGAGTGTTTCAAAATACTTCATTCATTCCAAAATAAGTATTCTTTTCGGACTTGCGTGTCATTTTCAACGGTTTATATATAAGAAATTGAAAATGGCACGCAGTACCAAAATAAATACTTTAGACTGGAGGGAGTACCACGTTATTGTGCTCTAAGAGTTCTGAATAAATAGACGAACCAGTGTATTGGTATCGACCAGAGGTACCAACCACACACCGACCGGCGTCAGGGATCCCATCAATCCGAACTATTCATCCATCTCTAAATCAAATTTCGAGTAGATCCGCATGAGAATCGGTGTAATGGGACGGCCCTATAAGCTCTATCCCAAAATCACCCCATTTCATTTACGAACGATTCAGATTGATTATTTGAGATCCACAACGAAATCTCCATTCCGTCTATACATTATTGGTACAGGGATTGTCAGTACCCCTGTAAATAGACGTTTGTGGCGGCTTTCACGCGGTGCGTGTTTAGTTTTTGTTTGACCCCGAGGTGGCTGCGATAACATTGGATTTCGACAAAGAAAGTATAATGTGTGGATTAAAAAACGGTGAAACCCGACCCTCAGAATGTGACGCATGGACCCCATGTCGTCAGCTATACTTGTTTCATATCTCTCTCTCTCTCTCTCTTTCTCTCAGGGAATGTAATCAGTGAGTGTTGAAACCTTACAGTAAGCTTGTCGAGTTTGTCAGTTAGCACAGCTCAAGCTTGCCTAGTCATGACATCATTGTCGACTTGAGAAACGAAATTATTTAAACAAATTTCTAATGACAAGAGTGGTAGTATAAATATTTTGTTGAAAATGTACTGCATACGTTCGGATTTGTTTGACATCCGTTCTATTGTAATCGGATAAAAAATTAGTAATATCTTTAAATTGGTAATAAATATTATATCCAATATGGATCGTATTTGATAAATCACAGTTAGTTCTATAAGACAATGTTTTTAAAATCACATAAAATATTATAAATTAGAAGACATAAGTATTTAAAAGGTGGCACAAACTCTCATAATGTTTCACAGTGTATGTACATTTATATACAATTTAGGACCCGTTCCGCTAAAAAAAAAAGAGTTTTGTTTTAGGGTTAATTTCACTAACCTCCCCTGAGGTTTGCATTAATGTCACTGACCTCCCCTCAGTTTTCTGATATTCCACTGCCCTCCCTTGCTTTACAAAATAAAAGTCAGATTCCCCCCTTGCCGTTAAAAACGCCTAACGGCGTTAACTTTGATGGCGCATTGACGTTAATGCCCTTAAACTTAAACTTTACTTTATTCTTTCTTTTTTGAGTGCATATTACATAAAATTTTTGAAAGGAGTGAAAAAATAACTTAATTATTTACGTTTTTTCTTGGAACTTTTTTTTCTTTAACTCAAAACTAGTTTTTTTTTTTGTTTTTTAGTTCCCATAAGATATACTTCAACATTTTGATAATAAAATAAAATAATCAATAATCACCTAAGCCCACTGCCTGCATTTTTTTTTTAACTTTTTTTCGGTTCCTTTTTCTTTTTCAGATATAAAGCTAACTAGACTCTTTTTTCTTCTCTTCTTTTTTACATGATTTACTTAACCATGCTCTCTCTCTTTTTTCTTCTTCTTTTTTTATTAGAGTTAATAATGGTCTAAAATATTTGTGCACACTCCTAAAAGGGTGTGCACACTCCTAAAAGGGTGTGCACACCCTTGAGAAATATTTGTTTCTCCTAAAAGGGTGTGCATATTTGTTTCTCTTTTTTTTTTTTTTTTTTACACCAATTCAAGGATCCCGTTGAGAAAAATAATAGTGTAATTTTTTCCCCCAAAAAAAGACTCACAAATACATTACTTTGATAGGTTTTTTTTTGTGCAAAATGTTTGTTTCTCCTAAAAGGGTGTGCATACTTATTTTAGACCATTATTAACTCTAATAAAAAAAGAAAAAGAAAAAAGAGAGAGAGCATGGTTAAGTAAATCATGTAAACAAGAAGAGAAGAAAAAATAGTCTAGTTAGCTTTATATCTGAAAAAAGAAAAAGGAACCGAAAAAAAGTTTAAAAAAAAATGCAGGCAGTGGGCTTAGGTGATTATTGATAATTTTATTTTTATTATCAAAATGTTGAAGTATGTCTTATGGGAACTAAAAAACAAAAAAAAAAAACTAGTTTTGAGTTAAAGAAAAAAAAAGTTCCAAGAAAAAAGTAAATAATTAAGTTATTTTTTCACTCCTTTCAATTTTTTTATGTAATATGAACTCAAATAAGAAAGAATAAAGTAAAGTTTAAGTTCAAGGGCATTAACGTCAATGCGCCATCAAAGTTAACGCCATTAGGCGTTTTTAACGGCAAGGGGGGAATCTGACATTTTTTTGGTAAAGCAAGGGAGGGCAGTGGAATATCAGAAAATTGAGGGGAGGTCAGTGACATTAATGCAAACCTCAGGGGAGGTTAGTGAAATTAACCCTTTGTTTTAACTCAAAAACTATCTCATTCCACTAACAAAAAACCACTAAGTTTTTTTGCAAAACTAAAAACCAAAAAAGCCAAAAAACTAGTTAGTGGAACGACAAGTTAGTTTTTTTGTAAAACTAAACATACAAAAAAACTAGTTTAATGGAACAAGTTAGTGAAACAAGTTAGTTTTTTTGCAAAACTAAAAACCAAAAAACTAGTTAGTGGAACAAGTTAGTTTTTTTGCAAAACTAAAACATCCAAAAAAAGCAAAAAATAAAAAAAACTAAGTTAGTGGAGCACCCCTTAGTTTACAGTAATTAGCAAAACCTTATTTTTTTTCTTCTATGCCATTTGGCAATCATTTCTCATTGACAAAGCCAACAGTAAACAAACTACAGTATAAAAGGAATTTCGAATAGCAGTAGCAATGGTTGCAGCGGCTAATTATAGTAATTAACAGATCTTTTGTTTTTTTTTTTTTGTGGAGGGAATGGATGCTTACGGAAATCGAATCATGTTCACGTGCATGGGAGTATAAGGGAGGCATCAACCGCACTCCACTCCACTTGCTAATAGATCTTAATCACAAGATTAGGTATTTTGATAACTCAATTTACTACTTAAAACTGAATGTATTAAATAAGGGGTGCTTTGGCTTTTTTTTTTTTTTTTTTTGTCTTTTAATTCAATTTTTTTTGCATTTGTTAGTTTTATGTTAATTTTTTTATAGATTATTGATTCGTCACGATGAGAGAAATCTTCAAAGTAAAAAAATTTAAAAAATATTTAAAAAGTTCACGAAAGACAAAATAATCCAAATTTTTGCGAATAATTGGATTATTTTTGGCTTTATTCACAAACATTTTAGGTTACTTAATAATTTTTTACTATTTAGATTCTTCTCGTTGAGACGAATCAATAATAAAAAAAATGGACACAAAATTAACAAATGTAAATTTTTTTTGGACAAAGACAAAAAAAAAAAGATTTGATTTATTTTGCCAAATCACCAAGTTGGTTTGCTAATAATATTTCATCATCCTTAATGTAATATATAAGTACCCCTTAAAATGTATGTTCAACAAGTGACAAAAATTAAGTAGTCTGGTATTTATATAATTATGGTTGAATTTGAAAGTACTTATATATCACTCAATTCTTTACCACAACCAACCTCCAAGGCTACAACCACCACCTCTCCTCTATCCTCCACTGCCACCATTATTTTACCACCGTCATCATTAGCACCACTATAAAATGTCTCTAACTTATAGCAGAAAATGAAGGCTATTGAAGATCAAGACTTTTTATATAACAGTGGCTGCCTTAACATTCTTTAAGAACGTTATCTAATTCCTTTTATAGTATTTTTCGAACGCTATCAAAAGTGTTTTTTGTTGTAGTGACTACAGTCACCATTGTCGCCACCACGCCCTTGCTGTCACCATACCACAACCACCACTTTTCCATTGTCATCACCACTTTCATCACCCTACCATCAGATGACCATCGCCACCACTGCTAGCACCGAGCCACCTTCATCACCATTACCACCACTATTCCATTGTCACCACAAGCATCACCACTCCACCACCGCTCCTCCTCCTCCTCCACCACCACCACCACCACCACCACTATGCCATTGCTATCACAATTACTACTACCACCATTACACCATCGCTGCCACCACCTACACTACTCCACCATTGCACCACCACCACCACTACTACCATTATTGCTACTATACCACTGTCGTGACCACTATCCCCACCATCACAACTCAATCATCGCAACCACCATGACCTCTCCATCGTTGGACCACTACTATGCCACTGTCATCACTACCACCACCGACATTACTCCATCGCCACTGTAACTATTATCCCCACGTCTACGTTACCGCCACCATTACCTATACACCACCACTCGCTACTGTCATAACTTGCACTGCTAGCTCTTCACCCCACTACCACATTTGCCATCCTTCCACCATACTACCTCCATGGAAACCATCATCACACCTTCGCTACAACATTATTAATCACCGCTACACTACCAACAACTGCCACTGGCACCTCCACCATTACCACCGCGACTACAAATACATGACATCCATTAACAAATGTAAAAGTGAACAATCACAAATAGTTTAAAACTACATTCTTTATCTTTAAATCAAAACAAGTATTTTAATTCATCTCTTGATATTTTTAACAAACAGCTATTTTGATTAAAATTTAGCATTCTGTTTCATTATTTAATTTTTAAGTTTTCAGCTTCAGTTTTTTGTTTTATCAAACAACACCTATAAAAATCGATCATGTACAAGTATGTGTTTCAAGGTGTCTTTCATCGATATTTTATTTTCTTTCATCCAATGCCAAGAGGTTTGTTCAATTGGTTGATATTACATGTTAGACTTTATCTCATATTGCTCACTTAAACTACTCAAGTTTAGTAACAATTCCCTAGCTATGTTTGTGGAGAAGCATCTTTGGATGTTCTTACTCCATCCGTCCGCATTTTATAGTCCCTTGTATAATCCCAACCAGATAGAAAATCGATTATATTTTTCAACTGATAATACTTTTTATATGCAATATAGATATTGTTTGATAGATCTCAATTAGTTCTATTCGAAGTTTTCAAAATCGCCTAAAACATTATAGATTATAAGTTATAACATATTGAAAACCTAGCACGAACTCCCAAAAATGATTATAAAATGGGGACCGAGGGAGTATTTTGCAATAATCAATAAAACTTGTTATCGATTGACAAAAAAAAGAAAAAGAATTGTCCAACTAAAATTGATTTTGAGATTCTCTGGCCGATAATGATGCAAAGGATGCTGGTTATCAACCAAAACCCTAACAATTTGCCACTCTTAATTTTGGACCCCACAATGGGTACCGAAGAAAAGGGTACCAAAAATGTACGGGGTTGTGACTGGCCGGCCCACTTTTGTGGCTCTTCTTCCATATAAACCCACCGCGTGTCAATCTCTGTTCATTCAAGCTCTTTCACGCGCGTATCAAAATTATTTCACTCTCCACTGTTGCGCGCGTCATCATTACTCTCTCTCTCTCTCTCTCTCTCTCACACACACACACACACACACATTTCGGCTCCCAGTGCAATCAATTACTGTACGTCATCATTGCTTTTTTACACTCTCTCTCTAGTACTATACGTCAAACCCCAAACCTCTTTCTCTATCTCTAGTGTTGTGCAATCAATTCTACTACATACTTCAAACCTTTTTTTATTTTTTATTTTAAAATAAAATAACTTTTGTTATAGAATTTATTTTTTTATAAAAATTATATATTTGAAATCTACTTGATAAGATCTTTAAAACAAGATCCATTTTGAACATATATAAAAACATTTATTTTATACCCATCAATTAAGAATTCACAATCATTCTGAACAATTCACATCCTCTAAAATGAAAGAATTCACACCTCTCAAATGGAAGAATTCACACATCACAACTCACTCTCCAAAAACACAATTCACACCCCAAAAAGAAAAAATTCACACCCCTAAAATGTAGAATTCACACCCTCCAACTAGAAGAATTCAGAACTCTTAACTGCAGAATTCGCACATTGCAACTTACTTTCCAAAATACACAATTCACTCCAAAAAAAAAAAGGAATTCACAGCCCTCAAATGCAGAATTCACTACCCTTCTGAACAATTCACATCTCTCAAATAGCACACAAATTCACACTTTTGAAATAATTCACACCCCCAAAAAATAATTTTTTTTTGTATGCATAATTTCATATTCACAATGGATCACATTTAATAGATCTCGTCGAGTATGTTCTAAAATTTTATTTTTTTTCAAAATCGGATATACAAATTAAAAGTTATAAATATTTAAAGTTTCAAAAATAAAAAGGGGGGAGAGAGAGAGAGAGAGATAATTGTGTCAGGATATGTGTGTTGAGTGTTGCATGTCATGTGCGTAGGCAGAGGAAAGAGAGAGAGAGGGTAATACGGTGCATGTCATGTGCGTAGGCAGAGGAGAGAGGGAGAGAGAGAGGGAGAGGGAGTGGGAGTGGGTAATACGGTACAAATACTGTTCATGAGCCATCCACGCGCATGCTGGGCCGATAAAGGAGTGAAAGACAAAAGGGGGTCTCCACGAAAGCAAACTCAAAAACTGGGACCGACCAGTAATTTTCCCAAAATGTACTAACGGCATGCAGGGCCCACTTTTGGCTCTCACACAACTAATTCGAACTGTTCAATAATTTAAAAGAAAAAATTTCGAGTGGCCTTGCAAAAAATGATCTCAATTGGATATGCACCTGTGGTTGATCCAAACTTCAAGTTTAATTCAAAATTCAGGATCCAAAATTTTGAATGAGAAATTGGAATATTGGATTACTCACTTACGCATATCCAATTGAGTTGAATTTTTCAAGGGGACACATGCACACACTGTGCTCCGTTCTTTTAGCCTTTTCTTGGTCATCGCTTGTCGTCAGCGCTCTTAGGCTTTGGTCTTTTATCTTTAGTGATAACATAGTAAGTGTGTAGCGGATCAGTAATACTTTGTTCTGTTCCAAGGTCAAAAGATAATTAGTGACAAATTATCTTCGTTTTGGTCTTCGCTTGTCGCCGACATCTCTTTTTTATGTAACGACAATAGTACAGTTGTATTGCTCATTATTATTAATGGATTTGCTCTCTCTTTCTCAAAAAAAGGAGACACTTGAAAAATTATTTTAAAATGAATGAACTGCTTGAATTATTTATACAGGACCCAAATGTGGGCCCGGCCCTCGTGCCGTTCTTATATTTTTCGGTAGCACTTTATTTGATACCCTTAGCATTTTCGCTTAATTTTAGTTAGAAAGGTAGTACTTATATAATCAAGCAACTGTCTTCAATCATTTGAAGGTCTTACTAATACAATTCCCTAGTAAATAGGGAATCTAATCTTTGGTTTCCGGGTTGAAATGATTGTACAAATCCTTATTTTTAGATGACACGAGTGATATTTATTCAAGCAATTACGCCAATCATGTAAAGTTGGATCCATTTATTTCAATAAAAATTCAAATTCTAGTAATAAACTCAATTATTCCAGCAGTTTCTCTACCGGTTTTAGAGCACTGTAGTTGGCCTTGGCTATCTAGTTACACGATATCTAACCGTGTTGCAGTACTCTCTACCTGGGGTAAGATGTAACTCCTTACAGTATCGGACAGTTTCTGCATGGAAGTTTCGTCATTCGTGGAGCTACCGGCACAACGGCGTATTGACAGCGTATATTGATCACGGACACTGACAGCCGAAGCAAGCTCTCGCGGGATAAATATCCTTTATTTGTTTTGGTATCTGTTTTATGTTCTTCTCGTCTATGCGTTGTTATTATTCTGTTGTATTTTTATCCGGTAGTTTATAACAGCATTTCGTGTGAAATGAAATTCTATCTTTCGGCTAAAAAAATAAAAAAAATAAAAAAAATAAACTCACTTATTTTTATGTTTAATTATTACCAGACTTAAGGTCCCTATAAGACTTTTCTAAGTAGTAAAATGCTTAATTGAAAATTCTAATCGTGCAATTTATTTTTAAAATTTTTTTAAGAGATTTTCTATTGTCAGTCTAATGGGCTAAAAATATGCACACAAAAACACACACTCTCATACAATTCACTTATTTCAATACACTTTCACATGTTTTCATATATTTTTCATACAATTTAACACACTTTTTAAACTTTAACGTCAGCCCAATGGGCTGACTTTAGAATTTGCCTTTTTCAAATCCATCAATGAAATAGGAAGTACCTATAACAGTTATGAACATCGAATTTCAAAAATTAAATACAAAATAAAAAAACTAAAAGTGATAAATACGAATTTCAGGATACATTCTCTTTCTTTTTAACATTCGTCATTTCTAATCTATTACATGTGGGGAGGGGGGAATGAGACTCGATCTCAAACTGAAGTGTGAGGTATTCGAGAGCTCTACCGCATAAGTTAGCCACCACTAGCAGGATATATTATTCTCAACTGGATTGCTAAAATCAACTATAATTTTAGCAAATGAGTTTATCAGGTGCTATAATTATGGTTGATTTTAGCTGAAAGAGACCATGATTTTAGCACTTGCTGGACTCATTTGCTAAAATCAACCATGAGTTGCTAAAACCAGTTGCTAAAATCACCATGATTTTAGCAAATGAGTTCAGTAGGTGCTAAAATCATGGTATTTCAAATCAAAAAATTAAGTGTTTCCGCGTATTATTTTTTTAATTTTTCACACCGAATTAAAGTGCACGAGGAGTACTTTAATTTGGTG
This sequence comes from Vaccinium vitis-idaea, assembly GCA_963854785.1. Taxonomy (NCBI): domain Eukaryota; kingdom Viridiplantae; phylum Streptophyta; class Magnoliopsida; order Ericales; family Ericaceae; genus Vaccinium; species Vaccinium vitis-idaea. The sequence goes on from OY978217.1 coordinate 4,628,860, forward strand.
CGAAAAAAATCGAAAAACGATACACGGATCCACTTCATTTTTTTATTTCAAAATCATGATTTTAACATCTGCTGAGCTCATTTAATTTTGATTTTAGGAACTGAATTACTAAAATCTTTTGAAAAACTATGACAACCCATTTTATCCTCGGCCTAATCTAGTGATGGACAACAATAAGTACTCCATACGATCAACGCATTTGGTACGTCAGATTTAAATGATTAGATGATTAGAATAATGTAAAAAACAGAGAACTTTAGTGAGAGAGAGAGAGCGCTCACCTCTCGCTTCCTTCGGGGCTGACTCGGAGGGCACTGGGACCCAGTGAAACCGCACGCGAGCATGCCGCATGGACCCCACTCGTTGACTATTGTCTTCTATGCTTTTTGGTGTGTTTTTCACCGCTGAGGGATCAATCTTTGCCATTGATGGAGACTTGGAGTCATCATCCCTTCTCCTCCTCCTCCTCCGCCGCCCCGCCGGCCTTCCTCCACTCAAATGCCCACCCCTTTTTCTCTATTTGTTGACTCTTCAATTCCAATTCATACTCAGTTACATATTACACCCCATAACTATCACACTTTTTCAACTCCGAGTAATTAGCCTGATCGTCAAAACATGAAATTTTGAGATTTACTCACTCGTAAAGACTTGAGGTTGAAACCAATTAGGCGTACTCGATATTAAACTCTCGAATCAGTACTTAATTGGGAAGACAACGATCTTCCAAATAAATTCTTCTATTTTACCAAAAAACTTAAACTGTGTTTCCTTTCTGATTGCCTATCATACTTTGGGATAACAGAGACAATTTTATTCATCATTTTACATAATCTTGACAAGAATTCCTCAAAATCACTACTGTTTTTAGTCTAGAAACTTTATTGAAAAACAATGATATGCTTGGTGATAATCACATGAGGTGGAGTACAATAGCACCTTGTTCGATTTGAGTCTCAAGACTTATCATGTACTGTACTTAATAAAATTTTCTTTCTATCTCTCACTACTCATTATCCCCAAAAACCACTCCAAAAACCCAAACCGAACAAAGCCTAGGTGGAATATAAATGGATATATCTCCATTTATCCATTTCTAGCATTCTCTATGGTAAATTTGTAAATCTTTAATTAGTTTTTATATGTCATTCTCTAGGAAGTTCAGAGTCGAGGCATTAACAATGTAATTTAGAAACAGCAGGAGTAGGAGAGTCATTGTACTTATCATGGGCCAACCTCAATGATAGAGACTGTTCACCTTTTAAACCCCAAGTAATTGGTCTGGTCGTCAAGACACGGAATTTAGTGGTCTATTCCCTCCTAAAAACTCGAGGTTGAAACCAATTAGGTGTACTCGATATTAAACTCTCGAATCAATACTTAATTGGGAAGCAATCGTTGTCTTCCAAATAAATTCTTCCATTTTAGCAACAAAAAAAAAAAAAAAACGTAAACAGTGTTTCCTTCATGATATGATTACCTATAATTTTTTTGGGGAAAGAGAGACAATTTTATTCATCATTGTACGTAATTTGGACATGAATTTCTCAAAATCACAGCTAATTTTGGGCTACAAACGTTATTGAAAAGCAATGATATGCTTGGTGATAATCACTGGAGGTGGAGTACAAATTGTTATTAATGTAACATCATTGAATATCTCCATTCATATAATCGTTCTCCATGGTAAATTTGTAAATCTTTCTATATATCGTTCTCTATGATAATCCTTGATTTTAATTGTGAAGTTCACGGAGTTGAGGCATTAACGATGTTATTTAGAAATAATAGGAGTACTAGAAGAGTCATTGGCTGTGTTCGTTTGGTAGTTTTAGTTTAGTTTTGATGATGTCATCAGGTGTAAGGAGTGGAGAGAGATAGAGAGAGAAATGAGGAAAATAATGATGTCATCAAAACTAAAACTAAAACTATATTAGAAAACGAACAAGGCCATTGTATTCTTTGAAGCTCCCTCTATTACATTCCTTTTCCGATTGTATCATTTTTATCTTTCGATCTTAATGATTTTAAAAACTTTTTTCGCCGTAAAAAAATATAAAAAATAAAAAACGATTTTATTTAGAGAGGGAGGGAGGGAGAGAGATTCGTGTGATGTTCATAGTTTAAGTGGGGGTTGACTTCTATGTTCCTAAAATGGGTTTGTTTTGTTGTTTAGCAGATATATAATGCTTCTCTTGAAAACCAATCATAAATATTAGTCCATGAGCTCTTAAGTTGGAAAGCTGATTAACTACATTATATCACTTGTAATCATTTGTTCTTGACACGACTTTGAGAAAAAAAAATTCTCAATTCTTTGAAGCTCTTATATATGGAAGGTTGGTAAGATTCACCTACCAGTGTGAAACTGAATTAACACTTGAAAATAAGCATAATCAGTCAAATGTTTGTTTTATTTAGCCAAAAGAAAGAATCTCCATTCAACCCAACAAATCAAAACCCTAATACAATCTACCAAAAAAACCTACAAAAAGCCCGAAAAAAAACAGAAAAAAAAAAGAAAAAGAAAATACCGAAAAATACAAAAACATAATAGAAGTCGCCGGAGTTGTCACGCTGCCGTCGGTGCCACCGATGATGGAAGTCCGGATCTGGAATCCCCAAATCCGGCTCCCCCTTTGCCCAAAAATCGGGTTTCAGCTGCCCAATGGAAGAGAAGAGAAGATTTGTCGCCATGGGGGGTTACCGGAAACTAAGTGGGGTGCAATAGAGAGGAGAGGAGGAGGAGGAGCAGGAAAGAGATGGAATAGGGCGGTGGGGGAGGGGGAGTGGGGTGGCCGCCATGAGAAACCCTAGGGAGAGGCTTCTCCCTCACACTTCACAGCCTCTCTCTCTTTCTCTCTCTAGAGCCTTCTATCTTTAAGTTCAATCAAATTTTCGTTAAACATGTGTATGTAGATAGGGTTTGGACTATACTAGAGAAACTTGGATGAAAATATCGGTGCACTTTAGTCTACAAAACGCACGGTGATTATGTGTTGATATTCAAATGAAACCCGGCCCAAATCACAGTAGGTGATCAAGCTGATTTTTCCTCCAAAAAAAATATACTCTTACCGAGAAGAGTATTTAACAAATCTAAAAAATAGATTACCGAGATGGGCGATTGAGATGTAACTGTATGACCAGTAGAGTAGCCGGGTCCTATATGGTGGTCCTTCCAATATATGGTGGTCCTTCCAATAGGGGTTGTTATCAATGAGGGTCAAGTTTCATGTTATTCATTGCCAAACTTGACATGAACTCCTAAGTTTAGGTACACCGGAATGATTTGTCATTTCTTCTTTCAGGATAATTCAGACGATTGTAATTTGTGAAATGAATCAAGTGGCATAATATTGTTTTCGCTCATTCTTTTGTGCAGCAAATTTCATGCTTGAACCAAAAGAGGAAGGCTATAACTGTGAAAATTTTATTTACCAAAAAACAAAAAAAAAAACTGTGATGATTTTTTGAGGGGTAAACCCTGGTATTTTTATTACCCATAATTCCATGGGTACTGACGAGGAGTGCACTGACGGAGCACAAATCAACATGTGGGGCCTACTTTGGGATTCCATACAAATAATCATTGCAGTTCATTAATTTTAAAGTAATTTTTAAAATCGGATAATTATAAGTGGTTGATCTAATTGTCTAACTTTTATTCAAAATTTCATTCAAAACTTAAGATTCTAAATTATGAATGAAAAATTGAAACATTAGATGAAGCAATTACAGTTATCTCATTGATCAGAGTTTTTAGAGTCATCCTGGGCCAACCTCAACGATAGAGACTGTTCACTTTTTAGACCTCATCGAGGGCATTAATCATATCAGAAATCAAATTAACGCGATATTGTTTGATACAATTTCGAAACAAGTTTATACAGAGATAAATGAGTGAGTCAACTAAGTGTTGCAGACTTTTATGTTTATAAGATGAATGTGCTCCGAAATTATATCAAACAGTATTCAATCAATGTGATTTTTGGCGTAGTTGATAATCTCGATGAGTTTTAAAAAGTGAACAGTCTCGATCGTTGGGATGGGCTCGAAAAGGCCAAAAATTATTCGAACTGGACACTCCGGTCCATTCATTAGAGTAGAGAGAATCAAAATCCAGTAATTTACTTGATCCAATTCCACATCAAAATTGAATGTATTTTTCTGGGTACATTGCTTTTGAAAATATAAAATAAAATAAAAAAAGCTATGCGATCGAAAGGAAAAAGGCAGAATATAAACTTGGGTTGTGCAATCTACCAACCAAACTAGTTAAAACAGTCAATGGGAATATATATCAATCACAATACCAAAAGTCTATGAACACAACTTTAAAGCATAACTCTAATCGTGTGATGTATGTAAACTCACATGCATTTAACGATACCGTACACAGTTGTCTCTGAAGTTGTGTTTTAGAGTCGTGTCTGTAACACTACTGCTCAATAGAATAAAACAAGAAAAAAGAAAAAAAACTATCATGATCCGGTTGAACAACAAGTTTATCTGTTTAATTTATTGGGCTACGCAATGGACAGGATTTGAAATCAAAATGACCTTTCATTTGAGTAATCAAATCAGTAGATGACTACACCTTCTCCCCTGAAAAAAGTCAACCAAATTCTGGTTCTTACTTTGATATAAATAGCGAGATGCAGCGAATCGTTTTCATCACCATATGAAACCAAGCCCCAAGAATAAAGAGAGCCTTAGAGGTGTGAAGAAGAATCTCAAGACAAACACACACACACAAAGAGCGAGAGAAAAAAACAAACAGCTGATCATATACAAGAAGCTCAGCTTTTCTTGCTATGGCTGAAGAATTCCCGATAGGTAGTGGAAACTGGTGGGAGTCGTCAAGAAATAACCGGTTCGAAAGCGGATCGTCGGCCTCGTCTTCGGCACCCCTCACTAGTACTAATCTGCTGGTTGATCCAAACTTGCAAATGATGGATTTAAGCCTTTCCTCCCAAGCCATGGGCTGGAACCAACCTTTACTGTAAGTCCAATTTTCTTCTTAACGCAGCTACAAGAAGGCAAACCGGTAGCTAACCTATGTTCTAAACTTCTGGGTATGGTGTCTGATTGCCGCGGTTCTTGTTTTCATGTTGAGTTCTATGCTTATATTGGTGTTTTCTTTTTTCTTTTCTTTTTTCTTTTGGGCAGACGTGGTGGGGAGGCTGAGAGCAGTTTTCGATCAGCAATTCAAGAAGACTTGAACTCGAGTGCGAGTTTTCAGCAAGAAATCGGGATGGAATCAACGGCTAGCGAGTACAAGCAAATCAACCGCGGTTTTCTAATGGAACAACCGCAATTGATGGATCAAACGGCTTACGGCAACCAATCAACGCTATTGCAAGGACTAATATCGACTGATCGTAATCAGCAACAAGTACAACAACAGTCTGGTTTCGATAATCAACCGATGAACTATCCGTATCCGTCGAGTTATGGGATGAGCTCTAGTCATGAAGTACTGTTACAGAATTCTTGGTCTAAATTTCCTAATTTTCTAAGACCTAATTCACCTCCAAAACCACACCAAACTCCCCCTAGCCAGTTGCAGTTTTCCAACAACGGCCCGTTTTGGAACGCTACTACTACTGATGTCCGATCAAGCTTTTTCCCATCCTTGCACTCGCAGTTTCCTCCACCGAGTTTCGATGAGAAATCTAAGGTAACAATTAATGGTCCTAAAGAACATCATATGAATAAATTTCTTGACTAGGGTTTCAACCTTTTGGATTCTGGTACTTCCATGAATTATGGATTCCTTTTTTTTTTTTTTTTTGTCAGCAACAGCATAGTAGTACATCTGAGGTAAGTGGGTTGAACTCAGCTTCAGCGGGGAAGAAAAGTAGTAGCAGTGAAGCATCAAGTAAAAGGTCCCGAAGCGAAGCACCGGCACCTTTGCCACCTTTTAAGGTTCACTATTTACCTCAGTAGTTAGTCCTTGAAACGGGGACCTGGTTTGCGCTCCCTTGTTTTCATTTTCATTGTTCTAATCATGTTTCCGAAGCTTTGATAACACCGGCGATTTTTTTTTTTTTTTTTTTCGAGTTTTGGGAGTTGAAAAATGAAAACGGAAACAAAACAAAACTCGAATCTAAGTTAATTTCATTGAGAATTGAGAAGTTGTAGATGAATTTTTGTCGATATAGGTTAGGAAAGAGAAGATGGGGGACAAAATCACAGCTCTCCAACAACTGGTTTCACCTTTTGGAAAGGTAATGCAATTTCTGCACATATATTTGCTTTCACAAAAGATTACATATCTATAGTGGTCATGTGAGAGATGATTTTCTTTATGAATTCTTGATAGCTATATCAATAGTCCAAATTGAATCTATGTTTTTGTTTGTTTTCAGACTGATACTGCTTCAGTGCTCTCTGAAGCAATTGAATACATCAAGTTCCTCCATGAACAAGTCAATGTAAGTTCCATTAGCAGCACTTTAATTAGTATTGATTTTTTTTTATTGGCAAAATTATTAAATATATTGAAGAAACTCGATAAGGGTACATCGAGGAAGGGGAAGGGAATCTAATCAAAGGTTGAAAGAGAAAAAAAGAAAAAAGAACAAATCAACCCAAAGGAATAGCTAGCCACTCCTCGACCACTGCATCGCTACCCACATCAGTAAGGTAGAGAACCACGTTATGCCACTGTCTTAGCCCACCACTGTCATTGATAATGGAGAGATCACGGCATGCCACCGTCGTAACTCCAAAACAACAAGACCCACCTGAACAGATAAATAAAAACACAAAGCCCGACACCAAACCCAACCCAACAACACCTAACCACATCAACCCCTTAAAAGTTGCCCCTCCAATCGCAACAACCACCCCGGCGAACCCTGAGAGATTGGCAAAGTGGTCTTACGTTGGGGCTTAAGAGTTTGCTTCTACCCAAGGTCTCATGTTCGATTTCACTTGCCAGCAAAACTCTTGGACCAACTGAGGGTAATGCCCGGTCATTATCTCCAGGGTCCCGGAATTAGTTGAGGTGTGCACAAGCCACAAGCTAACCTGGACATCCGAAAAGTGGTCTTACCTTGGGACTCAAAAGTTTGCTCTCACCTAAGGTCTTAGGTTCGATTACCCTTGCCAACAAAACTTTTGGAGCCACTGGAGTTATGCCCGGTCATTACCTCAAGGGCCCCGGAATTAGTCGAGGTGCGCGCAAGTTGGGCCGGACATCCGGTTATCAAAAAAAAAACACCCCCACCACTGACCATACACTCATCTTCGTCAAAAGACGACCTAACCGGAAAAATACCCAAAGCCAATCCTGCCGGAAGATCCAAAAGCCCCAACCTACAACCCAAACATAGAAACGCCCAAACCATCGCCACCGCCTTAATTAATATTGTTGCAGCAAAATTCCATGACATGTTCATTCAATTTCAAGCGAAATAAGAAATTAGAATGTTACAATACACACCCTTATTTGGATGTGTACTATATTAACCCCTTGAATGGAATTAACATCGATACGCACTTTGATGAATTTGTTGAGCCTTGAAGGAATGTTACGTGTTGTATTCAAAATTTGTGCATCCATTTAATTCAATATTTGCGTAAAGAAAACATTTTCACATCATTAATATCAATATGTCGAGCAAATTCTTAACATTTGCATCGTGTTGATAGTTGTAATCTTTTCAGTGATTAATATATTCCCTTTTGCTGAGGCAAAAAAAATTGCATTAAAAATCCATAATTTCAAGGCCGAAATTCATAACATGCAGCCTTGAACAAATGTTATGAATATGTATGCAAAAGTTATAATGGATTCAAAATCGATAAGTTGCATTTATATTCAAACGATATAAGTTTTAATAACACGGGGGTGTTCCACTTAGGGAGTTTTATTTTAAAATTTCTTGGTTTTTGTGTTCACACCTTTTTATGTGATCTATTGTGAAAGGATGACCTGTCTTGATTTTTGTGAGAGGATGACCAATTGATCAACGGCGTACCTACCCAAACGGACAATACTAGGGGTACATTAATATTTGTACATAAAATGTACAAATCAATTGGTTTAGGACTATTCGGGGTTTCACACGGATGATCAGAACCGTTCATGTTGTTCAAAATAATGTTTTATTGTACCCCGTAAAAAATAAGCTCAATCAAATATCATGCTCCATCGTTTATCCAGTTTTTTATTTTGAACAAAAAACTGGATAAATAGATGAAACATTTACTGATATCCGATTGAGCTGATTTTTTATGAGATATAAGTAAAAATTATTTTGAAAAACATGAACGGCTCCGATCATCCATGTTAGACCAGGAGTGGGCCCAGATAAAAAAAAATTGTACATTTTCTGTGCAAAACCTCTGTACCCATATGTTTTCCGAACCCGAAAATATGTACTGTGTATTGATACAGTTCATTTACAAAATAATCATTATAAACCATTTGTGATCCATGGTTTAAAAATCCGTTTGATTAATTTTTCAGGTTTTAAGCACCCCATACATGAAAAGTGGAGCTTCCATGCAACTCCAGCAGGTAGGAAATTCTGTTTGCTCCTTCTAATTTACCAGCTGAAAATTCTTAACCCTAATGATGTGAATACTATGTGATATCTGAAAATTTTGATAGCCACCTTGATTAACAATTTGCAGTAAAATCGACACTTCACTTTTGAATTGCCTTCTTATAAATTTTCTTAATTCCTTCCAAAAATTGATCATAAACCATCTTCTAATGCAGAATCCTGGTAAATCAAAAGAAGATGAAGAACCAAAGCAAGATCTCAGAAGCAGAGGGCTATGTCTAGTTCCAGTTTCGAGCACCTTCCCCGTTGCTCACGAGTCACCGGTCGATTTTTGGACCCCTACATTTGGAGGAACCTACAGATAAAGATGGCATTATTAGACGCCATCCATGTTAGGTCTCGGGACCGATTCACGACGCTGCAACTGGTATCGTATAGAACCCAAAACAAGTTGGGGATGATAAAGATGGATAAAAGCAACAAAAAAAAAAGGAATCTCTGGCGTAGAAGAAAAATATGGTGATAGAGAAAGAAAAAGAAATGGCTAGCTCTCTATAAAGAGGAGATGATTGTTGGGCCAGCTACAGGCAAACTGATGCAGCTGTGGATTCTATTAGGGACTAGTGGACTCGATTATAGCCTTGTAAAAATTGAAGAATTCTGACTAAAGGTCGGGGTTAGGAATGAGAAAAGATTTGTACTAGTTAAGGGAAAAGTATTCGGTTTTATGGGATTTATTACGATAGTTTCGGAGCCTTTATAATCACATACAATGTAAGGTCGATCAGCAAATGTATAGAGTCTATACATGTATGCGACTCTAAAGGTTCTAGAATTAATAGTTCCCGAGCGCTGAATATTTTTGTCTAATGTATAAAAGAATTATTTGTAGTTCAATGTAATTTTAGGTGATGGGAGGGGATAAAGGAGCTTTCATTGTTGTATCAACTTTTTTGCATAGGGCTGGCTGGGCCTTTAGATTAAAGGGAAAGAAAAAAAGATGAAAAGAAATGAAAGGAATAATTCAATTCCAGAATAGGGGAGAGAGTGTGGGGAGATATATTGATTGGAAATCTCACTTTTGATCTGTTTATATGTTTGGAATATGTTAGTGGAAGTCAGATGATGGCCCACTGCTCTCTTTTTTAGGGTTTTCCTTGTGTTTTCCCTTTTCCCTTTTATCTTTTTGTTGTTTTACTCTTGATTAAGAAATGGGGGGATATGGGGTCCAGGTGCTATCAACCCATGCTTTTGTGCTTTTCATCCATTGGTCACTTTGAGGTACCTCCATTGGATGGTCAAGAGAGGCCAAAACCCAACTCTCTCTTCTCTCTCTTTGCTTTTTTACAACTTAGTGTTCCGACCAACTTACGTGTAACCCAATTAAGATCTATGAAGGCAATCTGACGTCCATTGGCGAGGAATCCTATTAAGGCCGAGACAAAATCTCATAAAGACTAGCCACACAAGAGTTGATAACACCTAAAAAGTTTTGAGCTTGATCTTCTAAGAGGGAGGAAAAACCCATTCTAGTGGAGTTTATCCTTTGTTTTGCACACCAACATTGGAAAGTGTTAGATATGGTCCATTTGCAACATTTACAATTCTAGTGGACTTAGCTAGATATGCTTGTGATGTCAGTCTTAAAATGAAATCTGCTGAAAGTAGCTGAGACAGAATATTTCCCCCCATCTCTCTTTTCTCCCCATTTTCTGTAGTTAAATTTGAAATTTATATCTACACTTTTCTTCATGTTAATAAATTTGTAAATATTGTAGTGAAGAACAAAAGAAGCCTCCATGTATGCAATGCAGTTAGTTGGTGTTATTTCTCTGTTTCATTATTTTATTTAGTATTTCACCAACTAAAAACTTTTGGCATCTCAAAGGATTCAAAACCGGAAGTTAGTTGGGAAAATAAAGCAAAATGACTAGGAAAAGCAACAAAAAAAAAAAAGTGACAGAACAATTTGAAAAGTATTGGTGTTTGAGATTTTTTATATTTATAATTGGAAAATTTTACTAACAATAAAATTGCAGGAAGTTACATAATCCAAAAAAGCTTAAAATTGTTTCTTCTGTGATTAATTTGTGGGAATTCAAGAGTGTTACAAAATCTAGCCACAGAAATCACATGAGATAGTTGATTTCCCAAGACAAAAAGATTAGGGTAAATTTCACTGACCTCCCTAAGCTTTCTGACATATGCAGAGACTTTCCCTGAGGTTTTTGAAATTGCATTGACCTCCCTTAATTACTTTACAAAATATTGTCAAGATTCCCCTATTCCATTAATTAAACACTGGCACCATTAGATTTTGGTACAAAGTGACTGAAGTGCCCTTGTCTAATTTTATCAATATCTGATCAAGTCTAATTTTGTCTATATCTCAAGTCTAATTTTATTTGAACATTAAATCCCAAATCGAAGATAACAACTAATATATAAAAAAAAACATTAAGTTATTGTAATTGACTTTTTCTTAAAAATAAGTAGAAATCAAGACAAATATCCTTCTCTTTTTTGGAATATGATGAATTAGGAAAATGAAAAATTAAAAAGAACAAGATACAAGAAGTAATATATATATATATATATATATATATATGTTTATAAAATTAATGTTTTAAAAAATAAGATGTAGTAGTAATTATCCATATTCAAAGAAATACAATTAACTTAATTTGATTTTAACATTAAAGATGCCCAATAGAAGAAGAACTAATATTTAAGAGTATCCAATTTGTTAATAGTTATTTTTAACAAATATTCAATCAGTTCATGGATTTAAATGTTCAAGGGTATTTTGGTCATTTAGAAACAAAATATAACGGGGTTAGTGATTAATTAACGAAGTGGGGGAATCTTGACATTATTTTGTAAAGTAAGGAAGCTCAATGTAATTTTAAAAACTTCAGGGGAAATATCTGTATTTATCAAAAACCTCAATGGAGGTCCTTGAAATTTACCCAAAAGATTACTATTAAAATATGGTTGACACCTACTCTCTTTTTTCTTTTTTTTTCTTTTCTTTTTTTGGTACCTTTTTTTTTTTTTCTTTTCGAATGGGAATTTCATTTCGTTCATTGCCTAACCTGAAACCCAGTTGAAATAGTATATTAGTATTACAAAGTAGTACATGGGAACGCCCTAAATAGGGAGGGGAACTAATGTTAGCAAGACCCATATAAAAATACAATCAATTATGCACTAATCCACAAAATTGTTAAGAACTAATTTCCACTAAACTACTACTATAACTAAAGCAAATCAACTAAATCTCGAGCTAGGAAAGCACTGACGGCATATCTCCTTGATGAAATGAAAATCCCATCACAGTTGAATCAATAGGAGACGACTAGCATCCATGTTGTCCAATCAAAGCCGTCCATGCTTGGCAATAGACGGCTCGAATCACATCTTGTCCAAACAAATCTGAACCGTCCGCTGTCTATCAAATCTGAGCCTTTCATCGCCAAGCACGAACGGCCGTGCTCAGCCCAACATGGATATTGTCCCTAAGGGGATAACACCATCCCACATTCCATTTCAACTCGACTAATTAACTGGCAAAACAATTTAAAGTAGATCACAAACCCGGAGATCGAAACACACTATAGCAGCCCAAACAATTAAACAACCAATAAAAATCTAAATACTAGCAAAAAGAAAACTATGGATAAACCCATAAAGCAAAATAAAAACAGCAGCAGCAGTCACTTCTCAGAAAAAAAAATAATAACAATAATAAAAGCAGCAGCACAATAACCCTAACTGGTCGAATTCCTGTTATTTGAATAATAGAAGAATATTCTAACCTATGGTCTACTTAACTATCAAAAAGATATAACACAAAAAACAAAAAGTAATACGTATATCTTTTGATTGGAACCTGTACCTGAAAATCTATTAGGTGATTTGTAATTAATTATAAGTTGAGTATATTAGCTTAGCTTAGAAGCACAAATGAATGAAAAAAGGGGAGAATCTGATCATTTATCATAATTATATTCTGACAAAGCATGCCCTATGACTCCAATATTTTACAATTGAAAAAATGATTCTTAGGGACCATAGGCAAAAACCCTGTTTCTAGTCTACCAATATTCAATAGTAGAGTTTATGTCGTTCAAAAAAAGAAAAAAAAAGGTCTATCAATAGCAGTGGAAATTCTATTCGCAGCGAGAGCAGATCCGTTGTTCCGAACTCCTTGTCTCAACTCCCTATCCCATTCATCCGAACAATCAACAGCTCGGATTCCATCTTACCCCAAACAAATCAGAGACATCCATGTTCATCTGCGAATCTCAGCCGTTGATTGTTCGGTTGAACGACTTGGATAGACGGGACAGTGAGTTGAGATAGGATTTTTTGGGACAGCAGATCCACAATGATTCGCAGCCCCTTTTTTCTTAGTACCCACACTCAAAACACCTTAGGAAGGCGCTTGGGGCCCAACTTGAGTCCACTTTAATTATCCAAACCGTCTATTTTGTAAACCATAATGTATGAACCATTCCTGCCAACAATCAAGTTTATTGGAATAATAAGTTTCTCATTTCTATTGGAAACAAGAAAAGGTTGAAATTTTTAACAGTCCATTGTTTTCATGACAATCAAACACTTATTGATATCCGAATAACTTGACTTTTTGGGAGAATGATTTGCACAATATTATATATGAAATAGACGGTTTGGATAATTAAGGTAGGTCTAAGGTGAGCCTCACGCGCCATTTTAAGGTTCTTTGATGTGGGTACTGAAAACAAAGGAGGGTTGAATAGAATTTCCCCAATAGTAGTCAAAATTCACAAAAAGCCTATAATTATCCAAGCCACAAGAAGAAAAATTTAATACCCACACACGTTTACGCATACACTTTCACACACTCCTTAATATATGGAGGCAGAGCCGGCTTAAGGGTAGCCCTAGAAATCTAGGCTTCAGGCCCACACAAAATGATAAAAATAAGGGCCTCTAATTTTTTAGGACCTTATACCTATATGTATTAAGTTTACATAGTGTCTGTCTAAGCCTTCTACACATAAAATATGAATTTAAAGTATTGTAATAGTTTTTTTTTTGGATAACTATACGTTTACATTTTATAATTGTAAATCCTTTGTAATGGTTTCTATAAAAACTCTCTACTGACCAACCTTTGTAGCAAAATTTAGAGTGTCTCATTTAATGAGTTTGCCTTTTCGACCCCCGGAATCTTTGAGCCGGCTCCGTATGGAGAAGCCACAAACACTCTATCCGTGTGAGTGTGTGTTCTAGAACTGTTGTAAGCATAAACGTATGCACCACGAACAAGATGATGTAACACATTAATCAGCAACCAACTGATCAATTAATGCACTCTTGACTGTCAATTAGAAAATAGTTTATACTCTGAGAAAGTTCACACCACCATCATATATTATACCTGCATTACACATTGATTAAACTCGTGGCTGTCAATTAATTACTATTTAACTAGTAAAATATTGTAGCAATTTTAGCTTGCTGTCATTAATAGAGCCATGGAATTAAGTATTATGAAGAAAAGTACCACCAAGAATAAATTTAAAACAAAAAAGCTGAAAACAAACAAATTCAAATATTGAGCGATGAGGTAGGACGAAAAATCAGATTTTAAATAGAGGGTGCGATGAAAAAGGGAAGGGAGAAGTGGAAGGAAGAGTTTGAGTCCGAAAAGGAAAATAGATTAAGGCGTATCTTGGACCAAATGATAAAACAAGCGATGGTTCTAATCTCACTACATAAAAAATAAAATAAAAGAAGGAAAGTGGATGAAATAATAGTGACACCATCTTGCAAGCAAAGCCGCTCTGCCCTACAAGCAAAATCTGAATGAGTGTTTATAATAAAAGATAAGAAGATGAGAAGAAAATCTGAATGAGTGGTTTAAATTGAAGATAAGAAGATAAGAAGAAAATCTGAATAAGTGGTTATGATTGTAGATAAAAAAAAATCTGAATAAATGGTTATAATTGAAGATAAGAAGAAAAATTAATAAGGAACCACAAGAAAAATAATAAATAAATGAAGAAACATCAAATAAATAAAGAAATAAAGAAAATACAGAAGATTAAATGATTGAAGGAAAAAAAGTAATTGATAGAAAGAGATAACGAGATAAATAGATAAACAAGGAAATAAATAAGAAAAGAAATTACATGAAGAACATTAGATAAATAATATAAAAGAATTAAGAAATTAAATAAAAAAAGGAATTTAGTTAAATAAATAATATTGAATAAATAAAAGAGAAAAAAGATATAAAGAATATTAAATAAATAAAAAAGAAAAAACATATAAAGAAAAATAGATAAATAAATAAGATAAAAGAATTAAGAAATTAAATAAAAATGGAATTTAGTTAAAAGGGTGGGGGTATTTCGGACTTTTGGCAGACGGCACCCGTGCAATTTACGTAGCTCATTCCCTCCACTGTAGGGCACCGGTTCTCTCATAAAGAGCGCTGGTTTTCGGAAATGAAACCTAACCTTGCGGTTGAACGATGTTCCTAAAAGAAAAATGGCAGTAGAACACTGCTGGGACAGAACTAGTCTGTTGCCATCCCACACAGCACACAATGACATCCAAGCTGTTCATTTTGTTCAAATTCAATTAAATTTTGGTTTCATTGAAAATACATAAAAGAATGGCCACCTGATTTTCAGTAACTCGGGTAAATAAATATAAGCAAACAGACTTTTATCATTGAGAATCACCACTGTACTGAATAGTAAACACAGACAAATCACGTATTGAATAACGCAAGAATAATGTTTGCAAGCATAAAGAAATAGGACATTTTAGTGACACAAGTTGGAAAAAATATGTAAGAATAACAAACAGTAATGTTGTTCTGAACTGAAATTATTCAGCTCCCTTGAGTTTCTTTGTAATAGTGGCAATGTACTTCCCCTGGTGGAAAGCCTGCTCCAACTCGAGCTCCGATGGCTGCCTCGAGCCATCACCTGCGTAAGTCCCCGCACCATAAGGACTTCCACCTTTCACTTGTTCCATCTCAAACATTCCAGCTCCGAACGTGTACCCAATGGGCACAAAGATCATTCCATGGTGAACCAACTGGGTAATGGCGGTCAACCTGCGAACACCTCCAATTAGTTTCCCCAAAAATCACATATATGAGACAAGACACGGACACACTAAAGATGACCCATTATTTTTCCGAAAATTAGGACACGGAAAGTTTGAGTTCCTGAGTGACAGTGTGCGTGTGTTATTGATTCATATAGGGATCAAAAGCACTATTGCTATCAAATGGGGTAATGGCAGTCAACCTATGAACACCTCCAAAGATCACAGTTTGTTTCCCCAAAAATCACATGTAAGAGACATGACACGGACACAAAAGGTGACACATCATTTTACAAAAAATTAGGACACGGGAAGTTTTAATTCCTAAGAGTCAGTCTGTGTGTGTTATTGATTCATATAGAGATCAAAAACACTATTGCTAACAAATTAGGATAAAAAGAACACAGATAAGATTATCATTATGTATTTCTGCCAACAGTCACTAAATGAATATCCATGAACTAAGCATCTGCGACAATTTGAACCAAATCTAACTTTTTAAAATTGCACTATAACCTTCTAATGCTCCCCAACATATTCCCAGTGTCTCTGAAGTGTGTACAACTAAAGAAAATATGATACGTAATAAAAGTCAATAGGCTTATTTGACAGGTATCCGGATCCAGCACCTGTCATGTCTGTTCTTCTTAGCTACATTGCTCAAACAAAAAAATAGGACCAAACAGGAACTTACGCAGTAGTTTCTTGTCCCCCACCTTGGGAACCAGTGCTATAGAAGATTCCGGCAGGCTTGCCTGCAAGCTGCTGGGTTCTCCATAGACCTCCAGTTGCATCAAGAAATGCTTTGAATTGTGCGGCCATCATCCCGAATCTTGTGGGGAAGCCAAAAACAAACCCGTCAGCCTCGGCAAGTTCAGCAGGCGTAATGAGAGGCACATCACTCTTTGGAGGTGCACTCATTTTGCTGAGCACCTCATGAGTTAGTGTCTCGGGAACCTGCTCCAAATGAAAGTGCATATGATGTTTTAGAAACCATAAAACGTGATTCAGGAATCAATTCTTCATGATGAAGTAGAAGTCATAATTAGGCAAGTCACAAAATTACAAATTCCAATTCAGCAAATGTGTACGCCAAAGCAAAACAAACCAAGATAGAAGAATTTGAAGGAAGAAGTTTCAGTTTCCCCCCCGAAGACTAGGGAAGAGTGGCCAGATTATCTTTAAGTTGTCTTTGGATGATGGGGAAAAAGTTAAGATTGTGTGAGGTTTTTTTCTTTTATTTGGTTGCAAGAGTAAGCTGGGGTGAAAATGTCTCACGTTGCCATAAGTCACTAATAGTTTTTGTTTTTTTTTTTTCCATCGGCATGTCACTAATAGTTACTGTTGTACCTCCTATTAATCATAAAGATTCCCTCCAAATTAATGTTTTGAGAAGCGGAGGGAAAATTTTCTATAAGCTATTCCTATTTTGTTTCCTTAAATTTTCGCTTCTCTTGTCCTCTTTCCCCTCCTACAAACATAGATCACTTCAAAAAGATGTAGAACAGGAGGACAAGGGAAAACATTGGACAGACAAAGGACACTTCTAGCACGCAAGAAATTACCACAAAAAAAAAAAAGAAACCACTAATGCTATCGCCACTGAGGAGAATCACAGAAGTGACAGAACCCACTAATAAGGATCACTATTAAGAAGGTTCTAAATGGACGAGCGGGCAACTAAGAAATGTAGATGTCATATAAATAGTGGAGAAAATATGAAATCCCAGCAACACATTACAAATAGTAAAATTCTGAAAACTTAGAACTTAATCAACAGTGTTTCAGTAAACAGAAAAACATGCGCCAAACCAGATGGAAGAAAACATTATTTGATGCCTTGATAGTATCAGGTCACTAGCTACCAGATGAATGTCATGCATCTCAGCATCTTAGGCAGGCAACCCATAATTCTACAAGTTGTTAAACTAACCAAAACAATTCAAAATCATTTTAGACTTTTCAGAACATTTTTCACATCAGAAGAAATTTGGTTCATTTTGGTACTTTTCTTTACACATCAGAAGCCATTTGGTTTCCACCTACTTTTTTTGTAGCTCGACCCAACATCGTTTGGACAGACCGAGGCTATATGGGCTTAGGCCTTTCAAAGGCTGTTATTTTCTGGGCTTGTTCCATCATTGAAGTAGCCTCTCGTCGTCCTACCAAACGAAAGTTTTCAAAAAGCTCGCCCGCAAGCCGGGTCATCAAGTTCTTAGCCAGCATAAGAATAGCCGTTTCCATCCGATGAACTGTCTTTAATTCCCCGCCCTAGGAGCTGGTTGACTCTGTTCAACCTGCAGGCCGAAGTCCTTCACCCCAGAACTAATAATGGAATGATAATCCAACTGATTGACGACTATACCAGGGCTGCTTAAGACCGGAATTTATCGGAATTTATCTAACGCTCCAAAAATTTGATATGTCTTGAACACCTACAACTAGAACTACACCAGGCAGTCTGTAAGAAGAAACCAACATACTTATTCATAGCTACAAAGGTAAAGCACACCCTTTCTCATGGAAGCCTAATAATCCAATTCCAATAAGTTGAAATTGTTCCAAGTCCACAGTTGCCCCCTTTTCCTTTTGGAAAATAAACTAAATCAACTAACGCACTGCCAACTTCAACGATCACTGCTTACCAACTTCACTCGCTTTTGTTACATAAGAAAAACAGTTCGGTATTTACCTGCCATAGTTTTGCTTCAACTCCTTCCACAGAGGCAGCCCCTTTCTTTATCTGTTCTGCTAGCTTCTCAACATGTCCATACATAGAATAGTACCTAAAACAGGATAGAAAGATAAGAAAAGGTACAAAAACTGAAGCGATGAAGAAAGAAAAGCAATTAGATGATATCAAAGATGTACTTTTATTTGTTCCGCGATTTAATATTCAGGAGCTTTAATTTTAAATTTGATTAGGATCTTGTTTTCTTATTAAACGGTTTCTTATGATTGTTTCTATTTCGTTATTAGCCGACGATATGCCTGTCTTAGAGGCTTGATTTCAATAATTTCATTCCATTATAATATTGAACCAATACTAGATTTTTTTATATTGAGTTGTGACCAGTTTCTTTTCATTTCAGAGATTTGGGGATTCCTTTCTGCAAGTGAAAGGAGAAACGCAATACTTTCTGCGCTTGTCAGTTTAAATGTGTATGCTCTTTTAAATGAAGAAACAGATGCCCATAGTTTCTATTTGGAGGGCTCCATACAGAAATAGTAACGAATGCTTAAGCAAGGTACAAATGTCTAATCACTATCAGTAAGTTTGGATAAATGCACAATCACCTCACCACAAGTTAGAGAGCCTTGCACATTTCTAAATTATGCATACAAGGAAATCACAGATTGACAGCTTCAGATAGTGTGTGCACAAAACATAGCAGCAGCCAAAATCAAAGAACAAAAAGCAATCCAGGTCGTTGCATTAATGACTTGAATATCAGTTAGCAAATCAGATTATGATGCTTTACATACGATTGCAAGGCCCACAACCAAAAAGTGTGGCAAACACTAGCAGGGTGTAAAGAGACATCAGATAGTGATGAATGTTGCCACGCCAATGTGGACCCAAATCTGTGCTGGGAGTAACCGCAAAAACTAACCTAAACCTGGCACTGGCAGCATGACATAGACAAATCACGATACCCTACACCCTGACGTAATGCAACAAAATAGGCACTTTTATTTTAATCGGCAAACAAATAGGGCACTTAACGCCGTTATCAGAACCCTACCAAGAAATTGTGCTTCTTGCCTTAATTTTGTTCCTCTATATTCTTATGCATATATAATCCCTAGATATAGAATCTCAAGGCACATACCCAAAAAAGACCAATGCCACCAAGCCGATGAGGAATATATTCAAACTTATGCTTCTTTAAATGTATCAGCTTAAAACATCAGGTTAGCGCAAACTCATACTTTGCCAAACTTAATCCGAGTATGTGAAATAATATCTCATAAAATCTCTTGAGAGGTTAACAAAATCGACATGCAATTGGATAATTCAAGGATTGGGCCGTGGAATGTGGAAAAAGAAGCATAGAGAGTATATGCCAGAGATGAGACAGCAGGCACAACACTTGTGGACGCTCCCCAGAGGGATGATTAAAATACAAAGAAATCTTGCATAAGTATTACCCAAAAAACAAAGCAACGAAAATTATTCCTTATCTCCAATTTCATAATTGCTACTCCACTTCTGTATTTTCAGAATCTAACTTCCAGAGTGCTTCATTTTCGTCAACGCAAAACAACTTTACCAACTGATCAGCATAAAAACCGTTCAGACCAACATTGTATGTGTCCTATTTGAAACTAGTTATCGTGAGTTGTTTCCAACCTCTGTGCTTAGACAATGAGACAGTTGTTTCCAACCTCTGTGCTTAGACAATGAGACATAAAACATACGACACTTCAAGATATTTGTTATTCCTAAGATAAACAATTGACAAACACTTCTATCGTGACCTTTGGTGCTGGATGGGTAGGGACAACGTGTGTGCCTAACATCTGGCTTCATATGGGTGATGTGGCTGCCTTTGAACTTAAACCGGGATTACCACTAATCGAGTTTTCCTATTGCACCAAGCAAGGGTTCTTTTCATTATTGTAAACCAAAAATGCCTTGAGCAATAGGCTTGTTCAGCATTTTCTCGAGTCAGACACACGCCACTCATGGCTCTAATTGCTGCACATTGTTCTTTTTCCTTAGTTGTTTTAGTTTTCCCTGTGCCTTACATTATAGCAGTTGACACATGACAGTCAAAAAACCAAGGGTGCTACCTTCACTCAAGTCTCAAGCACTTGATCATTCTAATCTTTGATTTCTCAATTAAACAGCTCAAAAAGTTTCAAGTCATGCAGGTGAAAAGGTTCATGGCTCAAACGGCTGTGATGTCAGAGCAGAGTTTACTGTTTTTTGTTTTTTTTTTTTGATCGACCAGAGCAGAGTTTACTGTTACTACAAAAGAGATCTACAAATGACTAAGATTGGGATATTTACATAGCCATATGGTTCTCCTATCCCCTCTAGTACAGTGTTCCATTACCAGGAAACACCGAAACAGTGATAAGGTAAAAGATCACCGGCCTATTATCAAATACTTGCGTATCCAAGCTCTATGGTTATAATAATTCAAGTCTCAAAGCTAGTGAAGCCAAAGGAGATAGTTCTTCTATTGCCACCTAAACCTCCATAAACAGAAAAACGTAATTTGAATGCTCCACATGCGTCGGTAAGATTATGAAGAAAAAGATGCTCCTAATAGAAAATGAAAATGGCAGAGGTGCAGTGAAAAAAAAGAAAGGAAAAAAGAAAACTGTTTTCTTGCATGTGTTTAGTTATGATGAAGCTTTTGTGGGAAATTTTTAATTTTTTCCATTACAGAGTCTGGTTACAATGAAGTCACAAAAAAAGGTAATGTATTTACCTAAATGGCTAAATTAACCTTACATATTTGAAATATCACAACTTCCTTAATAGTAGGTAATTGAAAAGGGATTGATCAATTTAAAATTCCATTTTTACATAACGAGTTTCATTAGAAAATTTAGATTTCCTTGTGTTTTTTTCAAGGGGACAAAAAAAAAAAAAAGAACACTTCGTATGTATTAATTGGTTGCACAGAATTATTTAGTTTCTTGCATTTCCTTTCATTCTCTTTTTAATCAAACACACAAAAAGTTAATATTTTTTCCCCTTCCATCATTTTCTAACATACTCTTGCTAATCATACAAACCCTAATGTTTTAGAAACCAGATAATCACGTTGACCAAACACAAATTAGATATCCAGGAACGCCTGAAATCAAACCTCACAGAAACTTCGAATTACTAACTATGATTTTCTATCCATTTCCAAAAAATTGACCAATTACTACTACCAATTAAGGTATCTGATACACGAAACAGAGAAAGTTGAACATCTTCAACATCACACCTAACTTAACAAAACTTTACCTTTTATCTCTCATACAATCTACTCACCACCGATGAAGACAAATTATACGAAACAATCAGCGGAGTCTATGAATACCACCCAACCAATAATTCAGAACCATAGAAATCGAAGATCCACAAAGTTTTCGGAAAGCGAATTGCGAAAACAAAGAGTTCGATAAATGCACAGATTAATCGCAAAAAAGAAAAAAATAAATCAGTACAATTAAATGCAATACAAAAACAGATCATGAGGAGCAAAGGCACAAATCTTGAGCGAGAAAGCAGAGGGAAATCGATTGATTAGTTCTTACACAATATAGACTTTCGTAGCCATTGATCGACTTCTCAAGCACAGAAACACTCTCCTCTGTTCAGCAAATGGGAAGCGTTGACGATCACGGGAGAGGGGAGCTGTATTTATAGTTGAATATCGAGATTAGTTGAGGTCGTAATAATATCTCGGTTTTTCGCTTGCAAGTAAATAATTAACCCGAGGGCAGACGCACGCAATGCGTGTACAAATCGAATTTTGACAATATATATATTTATATATATACACAAAAGAAACCGGTTTATAGTTTCATCACGTGTGCATTGCATTACATTAATTTTTTTAAATTTAATTGTGCTAGCGATAACTGAGAATGACCATTTTGTACAGTAAATGCTTATCTTTTTATTTGACTGACACATAGTTCATTCAGGTCTATTTCTTGGAGGCGGGGGCCCTGCTGTGCACAGCCGCATGGCACCGTGCCATGCGGCTGGTGCACAGCAGGCCCCCCCATTCCCTATTTCTTACCCTCCATTGTTCATCGTTGTTATTTGATACATCGGCGCTCTAATAGTTGGAGGCGCAGTTGTTGTGATTTTTTTATTTCTCTCTTTCTTGTGCATGTCGTATAATTAATATTATTTGAACCAGCTTCCGTACAGTTCAACTAATTTTTGATAGACCAATTCTAAATTTCAGGGGAGGGAATCCAAATTATAATCAAGTCCTTGGTTATAAATCACGGTTTAGTGACTAACAAACTTCGTTGATTGACGGGGGTGTAGGAGAGTGAGCGGCGTCGTTTTGGCTGAGGGAATGAGAATATGTGTCCTACCATGTGACTAATGATGAGATGTTGTTGTCACGCGGCCCATCATCATTTCTCCATTGCGAAAAGGCCACGGGGACTAGAGGACTCCAGATAATGCCAGATTAGTTATACTTAATTATTACTCATGTTTTGGGAGTTTTCTAAGCTTTTTTTATTTTTTATAACTCCAATAGCCGGTTAGCTTACACGCATTTCGATTAATCTTGAAAAGTCAATTTCACCAGTTTTTTACTGGAAGCGCACTTAAAACCGGAGCAAAGTTATGTATGAATCGACCCCGCTCAATGGAGTTTTCTAAGGTGTTTAGTCAATAATGTCGTGAGTTGAATTGTGGATTGGTGCATCTGAGGGGTCTGTTTGCTCATGTTTTGGGAGTGAGTTTTCCGACATTCTTTTTATAACTCAGGTGTCCGGTCAGCTTACATGCACTTCAATTAATCTTGAAAACCAATTTCACAAATTTCTTACGGAAAACGCAATTAAAACTAGAGTAAAGTTCCGTATAAACCAACCCCAATTAATTGACGGCCAAAACGAGTTTTCTAAGGTGTTTAGTCAATAATGTCCTGAGTTGAACATGATCTGATGAGTGGTGTGGATTGGGTGGGGGCATCTGAAGGGTCTGTTTTGAAGGAAAGTCAAGAATAGGCAAATTAATGCGTTCCGGTTGGATCCAGTTCTATGAATCTGGACCGTGTGTTAGTTGGAAATATTCGTCTTTGGAGATTACGTAACAGAGGATGTAGGCTCACCAAACCTCAAAGACTTTTTGTAGGATGTTGACGACTTGCCCTGTCAAATTAGCTCCACAGAAATGTGAAATGTAAACTAGTAGTATAAAGTTCTCTAAAAAATACTAAAAGACCAGCACACATAAATGGGTAACTTATAAGACATGCTCCCTCCGACCTATTTTGTTTGTCAATTTTTTAAGATCGTGTCATCGGTCAATCGCTTATATCTTCAAACAAGAATTTAAAAAATATATATAACATGGATTTTGTTTGATAGTATTTGATTATTTCTAAAATACATAGTTTTCAAAATTATGAAATACATTATATATTCAAAGATATAAGTAATTAAAAATCGACACGATTTTTTAAAATTGACAAACGAAATGGGACAGAGGGAGTAGTATTTATGTTTGTTTGTGTTTTGTTTAACTGAGGTAATTTTATGGAACACAGAAGGTGGTAGATAGGATTGTAAGGCATTGCCCACTCCTCAGCTATACCTTGGTTTCAAGTCTCGTTCCTGGCATGTCTTTGTGGAGTGGGTGTCACATACCATTTTGTACCTAAGGGGTGTTGTTGTAACGGTCTATTCTCCCGGACAGTAGCTATGGCACAAACTAGACATTCCATAGCGGGTCGGGAGCCCATATGGTCACGTTGGTTGTTATGCCCAAACACGCACCTCTCGCACAGAAGCAGTAAAAACAAGGGAAAAAACACGACACATAGTATACGTGGTTCTGCCAAATCGGACCTACTTCCACGGGGAGGGGGGTTTCACTATAATCCGGAGAAAATCCGAGTTTTTTGTGTTACACACTCACTCTCTATCTCACAATAGATGAAACCTCACAGTTCTCTCGTGTATCTCTCTCTCTGGGGAGCCACAACCGGCCCCCCTCTCACACTCTCTGCCTCTCTCTCTACATTGTGCTAACACACATCATAACCTAGGCATAACTGAGTATTTACAGAGTTACACAGAAAAAAACCCTAATCCTCCCATCCGGGCCTAAGCCCATCGGCCCACACGGGGTGGACACTCAACATCGGTTGTCCCTCCCACCCTTATACCCTTCGTCGTGTCGGGAAGAGAGGGAGTACCTCTAGGATGAGTACTACGCGGACATGCCGGAATCAGGAAAGCAATTTTGTTCACCCTCGCAAGGGTATACTCATTAGTATATGTTTAACATCGAGAATCAACACCGTTCATTTCGTCTATATTTATTTCATAGGAGCCCATGCAAAACTTAAGTTGAATCCAATAATGGTGAGCGCTTGATATAAAAGGTTGATTCTTTTAGCGAGAATTTTTTTTTTAAAATAAATAAAACTCTAGATGAAACAGTTACCTATATTTGATTGAGTTTTTCATTTGCGTGGTCTCCTAACAAGTGAACTAAATAGAATAGTTTCGATCATCGAATTAAGATGCGGAATGAATATACCCTTGCCGATAGTGAACAAAATTGCTACCCCAGAATCCAATCGAATCAACTTTGTAAACTATGGGCATGAATGACATCATTTGTGACCGAAAGCATATGGCTTACGGTTAAGTAATGGATACTCCATTTTTTTTCTTGCACATCAAGGTCTTCAAACTTTCCAATTGTGGTAAAAAAAAAACAAGAAGTACGTGAAAGCATGATTAGTTTGAAAAATAACAAAGGAATTAATGTGAAACCAAGACAGGCAACTTCATTACAGTTGACAGTATTGCAATTCGAAGCTGATGAACACAGCTGGATTTGCATTGAAACAGTAGCTAAGGAACTACGGGGTATTTGGGAGACTCTGTTTTTTCACTTTTTACATTTTACATTTTGTTTTTTGGTTATTTGGATTATGGGTAGAATATATTATTGAATATGTAGAGTGTTTGAGAGATATGCATAAAATGCATTTCAGGACATGAGTAGTGTTTGGGAGGGAAAATGCTACGACACACACCCCTTATTTGGGTGTGTATCATACACACCCCTATAAAAGTTACGAATTTTTTGCAAAAGTTACGATTTTTTTTTAGAAGTTACGAATGTTACGAATCATAGAAAATGTTACGAATCATATTGCTGAAAAGTTACGAAAAACTAAAAAAGGTTACAATTGCCGATGAGATGTCACAATCTGGACCATACAATAGATGCATATGGTACACCCAAATAAGAGGTGTGTATACATTTCATGGGTCCTTTTGTTAATCAATTTGAGAAAAGTTGAAAATGATAAGTCAAAAAGCTCCTCCCACACTACTTTTAGCTTTTCTTATCTAAAGTCCACAAAACCAAAACCCATTTTCTTGGAACTCATTTTGGGTTCACCTAGCCAAATAGCTGGAAGTGAAAAAAAATAGAAGGTTAAATTCCACGGAGACCCCCTCATCTATACCTCTTGGACAATGAGGCCCCCTAACATTTAAAAGCGCTCAAAGACACACCTCCCCATCTATGCCTGTTACCTAGTTTGACCCCTTTCTATCAAAAGATCATTAAGTGATGTTTGAAATCTAGGGCAAATATTATTATTTGGGCGAAAAATGCCCCCCTCCGTTTCTCTCCCCATCCCCCTTTCCTCTCCCTTTCCCTCATCTGGTAGTTCATAAGCCATGGAAGTTAGAAATATTACTACAATTACACTTGCATGGAGTAATCTAGAATTATAAGTGTACCCAACAAAGAGGTAGGGACAAAGGGATTGATCGGCACCCAGTTTAAATCGACAAAACAGATTAATTGTAGGGACAAAGGGATTGATCGACACCCAGTTTAAATTGACAAAACAAATTAATTGATCGGCACCCAGTTTAAACAGACAAAACAGTCACAGCTTAGAAGAGAGAGAGTGAAGTGGGTGTTGCTAGATTAATATAGGTAAGGGCATAACAGTCATTTTAGTCTTTCCGTTAAGAGAGTTTGAGTTTTTTTTGTCGTTTTTAGTAGATGAGGGGATGTGTTTGGTCACTTTTAAATGTTCAGGGTCTTTGTATCCAAGAAGTATAGAAGAGGGGGGTCTCCGTAAAATTTAACCAAAATAGAAAAGCAAAAAGTGATAATGAGGCATCCAAACACCCCCAAACGGAAGATTTGAACCAGAATGTCAAGATTTAAGTAGATTGAGCAAAATTAAAGACATAGCGCGTGATCAGAATGACCATATTGGAATCTTAGAGCATCCACAGTGGGCTCTTAAAATGGCTCCTAGGTGAGACTCCTAAAATTTGGCAAGCCATTTGATAAATTATAGTCTTCAATGAGCTCCCAATACAAGCTCTCAAGGGTAACTCCTAAGAGCATCCCCAACAGTCTCCCGAAATTTTTCTCTAAGAAAAAGTAATGAACAGTGCACATTTTTCATTTTACCAATCCACGTCTTCAACAATCCTCTCTATTATCCTCCCTATTTTAATAAAATATGATATATGAGGGAAAAGTAGGAGAGAGACACAAGAGAGAGAGAGGGGGAGAGAGAGAGAGAGAGAGAGAGAATAAAAAAAAGAAAAGTACAGCAGAGAGAGGGAGGGAGTGAGAGAAAGAATAAAAAATGGGGTATGGAGTGAACAGTGCCTCGCTAAATGGGGAGGTTTTTAGGGAGGCACTATAGCAATTTCTATTTTAGGGAGGGGTTTAGGGAGTCTTTGGAGCTGAATTTTGGGGTTTGCCTCCCAAAAATAGAGATGGGAGGGGTTTGAGGAGCATTGTTGGGATTGCTCTAAGCATGCCTCCTAACCCATTAGCCAAATTTAGGTAGCCTTGTAACTAGTTTCAAGTGGGACCCAAGCCCTTTTAATCTTTTTTTTTTTTCTAATATAGAATTTTCAAAATATAAATGATTTTGTTTGAAAATAGAGAAGGCTATTGTTAGCCCATTGAGTGCACATATGCTCTCTACTTTTAGCAAGTTCTAGGAGTGAAAAATGGCCTCCAATTAGGCTTATTTGTACACCTTAGGAGTCAACTTAGGAGCTATTTTTAGAGAGCCCATTGTAGATGCCCTTAGATAGAATTAATGTAGTGTGCGATGCTGCTTTATAAAAAGAAGAACTTGAGAGGCTGTGAAGTAGGTCGAAAATTTTGCGAGTAGCCACAGCAGTGGGAGAGTGTTGTGCATTTTCCAATGCTCAGTCAATGCTTTTCTTTTCCTATTGTCCCGATTTCATTTTTTTTATCCTTGTGATGCATGAAATTTTCTTTGTTGATAAAAAAAGAAGTGATATCAGCGATGACGTGTTGTTTCCATTTTATCATATATAAGTATCCATAACCAACCATAGTAATTTTTCAAATTACATTTGATGGTGAGGAATCGGTTTCATATTTTACAGTATAGAGGATAACCTTTATAATGTTTTCCTTAATCATGCGTTAGGCACTTAGGACACAATAAGTTGAAAAATTTTCAAAATCCCTCATTAGTGTATTGTGGAAAATTCATGAAAGAATTTGTGGAACTATCTGTTTTTTTTTCAATAACTCTCATCACAATTGTTGACCACTCCCACAACAATTGGCTCTATCAGTTGAAGTTTTGTGCTTTTCAAAAAGATTCAGAGCATGCAATGGGGTCAGGCATCATGACAAATCGACCCCTTAACAAACAACTTCTTAGTGCTAGTCAATTTGTATACATATGGTTGATTGATTGATAAACAAGAGGGGTAGAGAGGAAAACCAAATCATAAAACTTAATACATGGGGGCGTCCTGTGTGTACTGTGCGGAGGTACACAACACTCATGTTCACGGTTGTGGAGTCCATTTTGGATCTCGTTGTTTGATCCAACTTGTTCATTTATTTGTCTCCTCTCGTATGTATACTATGTAAAAATTAAAGTTGATCAGACATTTGTAATTAACTATTTGATTGGTCACCATTTAACTTACAGTTCTATGAAAAAAATCATCCACAAAGGTTTCTTTAACTATTTTGTTTCCATAAAAATACAGTTTAAAAATATAGTTACCGATGTCTGACCATTCTAATTTTTTACGTGGTATGCATACGCATTGAGATAAAAAGATGAATGATTCTAATAAAAAAAAGGATCCCGAGTGGACTCCACAGCTATGCATAACATGTGTTCCGAGTGAAGTGCATAGCATCCTCCCGCTGGGAAACGTAGAACGTTGTCACATCATGCAGGCAAAAACCAAGTTGGCTTCCAAGGGTAACCTTTTTTCCCTTAAAAGATTTGAGAAAGTAGAGGGTACATCACATGTGAGTACCCGGTACCTTATATGTATACCACCACATTTCGACCGTCCAAATGCTTTGTGAAATGGAATCATTTCTCTACTTCTTACTTCTAATTCATTTTTCCTCCACACTTTTGTGTTTAAATTTGAGTATGGAGATGAAGGGTAAAGAAGGAAATTATTGAGTTTTTTCTTGTTGACTAGTCAAAATAGACAAAGATTATGGGACATTCAAAAAAGAAATAAATGATTTTGTTTTTTTTTGGTTTTTAGGAATAAAGACTTGGTCTAATGTCCACGGTAGATGTTTGAACCAATGCCTAATCCACTAACATTTTGGGCAAGGGTCATGATCCATTAATTTGTAGGAGTAGTAATTTATAAGGTGTGAGGTCCACTCCTCTTTTTTAATAGGACAAAAATACCCTCACATTAAATTAAAGTTAATTATCTCCTCTCGCCACATTAAATTAGTTTGGTGGACTTTATGTGTTTCAAAATAGGAATAATGTACTACAGGCTTAATCTCCCAAAAGTAAACCAAAATTTTGGGGCGGAGGGATTATAACTGTGCCCGTAGACTTATTGATTAACTAATTTCAGCAAATAAAAGGAATGGACATATGAAAGTCTTTTTTCTTAGATGTCATTTTTTTAGAATGTAAAAAAAAGAAGAATACAATAACTAAATAAAAAAAGATCATTCCATGACAAGAAATATTAAATAAATACACAAATATGACCGTTAAAACGTAGCCATTGTAATTATGACCGTCGTAATATAACCATTACACCGCGAAAAATGACTAATATAATCGTTACAAATATGGCCGTTATCACAGATCCGATTGAAAAAAAATATATCATTAAACTGAAAAGTATACCTATACCTATAGTGAGCTATCACGGCCATTCGTTCGGCAATCAGTGATCCGGATTATCTTCACGTATAAGATAATTCAGACTGTTGATTGCCAAACGGATAGTTGTGATAGCTTACGCACTTCATGCCCCCGATTCTTAAAAAAAGGGCCCCATCTTTTATCGTCAAAATAGATTCTCCAAACTTCAGGACTGGCGCTGGACGTGTTTCCAGTTTTCCCTTGCGGCGAATATCATTATAACACGTTAACTATAGTTAGCCATGCCACCATTCTTTGTTCCCATGATCCATTATTTAAAGAGCTAGAGACCCACAAAAGGCATGAAGACAATTTGGATTTCACTTCACGAATCCAATACGCTGACCCTCAACCATCCCCCCCACTCATTATGTTCAACTTCATTGCGTTGCTCGCAAAAGCACAAATTGACCAAAACTCTCTCTCTCTCTCTCTCTCTCTCTCTCTCACACACACACACACAATGAGACGTCACACACACATATGAACTTTTCCATACTTTCGGTTTACTTCTTGCTGAGTATGTCCTTTTTTATTTATTTATTTTTGGGGTTGTTTTACACAAAACGAAGACCCTGGGGTTGGTAACTGAATTATGAAGCTACTGAATTGTGATTTGGCAAAAAAGTAAAAACCGGTTTTTTGTTTTTTTCGTTTTGTCTTTGTTCAATTTTTTTTTTTGGCATTTTTTGGTTTTGCGTCAACTTTTCGTGGTTTATGGATTCGTCTCGTCGAGACGAATCCAAAGAGTATAAAATTATGGTCAAAACTCTTTTTTTTTTAATAAAGCCGAAATTAAACCAATAAACTGGTTTATTTTGGTTTATTTTCGGCTTTATTCAAAAAAATATTACTTTTGACCATAATTTTATACTCTTTGGATTCGTCTCGACGAGAGGAATCCATAAACCACGAAAACTTGACGCAAAACTAAAAAATGCAAATTTTTTTTTTGAATAAAGACAACGAAAAACCAAAAAAACGATTTTTACTTTTTTGCCAAATCACCCAACTTCTAGCCATAACCACACAACTCCTACACGCCTTGACCTGATTCAATGACCCCGGAGGGAACCATTCAGTTGCCTCGTGAGACCCTTCCAAGTCCTGATTTTAGTCATTCCGAAATTCCAAATTGCCAACCTAATATGCTAAAAGTGTCTAAAATTGGAACTCTTATCGTATTATATGTGATTGTCAACGCCTATTAGACATTTGTTTTAGCAAAATTATACTACTAGAAAGGGACAATAATGTAATTTTAGTAGGAATTCTTTTATGTCTAGGACAATTTCGTTCTAATTGTAGGGTAAAATTACCAAAATAAAGTCAACGATATCAATTCGTTTGGGGAAAAGTTGGAAGTCAAGTGGGTCAATTGACGATGATGTAATTTTTACGAAGTATATCCATTGCATTTTAGATTTTAGTTATCTTTAGAATAGTTGTCATCTCTTATATACAGCTTACTTTGTATATTGTGTATAATTATTTTGACCAATTCTCCTCTTTAGAGTCCTCAGTCAAGGCACGATCGAGCACCTGTATTGGCATGAGCACAGTTCTAAAACAAAGTCATTTTGATTCAAAACAAAGGCCTTGTTCGTTTCCCTGTTTAGTTTTAATTTTAGTTCTGATGAATCATCATTTCCGTCATTTCTCTCCCTATCTCTCTCCACTCATTACACCTACTGACATCATCTAAACTAAACTCTATAACCAAACACAGCCAAATCATTTTCGGTTCATTTAATCACTTTGGATGGAAATTTTTTTGATTAAGATATCATTGGAATGCACATAGAAGCCACAAGAAGTTTATTATTATTATTATTATTATTATTATTATTATTATTATTATTATTATTATTATTTCTCATGCATGAAAAGATACGTGTTAGGGAAAATATCAAGAGGTGTCAGTGAAATTTACCCTTTATAAAATGGGGCAGAGAGAGAATGAGAGGAAACATAGTTTTTGCTCGAAAATAGATGTTCATGACCTAACCCAGCATAGTAGTCAAGGTTTGAGACTTAGAGGTTTGCTCTCTCCCAGGATCTCAGGTTCAAAATCTCTTATATGCTATCAAATTCTTTGGGGTCAGTCTATATAGAGTTTTAGTCTGTATTTACTTGGAGGCCCTTGCTAGTAAACGATGAGATTAGTCTCCCAAGATTACTCGAAGTGTGCGAGTATGTTGGGATTCCACCCCGTGTGGGCCATTGGGCTTAGGCCCAGATGGGAGGGGGCTAGGGTTTTTAATGTGTTCTCTATAAATACTCATTGATGCCTTGTATTGTAGTGTGGTAACACAATGTAGAGAGAGAGGCAGAGAGTGTGAGAGGGGGGGCCGGTTGTGGCTCTCCCGGAGAGAGAGATACACGAGAGAACTGGTGAGTATTTCATTATTGTGAGATTGAGTGTGAGTGTGTAACACAAGAACACGGATTTTCTCCGGATTATAGTGAAACCCCCTCCCCGTGGATGTAGGTCTGATTTGGCCGAACCACGTATATTGTGTGTCGTGTTTTCTCTTGTTTTACTGCTTCTGTTGCGTGTGGTGCGTTGTTGGAATCCTAACAACTGGTATCAGAGCTTGGGTTGAAACACCGGAGAGCGCAGAGCAGTCAGAAAATCACTCGGAGGCCATTAGAGCACTGTTTGAAGCTTTGGTCGGACAAAACAGGTAACAAAACTTGTTTTTGATCAGAGGGATAGGTGCAACTCTCAAAAACGATCACAACGGAGTGTTCGCCATTACATTTTGTCACCGGAGACGCTGTAAAACGCACAAGATTGAAACTGGCGAAAAACGAACTGTGTCGGAAACTGGATTTGAATAGACCATTGGATAGAGCTCGGCGAGACGATCGTTTTGATATATAATACGTCGAAAAAGGAGTTGAAACGAGATCGTGAGGGCCGGTCAAAGTTTGGTCAAGATCTAGGTTTTTAGCGCAGCAATATGGAGAAGACGATGACGTCATGATGACATCAGCGTAAGGAGACCAGTCAACACTCAATGCCACGGAGGACGCCACTGGGGTCGGTCAAGCTGCCACGTCAGCCGGTCAACGCTGACGTGGCGCCACGTCATCAAGGGTTCAGCTAGTTGAACCTTTTGACCTTTTTTGGACCGGGTCAGGGGTCATAAGGGTCGAGGGTCAAAGGGGTCAGGATGCCGCAGGTCAAAGGGTTCAAGGGGCTGGTCAAAGGGTCCAGTTTGACTTTTGGAGATGGTTCATTGGTTTTTTCGCGTTTTCGGAGGCTATACAGCTCCGTTTTTCGCGTATGAGTAGTCGATTTTGACTATCTCGACGTTCCAGATCCACCCATGCATTCCGTTTTTAATTTGGAGGCTCAAAAGTAGGTGTTATTGCTGGATTGAGCCGGATTTGGACGTTCGGAGGCATTTTAGGTTGTGAGGAGGCTTGTTCCTAGCTAATTGGACGGTTCCGGATTGACTGGTGGGCTTGGATTTGAGTGATTCGAGTCAGATTTTGCGGTACTAGACACATCCGGAGAGATTGAGGAGGATCAGGCATGGTCAGGTCAGTCGGATGGGATGTTGTTGAGTTGGAGGCAGACCAGGGATGATCAGTCGCGTTTAGCAAGTAGGGATACACTCTTTCGAGTTATTGCACTCTGGTTTAGGGGTGCATGGAGGCTCGTCTAGTTAGTGACAACAGGCGCTTGCAGGAGCGGTGATTTTTTGGGAGATCCAATGGGAGTCCAGGGGGTGCTGGGAGAGCCGGAAATGGAACATGGATGGACCAGGAGGCAGGATGAGACCCGGGAGAGCTGGCGGAGAGTGGCGAGTAGACCAGGATAGTGGCAGGAGTGGCGGATAGGTGACAGATTGGTGACAAGAGAGGCGAGCGGAGTTGGATAGCTACACACCAGGAGTATTGGACAGACTTTGCAGAGATCGGAGGTTGACCGGAGCAATCAGGTGATTGCGGATTCGCGGCGATTGAGCCGTGGTGATCAGTCGGAGAAGTTAGTGAGCAGGGATACATTCTCTCAGGTGTTGCATCTTTGTTGATGGGTGCGGATACACTTGTTTGGTAATGACACAGGTGCTTACTAGAGTGACAGGTCGGAGTTGGTCAGTAGTGATCGGAGGCAGTCTGGTTCAGTCGGATTTGAAGACCTATCGTCAGGATTTGCAGTTGTGATTCGAGCTGCATTGGATTGGATGATGGGCCACCATACAGGCTTGTGGGAGTGCAGTGGCAGATGGAGCTGATGTCAGGCATGGTCAGGCAGTATGGGTGTTGTGACGTGAGCAGGGATGGCGACAGTTGCGGATGCACACAGGATAGGCGCGGGATTGTACCAAGGAGTCATGACCGGATGGTACTGGATGCGCTGGGAGTCGAATCAGGAGTGTGCAGGATGCTGGCCAGCAATGATGATGCAACTGGTTGTTCAGGATATGTTCACGGGAGCTCCGGATAGAAGGATTGAGATGGAGATCAGATGATGCATACTGGTATTCTCTTTCTTCTGTGTTTTTGTGGCGGATTATCTTTCCAGTTATGAGCTTTTATTGGTGTGGAGAGATGGAGTCACAGATTATGTCCTGTGATTGGGCATGAGCATTTGGGTTTTGGATGCCCGGATGCGGGCACTCCGGTTAGGGGGTGCAGGATTGTGATCAACCGCGGAAGATCTGGCTTGCAGGGATACATTCATTTGAGTGGTGTGCCCGGTTGGGGTGCGGAGATGCTTGTTTGGGAATGACACAGGCGCCTGTCAGAGCGGTAGATCAGTTTGAGCCACGGAGATCTAGCAGGATTTGTTCACATCCCGGATTCACGAGAGGTACATCCCGATTTTGGGGGTGCGGAGGTGCTCGGTGGGGGATGCAGTGTTAGAGAAGGAGTCAGCCTCATCGCAGATGGTGTGTGAGATCATTTGGAGGAGTGAGCCTCTGGTGTGGGCAGAGGGTTGCTGCATTCTCTTGACAGGACAGGATGCTAGAGTGGCGGAGCGCGGCGATGAAGCTGCGGGCACTCGATGAGGCGGTGCGGGCACTTCTGTTGGTGAGCGCATATACTTCGGGTTTGAGGTGTGTGAGTAGAGGCATTCTTTTTTATGGGATGCGGTACTCGGATTTTCTAATTGGCTGCGGAGTCTGGTTTTGCAAAGATACACTCTTTTGGGATTTGTGTACTCTGTTTGGTGGTGCATGGATGCTCGACTGGTTAGTGACACAGGCGCTTGCCAGAGTTAGCTGATTGGAGGAGGCGACATGGGGGTGTTGCAGACGACATTGCCCACTCGGCGTGGAGGGGATGATTGTTGGGATTCCACCCCGTGTGGGCCATTGGGCTTAGGCCCAGATGGGAGGGGGCTAGGGTTTTTAATGTGTTCTCTATAAATACTCATTGATGCCTTGTATTGTAGTGTGGTAGCACAATGTAGAGAGAGAGGCAGAGAGTGTGAGAGGGGGGGCCGGTTGTGGCTCTCCCGGAGAGAGAGAGATACACGAGAGAACTGGTGAGGATTTCATTATTGTGAGATTGAGTGTGAGTGTGTAACACAAGAACACGGATTTTCTCCGGATTATAGTGAAACCCCCTCCCCGTGGATGTAGGTCTGATTTGGCCGAACCACGTATATTGTGTGTCGTGTTTTCTCTTGTTTTACTGCTTCTGTTGCGTGTGGTGTGTTGTTGGAATCCTAACAGAGTAATGGTCAGGACTCAGGACACCTAATTAATAAATATATTTAAAAAACATGTTTTGCGCCTCTATGACTATAAAGTTCTGTTAAATGGGAGTTAGTACGTTAATTAACAATTTAAAAAGAGTTTGAAGTTTCCAAGTAAACCCGAACTCTAGACCTCCCACTTGGAAATCTAGTGCCTTGGCAAAAGAAAAGAATTGGTTTATTTGGGATGCAATAATCCGGAGTCCTTTGTATTAAATTTTTGGAAACCTCATTTTCAGTTTTTCATTTTAAATTTTTGGCTTTTCAACTTTTTGGATTATGGTCAGAATGTATTTTGAATTTGGTAGGAGTGTTTGGGAGAAATATGCAGAATGCTTTTTACAACAGGAGTAATGTTTGGGAGATACGTACAGAATCCATTTTGTGGTGCTTTTTGTTAATGAAAATGAGAAAAGTGAAAAACGAGAAATCAAAAAGCTCCTCCCCACCTCTTTTTCACTTTTTCACTTTTTCACTCTGAAGTCAAAAATGGAAAACTCATTTTGATAGAAATCATTTTGGCCCAAGTCTCCCAAACATCCAAAACCCAAAAATGTGAAAATGAGAAGTAGAAAATGGGCTCCCAAACACCCCCTAAAGACCCCATGGTTTATTCTTGACACGTGTCCAAAGTGAGACACACATTTGCAGCTAGAAAAGTGATATGAAATTACGCATTTGACCTTTGCATTTTTTTGTTCTTCCATCCCCAACCCTATATCCCCAGACTTGGGTATCGATATCAAAAACTTGAGTATCGATGCCTAAGGATTTGGGCGAATAAACATTCCAACAAGTTTTGGTATCGATACCTCCGTCACTGGGTATCGATACCCATTGGCTTCCCATAGTTGTGATTCAAACTTATTTTTTAACTTTTGTAGTTATTTTATTGGAAAGGGCATAACTATAATTGGCTTAATAATCCATGGCACCAATAAATCAATCCAAACCATATTTTTTGTTCCTTTGATTTGTTCGTGTTAATCTAATAAATTAAAAAACTGTAACTTGACAGCCAACAACATCAATAGGCTGCTCTATAAAAGATTAGTACAACCTCATTGCATAAAAATGCTCTTTTTGACATTTTTCTTGGTTCAACTCTTATGGATCGGTCTAACAATAAAAGAAAACACGTGGTAAAGTGTTTGTCCCGTAACAAAACGAGTAATTACTGCTACCCGTCTCTGATTGTTTTTTATGAAGAAGTTGGTTACAACAAAGAAATAGCCAAGACCTACGGTGGCTGCTCTGAGAATCTATAATTGCCTCAAAAGAACATAGATGGATCTATTATTCGATCTTTTGATTGCCAATCCTGAAGACCTTCCCAGACTCGAAGATTTTGACTCCTACTAGTGAACTTAGCCGATACAAAGCTATATGATAGCCTCCAATTTTTTAGATTTGGTGGTTCGATCTATGATTTATAATTCATGAATGTTGATAAGATCCTTCCATTAATAGCACCTTAGATAGCTGTTGACTAATAGAAAGATTATTGAATTCGGTTTAATGTTCGAGAATTTCTATTGCAAAAAAAAGTCCACATAAATTCTAATTGAAGGAGGCCGTGAGGCCTCCCAATCACTTGCCAATATGCTTTTCTCTTGTGCTTTTTTTCGTTCATGGTCTGATATTCTGGTGTAGCCCCCCATTCCTGTTGACCTATGCCTACATTTCACAACTGGAAAAATCGAAAGATACTCATTGGGATTAACCACAGAAGAACAACCACCGACAACAATAATCATATACAAAAAAATGTGTTCTTTCATTAATTTAGTGCAACAATCAACAAGAGTCCCAAGTCACAAGTCCCAGATTAGTCCGCAAAAAGGAATGCAATAATCAGAAAATTAGAATTACAATCAATAAAAATGTTTCAATTCCTGTTGAAGAGCCTCTTCCAACAAAAATTCAGACTGTTCCATCAAATCAGGACTCAATCTGAACATCAGAACACAAAACTCCATCTGATTAAGCGCCCCATCGCCGTCCAAATCCCCTTCTCTCAACATACTCCTCAGATCACCGTCGCTCAATCCCTGCAACCCCAAAACGGCGGCGTTTCTCTTCAGGCTATCGAACGTGATCACCCCTTTATCACCGTCCATCAGCAACTCAAACCCATTACACAGCTCTCCGATCAACCCTTCCCCGCCCAATTTCTCGGCCATGATCGGTAACATATCTTCAAAATCTGATTGGGTATGGGTATTCGACGCCATCGAATAAGAACGAGAAAGATTGTGAATCGAGGGGACGGTAAGCTAGCCAAACACCCGAGTTATAAAAGGACCAGAAGAGCGAGAAAGATTCGTTATTGGACTGTGGGATTGAACGTAAGCTGGGCCGAACACTCCTAACTTTTTGTAAATCAAAAGAGCTTGAAAGATTTGTTGGCAGAGAAGGTTGTATTGTATGGTAGAGAGGGAAAGAGGCTGTTTTTGTGGGGATGGGAAAGAGAAAGGGTGATTAAATAGGGAGGTAGGGATTTCGGAGAAGGAGAGAGTTGCCATGGGAAGACAACTCAGGGACAGACAGATAACGCAGAGGTCGGTTGCTTTGATCCAGTAAAACAGCCTCTCTCGCTTTCGGAGAAGCTGTGTTGCAGAGGGTATTATCGTCCATTCAGATTAAGGTCAGCGGATTTTGGAAGAAACTTACAGTATTAATTTTGGAACTTATCCTGCAACTTCCAATGTTGCATTCTTTATTTTAGCCCATGTTGTTCTGTTGTTTAAGTTTTCTATTGTATTTGTATATATGCACATGTGTATGTACTAGACGCGCGTGCACGTGCACGTGCAAATTATGCAAAAGATAGGAAGAGGAAAATTTTAAAATTAATATGCAAAAGATGGAAAGGGGAAAATCTTGAATTTTGATTAATCTGTAGTGTTACTCTCGGACTGGAAAATAGAAAAGAGGAGGAAAAAATTTGGAGTAATAGTTTTTTAATTTTTTTCCCCTTCTTCTTGGTTAGTTAAAAGGGGTAGTTTGAAAAAAAGAAAGAAAGTACGAACCAGTCTCAAAAAGTGACGTTCACACGTGCACACCAAAAGAGGTGATAGATTGATTCCTATTAGAATCTCTCGTAGTCAAACAAACGCACAATTCAAAACTATACGTCGTTATATGATCCTTCTAGCTTCGAGAAAAATGAAAATCTATATATTTTCTGAAGATTGGAATTTCCTCCCAGGGGAAAAAGAATATTGAATATACCCCAATGGTTAGAAATAGTTTTCTGTACACTTCCACAATGCCTATGAATAAAAGAAGGGGGAAAAAAAAATACAATCATTTCAAAGTGTCTAAAACAAGTTTTCAAGCCATTTAGATTTGACCATGTACGAGGCCTGGGTGGCTGGTCACGTCGTACATGGCTCAAGAAGAAATTCATGTAAATGCAGGCAGACTGATTCAAATATCAAATATAGAGTATATTCAAAGATGTAGCTTGCCGGTATTGAAAGAAACTGCTGGGAAATATGTGGGGTTAGGAACTTGGGAAGCTATTGAAATTTGACTTGGGTGAATACGAGGAAACTTGTACCTCTTGACCTTAGCAACTTAGTATCTAAGTCATTAGATGTTCTTTCTGGTATATAGTTGGTGATTTTTGAATAATTTGTGGCGGAATACTAAGATATGGATATTGATCCAGAGACACAAATGTTCGACAGAGTCACCCCATGTGCCACACTATGAGACAAATTGTATTTGGCAGAAAATACGAATGGGATTCTGCAAGTCAGAGCCATAATTAAGTTACTAAGACAGGCAGGAGGGTGGATTATTCGTATTTAGCATGATCGATCACCATAGTACTCGGAGAATTCCATGTCTCAATTCTCGACTGACTGAATATCATTTGTATATACTACGCTAACAGTGGTATTGGTTCGCATGAAGAGGTCTTCATTTTTGTTTTGTGTCATAGTTATAGATTGGAAGTAACTAGAAAACAGGAATACATAACAACTAGAAAGCATGAGGACGTCAAATGGAGGCTCCCCTACACTTTTTTCTAATGCTCTTTCTTTTCCATCTCAATAACATCTGAAGCAACAGACACCATAACGATTGTCAATTCATTACAGACAATGAGACCACTGTTTCATCTGGCGGAAGCTTTGAACTGGAATTTTTCAGCCCCCATAGTTCCAAGAATCGATACTTGGGAATATGGTAGTAACAACTAGGACAGTGGTATGGCTTGCTAGCAGGAAAACTCCTATTGCCGATGCATCAGGCATGTCAAAGGTCATCGACGCAGGAATTCTTGTCTTTTCCAATGGATCTAGCGACGTCATACTGTCTTCCAATACATCAAGATCTGTACAGAACTCGGTTGCACAACTTTTGGAGTCCGAAAATTTAGTCAGCAAAATGTAAATGATGAAAAATCAGAGCATTTCCTTTGGCACAGTTTTGATTATCAATTTGATACGCTTTTACCATGTATGAAGCTGGGAAAGAACTTGTTACTTGGCCTAGATTGCCACTTATCATCGTGGACAAGCGATGATGATCCGGCTCAAGGTGATTATCCATTCAGGATGGATACTTCAAACTCATGGATATCCCCAAGTATTGACAGACGATGTTACTGCTGACTGCTGTGACGTACCGACTGGATATGGAATGGTCTCTTGTTTAGTGGAACGCAGAACTTCAAATGAAACATCATTTTTTAATTCAATTTTATATTTGACAGAGAAGAAGTGTGTGGTTATGATCTTCTCAACTACTCGGTTCTTTTGAGGTTAGTGCTGAGCCAGAATTGTATGATGAGCAACTGGACATGGGTTGATCGGACACAAGGCTGGATCCTTTGCAGTACTGCACCAGCCGATAACTGTGACTTTTATGCATATCGTGGTGCTTATGGTAGCTGTAACCTTGGCAATTCCCCTATTTGTGGGTTTTTGGGCAAAATTGTGCCTAGGTACCCAAAGGAGTGGGATATGGGAGATTGATCATTTGGATGCACGCGGAGGGCACCCTTGGCTTGTCGCGAGGGAGAGGGATTCCTGAAGTATACCTGGGTCAAACTTCCAGACAAACAGAATTCATGGTTCAACGAGACCACGATCCTTGAGGAATGTAGGAAAATGTGCTCGGAAATCGGCTCTTGTATGTCGTATGCAAATCTTGACATACCAGGAGAAGGAACTGGCTGCCTGCTTTTGTTTGGCTACCTGATTGATATTAGAGAGTTCAGTGAAGGCGGGCAAGATATCTATGTGAGGATGGCGTCCTCTGTGTTAGGTATGTGTGACTTTGTCTCCAAACTTGAAGATGAGTAGCTAGCAAATTTCTGTTTACTCTTGCCTGCCATTAAGTTTGTAGAAAAGAAAATCAGGCATTGTACTCTTGTCAATTTCCTTGTCTGGGACTTCGAATGGATACTGGGAAACTAGCCAGTTGTTAGCCTCGAGCATTGCAAATGAGACGACATAATTTCCCATCAATTCTCGCAGTTTTTTTTTTTTTTTTGGTGAGCTGC
This sequence comes from Vaccinium vitis-idaea, assembly GCA_963854785.1. Lineage (NCBI taxonomy): Eukaryota > Viridiplantae > Streptophyta > Magnoliopsida > Ericales > Ericaceae > Vaccinium > Vaccinium vitis-idaea. The sequence continues at coordinate 4,669,633 of OY978217.1, forward strand.
ATTTGTGTAATTGTAAGGAACAAAGTTGACGTACACAGGCTACGAGAATTATCCATGGAATATAATGCTATTTTCAAGTAATACGTAAGTGTGTGATGTGGAAACTAAGTAACTAACAGAAGGAGAGTGTTACAATTCCCTTTCATGTGTAGATTGCAAATGTAGAAATCTAAACTCCGCGGCTTAACGACTTTTTTGATTTATTTGACCATTTGATTTTATAGCAGCAGTGCCAGTTCCCCAAGGTGGCTCCAATGAGAAGAGAAGAGACAGAATCATTGTCCGCTTCGCATTAAGAATTGGAATACTCCTGCTTGTCAAAAAAAAAAAAAACAATTGGAATGCTCCTGCTATGTCCGAGTCTGACCTTGTGTGTTTGGCAAAAGAAGCGGAGACTGCTTAAGAAAAAAGGTAACTCCACTTGTTACTGAAAAAAGGTAATCCAAATAAGTATCGAATCATCTTGTGATTATGCTTTTGTGAAAGAAACATGTGGTGTTGTATATTCATATTCTCCGATACAGATGTCGTGTGGAGAATTTCCTTCATCTTTTTTGGTCATGTCCGATGTAGTGGACTGAACCCGACTGTATTTGGGCTTGTCGCCATGGGCAGCCCAGAGTATATAATTGACACGATGGGCCGAACGTGTATGGACCGGACCAAAGGCCCACCTAATTCTGTATTAACCCAGCGTGTGTCCAAGGAGCTTGAGGGAAGGCGGGTCCCACATCCATTATTTTCTTTTCTTTTCTTTGCACCAATATTGGCAGTCCTCTCCGGGCATAATAACGCCGTGGAATCCAGAAGGAAGATTTGCAGTTACCATTCCTTGTTTGAGTTAACTACCAGTGAGAAAGCTACTGATAACTTCTCAATAAGCAATAAGCTGGAACAGGGCAGATTTGGCCCTGTTTACAAGGTAACGATCGTGTAGATCAATACATCTAAAGTAAGTTATCAATACACATGAAGCACAGGTAGTTTGGATGGTGAAATATTTTTTGTTTTCAATCTGTGGCACTGAAAAAGACATTAAGCCATGGAGTTTTTGCTTTAGAAAAATGCCAAGTGGGAGTTCGCATCAGAGAACTCTGGAGGCAAATTTTCTATTCGTATGTTAGGAATTGGCTTATTTTGGCTTTTTGAGTTGATGTATTGTGAGAGAATGACTTGTCTCGTAAAACGTATTCAGTCAGTTTCGGTAATAAGTCAGGAACTAGAACAAGCTCAGTTTTGGAGTGTTTAAATCCTCTGAGCCAGATTTTGGATTCATGGTGATTTGTAAAAGCTGCCTCGAATTTTGATTCTCTAGAAGGCGGGTCAGAGGTGGCGCTTTTTTTTTTTTTGGGTACTTTTGGAAATATATGAGAGGTGGCTTTTGGGAACAGATTAAAAGTTATTTTCCTGCGTTTGTATTTCATCTTCTCGTAGTTTTTAGTCTTGTAAATAGGAAGGACGATGAAACATATGATGGTCTCTTTGTTAAAAAAAGAAAGAAAGAAAAAGAGAGGTCCAATGAATTTTGGCCAAAAAAATCCCTGTTAGGAGTTGATGCTTCGCTCATCAAGTTGGATAATTGCAACAAGTAAAGCAAGCAAGCTCTCTAGAAGGGTAGATATAAAAATGAGCATGATTGTTTGTTTGATGTGCTCTACAAAATTTCAACTCCGTGGACCGCCCTCTGAAAGGTACATACATAGTCGCCTAAAATGGTCCAAAAAAGGGAAAAGAAGGGTATTTGAAAGTGATAGAATTCTTGAGTTTCTTTTGTGTGTTTTTTTTTGGTAAATCAGTTTCTTTTGTCTTTTGTCTGCTTATTGTGTACTCCCTCCGTCCCATTTTGTTTGTCAATTATTCCATTTGTCTCTTTTATATCTATTGTCTATATCTTTCAATGTGGATCTCCAAAAATATGCAATATGGGTCTTATTTGATAGATCTCAATTTGTTCTATAATACGAATTAAGTTCTCTAAATCATAAAATACATTATGGATTGGAAGATATTGTCAATAGACACAAAAGAGACAAGGAATAATTGACAAACATAATGAGAAGGAGGGAGTACTTTACAATGTTTAGTGATTTTCACTCCCTTAATTTATACCTGTACTCTTCTCTTTTGGTGGAATTACAACATTATCATTTCACTTATTCGAATTTTCACAATTTAAAACGAAGTTTTTAACAAATTTTAAAAGAACGATGACACAAAAAGAGTGCAAATGATCAAAAAGGGATTGTGAAAATCATCATCGTTGTAAGACTTCTAATCGTTAAAATTCTTGTTTTCAATCACTACAATCTCAGATTTCCGGAGTTTGGCATTGAGAGATCAATGGTAAGTAATTGGTGCAAAATTATGGAGCATCAATGACCTCATTGATGACCTCGGTCATGGCTGTCCTTGTCCACTTCGGCATGTGGGTTTTTTGAAAGATTGGCAGCAAAACCAACATCCCCAACAGGTCACCATTGTGTAGCGTAATTGAAAGGGGATCATGCTATCATGACCATTTTGTTATTCTTGAGCTCCTTTTTCATAGACAATCGTCCAGGCAAATTGTGACACACCCCTTACAATTGTTACGTACAATCATGGATAGTTTCTTACTTTGCTTTTGGACAGTTCAATCATAAAAATGAGTCCGCTTCCTAATGTTCTCTTCTGATTTTTCAATGCCAGAACATTTTAGCGTACGAAACATTACAAATGCTGCATTTACAAATTTATGTTCATCTCTGTGGACCACTTGATGTGCGATCTCATGAGCAGCACCATGAGGCCCGTCTCATGGTAGACTTGCTCTTCCATCAAACATTCATTCTTACGAATTTACGAAACATATATTTCTAATTATTTTGTGTACTAGTAATTACCGCACTAGGCATTTGTGAACTTTTAAGCGACGTGTTATATGCAAAAAACATAGATATTCTTTTTCATATCCTATTTGGCATTATATTGGATTTTCTTTGGGTCTTCCTGGGATTATATGGGAGATAGTGGAGTACTATTTAAGAATTCTCAGCTATACCATTGCTGCTGCATCAATATGTGATGATTAATTCTCCTAAGAAACCACAACAGCCAAACAGGAATTGTTTTTTGTTGAGTTACAATTGTTTGGTGTGCTGTTAGGTTCAATCCTACCAGCACAAATACCTGAACGTATTGCAAGTCTTTGGGTCAACAAACAGCCGCTGAAAGTTAACATTTTCTTGGCTGTCAAATTTAAACGCAAAAGTGGGGAAGACTGATAGCGCTCTATAATCATTGTCTTCCCCCTGTATCTATCTTGTTTTTAGAATGAGAAACTTGTATGTAGATATGCACCATGAGCAGAAGCAGGAAGACATGAATGAATTGTTTTACCATACCTCTTCTCTTGTACTCTTTATTTTCCATCTTAATTCTATCCAGTGGAGTAGACACTATATCAAAAACCCAGTCCATTACAGATGGCCAGACTATAGTTTCTTCTGATGAGAGCTTTGAAATGGGGTTTTTCAGCCCGGGTGGTTCGAAGAATCGGTATGTGGGAATTTGGTACAAGAAAATCTCTCCTGGGTTAGTAGTATGGGTTGCCAACAGAGAAATCCCACTTAACGATACACTTGGTGTATTAAAGGTCATTGAGCCTGGTATTCTTGTTCTTCTCAATGGTACCAACGACACCATATGGTCCAGCAACACGTCAAGAACTGTGCAGAATCCCACAGTGCAACTTCTGGATTCAGGAAATCTTGTTGTGAAAGATGCAAATGACAACAGCACAGATAATTTCTTGTGGCAGGGTTTTGATTACCCGTGTGATACTCTTTTACCGGGCATGAAGCTAGGGAAGAGCTTGGTGACTGGCAAAGAGTGGTACATCTCGTCTTGGAAGAATAAGGATGATCCAGCGAAAGGTGATTATGCATTTTGGTTGGATTTTCGCGGGTACCCGCAATTTTTCATTAGCAATGGTTCTGTTGAGCTGTTTCGATCTGGGCCGTGGAATGGTCTCTGGTTTAGTGGGTTCCCACACGTACGAGCAAACCCAATTTACAAATACGGGATGTTTTTTGAAAGGCAGGAGCTGTTCTTTAGGTATGACCTCTATAATAGCTCAATTGTTTCTAGGTTTATCATGAATTCTAGTGGCATTGTACAACGCTGGACATGGGTTGATCGAACCAGGGGTTGGATCCTTTACCTGAATGCACCAACAGATAATTGTGATGCTTATAAGTTATGCGGTCCATATGGAAGCTGCGATGTTAACAAATCCCCTGTATGCAGTTGTTTGGATAAATTTGTCCCTAGATATCCTAAAGATTGGGAAATGACAGATTGGTCGGGCGGCTGTGTTCGGTGGATACAGTTAGACTGCCATAACGGAGATGGATTTGTCAAGTACTCAAACATAAAATTGCCAGACACGCGGAGTTCGTGGTATAATGTGACCATGACACTTTGGGAATGCATGGAGGTTTGCTTGAAAAACTGTTCTTGTATGGCTTACACGAATTTGGACATAAGAGGAAGTGGAAGTGGTTGCTTGCTATGGTTTGACGAGCTGGTTGACATCAGAGAGTTTGGTGAAAATGGGCAGGATATTTATATGAGGATTGCTTCCTCTGATTTAGGTAAGAATTCTTCAAATGCTTTACATTTTTGCTAGAAATTAGAGCTCTTTTCGACTGCCTAGTAATAAAATAAGAAAGCAGGCTTGCCGTATTCCATATCGTCTTTCCTATCAGTCCTTGGCTAGGTGAAAGAACATGCAAAATCAAGAGGCATGTACTAGTTAGAAGTCAGTTACACATTGAAGAAGTGACAGCGTAAATCGAAAAAATATTTTCTTTGTGTTGATGCTAAAATATAATAACGGCTCCTTTGTCCTCTCCTTGAAGCATCTCTTGTCAACGATCATTGTGATGGCATCCCCAATAGACCTAGGCCTGTCTCAATCGTAGAGAAGTAGCTCTCGGTTATCAAATTATTTAATGCATAACTTGCTTCTTAATCTATATACGTCTTTGTAAATGAATTATATTGCATATTTCCTCAAGAAATACCTGATAAATGAAGAACTTTGTAGCATTGCAGAATAATAGAAGGTTAATCAATAAATTTTCCTTTAATTTTGATCGTCTGCACTGGTGGGCTTTCATGGTTTTTGGTATCTCTATTATCTGGTACAAAAATATTCTTTACATGTGTGCTTTCATGGTTGCACCATCATATGAACTGACCTTTTTGTTTGAATGGAAGACTCACCAGTCCAACATGGCGGCCCCAATGACAAGAAAAAGGTGATATTCATAGTGGCGTTTACAGTAACCACTGGAATGTTTCTGCTGGGTCTCTGCATATTGTTGTATGTTCGGAAAAGGAAGAAAGATGAACAGCTGAGGACAGAAGGTAACACTTATGAGTCATTTTGTGATGAACTTAGGTGAGGTTATCTTTTATTCAACTATGAACAAACCATAGTTTGCTCATATGCACCAGACTAAAGCGTTTCAATCTGCAATCAGCTATTGGTTTTGTGAAATAGCAGTCTCATGTAACTCATCTCCTACTCCGCAGAGAGCCAGAAGGAAGATCTAGAGTTACCCTTGTTTGGCATTGATACAATAGCTAGTTGTACCAATAACTTCTCAGTTGACAACAAACTTGGACAGGGTGGCTTCGGACCTGTTCATAAGGTAACATGTAGATACCGGCTTATATAGTATTTTGGTATGTAGTCAATCTTCAATCCGGAGGGATGCAGGGAAGGAGCCTCTATGTCAACCTAATATATCTTTAGGTATATTAGCCAAGGACTTGGGGCTTTATTTGTGCAACGGTACAAGTTGGGGCTGCTAGACGTGAAAATCAGGCTCAAGTATAAGAGCAGTCACTTATTCCAAATATGCCCAATATTAGGTCTGTCTGCTTGTATTGGTAACCAGACCTAAAGTAACCAGGGTTGAACCTTTTCAAAGGAAGGACGGGGGATAAAGGTTGATCTTATCTAAAATTTAGTTAAAACATTCAAAATGTGTAGACGAATTGTACCCCTCCAAATATACACCTACAGAAACATAACATGTGCTTCTGTAGTACAAAAATGGCGTGTGTTTTTAGGCAATGGCACAGAATATAGTCCCCTCATACTTTATAATAAACATTTGGTGTGCTGTTTCTTTTCTCATATGAAACTTCCTACATATCCGGTTGTTTCCCTATTGTATGCACGACTCTATGTATTGTCAACCATAATCCTCTTGTTCAATGTCCAACAGGGAAAATAATAAACTACTAATAGATAGGCCAATGGGTATTGAAGGAAAAGAATGACTACTCATAATTACAAGAATCTTGAATATCCTACTAATCAAATTGCGATCTTCAGGGTAGGCTGGATGACGGACGAGAAATAGCTGTAAAGCGGCTGTCGAAAACTTCCACACAAGGACTTGTTGAGTTCAAGAATGAAGTCGTCTGTATTTCCAAACTTCAGCACCGAAATCTCGTGAAGCTTCTCGGGTGCTGTATTCAAGGAGAAGAAAGGATGTTAATCTACGAATTCATGCCTAACAAAAGCCTGGACTCCTTTATTTTCGGTTTGGCTCTCTCATAACTTCAGCAGATATATTTGTAACTAATCTACTCTCAGTCCAAGGTTAAGTGGCTGAACATGTATGCAGATAAATGATAAACTCTGGCTTCTAGTAATAAGTTTGTGTATTATTCTCTTTCCATTTCAAAGCATGAATTATTGAAAAACATGTGATTCTATTGCAACATAAGCGGCTGCATGACTTGGCCTTCAAAGAACAATTTGATTTTTTATCATGGAACTTGTTCCTGTTAAATTCAGTCAGTAGGACTAACAACATTTATTGGATGAAAATTTGGGCAGATGGAAGAAGGCAAAAATTACTGGACTGGCCGAAACGCTATAACATCATCAATGGGATTGCTCGTGGGCTTCTCTATCTTCATCAAGATTCTAGACTCAGAATTATTCATAGAGATCTCAAAGCTGGCAATATTTTGCTAGATATTGAAATGAACCCAAAAATATCAGACTTTGGGATGGCTAGAATTTTTGGAGGAAATGAGACTGAAATAAATACAGAAAGAGTGGTTGGAACATAGTAAGAACCTCTTATCTATACAACTATTTATTTGTACCAATTAAAACTTCGCTTCCTTATTCAAGTCTTTATTGCAGTGGTTACATGTCTCCAGAATACGCAGTAGATGGGCTTTTCTCGGTAAAGTCTGATGTTTTCAGTTTTGGGGTTCTTGTGCTGGAGATTGTGAGTGGGAAGAGAAATAGAGGTTTCTTTCATCCAGATCACTATCTCAACCTCCTTGGACATGTGAGTTTGTACTATATAGTTTGTACATATCCTCTGAAACATATCCGGTAGTTTTTGCCATTTTGGCAATGCCATTGGCAAAATTTGGCAGGGATTACCAAAATTTGGTTTGCTACAACTTCATTTTACCATCTTATAAAAATAATTTTTATTTCTCGGCAAAAATTGGTGCTGTTAGTTGTAGTCAGTGAGGTTTGAATTCCAGTTAAGAATCTATGGGAGCATATGGTGCCTACCACTAGGCTACCACTCTAATTGCTATCTTTTAGAAATGTTACTCCTTTGGTTCCAAAAGTTTACTGCCTAAGTACTTAGTTTCACCATTGCAAATCATTGGAGATCAAAAGTATTGGTGGTGATGTAGCAGTTTTTAGAACGCCAAAGTTGGCACAGCAAACGGCATTGCCAAAATTTTGCAAGAAGTTTACCTCATCAGTGGAGCTCCTGTTTTGGTGTGATATAGCCAAAGTTTGGCCTTAGCAATGAAAATGTCATACCCCTAGAGCTGCTCTTTTATGTGTTATGAATCTAGTATTGATATAATTATTATGAATTTTTCAGGCATGGACACTACACAAAGAAGATAGGTCAATTGAACTGATTGATCCGACTGTGAGGGAATCATGTTGTCCATCAGAAGTGTTGCGATCCATCCATGTAGGTCTATTATGCGTGCAACAACACCCGGAAGATAGGCCGAGTATGTCGTCTGTGGTTCTGATGTTGGGGAGTGAAGGTTCATTGCCATGGCCCAAACAGCCTGGATTTTTTACTGATAGAAATCTTTATGAGGATGCACCAAGTTCAACTTCAACGAACGATTTGACCCTCACAGTACTCGAGCCTCGATAATGTAATTATGTATAATGTAATTTACTTCATGTTCCTCTGAACTCGTGGTAGCAAAACCATTTTTGCCGTATTGTCAAGGGTCGTGCCACATGTGAGAATTGTAGCCGTTGTAGTAAAAAAAAGGTAGAAAGTAGTTACAAAGAGGGAGAAAGAGTGCATATGAGCATGTAGTGAAACATTACAGAATTTTTTTGGCAGTTTAGAAAGAAGAGGCCACGGGGAAGACTACACGGGTACACTTGATCGAAGTCTATCTCTGATCCTCGTATGGGAGCCCAGCACAAGAGCAAGAAGGATTTGTCAATAACATTACAGACATTGTGGTGTATGGATTGTGGAAGCATGGATTGCGGGCTTCCATGGAGAATACCTTGGTCTTCTTCATTCATGTAGAACTGTTAACTGTAAATTGATGTTCCTCACTGTAGGTTTGTTGTATCCGGATCAAATAAATGATTGAACTGTGAACTGGAATTTCTTTTCGTGATGGACGTATCTGTTAATGGACTTTAGATTTGTACAACCTTTTGTTTAGAAGTCTACAGAAACTTTACACTTTCTGTCAAAACTCATCTGTGTTTTTGGCAATAAGTTCAATTTGTGAAGTTTCTTTGTGTGGTGCTGATGTTCGGTAGTGAAGACGCATTGCCTCAGTCTAAACATCCTGGTATTTTTCACTTAAAGACTTGAAGCTGGAAATTGATTGTGACATGATTGGATGGTCGATAAAACATGAGGTGCTTAGACCGTTTAGACGGTCATTTTCAGTCGATGAAGTCCGTCAAGGAAGTCATTCCATCACGCTGGGTTTCATCAAGTTCAGTCAAAGAAGTCACCATTACGTAGTTAGACGGTCAATATGTAGTTAGATGTAAATGTGTGAAAAGTGTAAAAGGTGTACTAGAATGCGGGTTTTTTTGTTTATTTTTACCTATACTTATTGTGAGACCAATGGGCTCACATTAGCAAGACCCTTTACTTTTTCCTTTAGACGTTATACGTCAGATGGGAGTTAGTACATTAAGAGCATCTCTAGTCCTTACTCAACTCAGAACCAAATTCAAAATTTGAGTAAAAACACCCAAAACCCATCTCTAGTTCTAGAATTAAACCCATGCCCAATTGATTTTTGTTCAAATCCTTATCCAAATCAAGGGAGAACCAAACCTTGGATCAAATTTCCAACGGCTACTTTTTGGTGGTAGGTGGTGGTGCTTGCTGGTGGTCCACGACGGTGGTGCTGGTTTTTGGGCGATGGCGGTATTGGTCGACTTGGTTTTGGGCGATGGCAGAGGTGGGTTGACGGTGTTGAAGGAGAAGAATCTGGGTGATGTTCCGACGCTGTGAAAGGATAAAGATATTAAACGTTTATGAATTTTTTTTGAAGTAAAATCTGAGTAAAAAATAGGCTTTTGATTGAGTGCACAATACCAACTCAAGATTTTACCAAAATTTGAGTAAGGGCCGCAGATGCTCTAACAAGGGAAGGATTAGAAACTTTTTTATAGTCTCGAACTCCATACCTTGTTTGAAAGTCAAGGGGTATAAGGAGATGGGCAAATAGCCAATCTAGTCCATTCTGTTCACCTGTGCCTACATTTGAATACTGGTAAAAATCAAGATTCATGGGATTAACTACAGAAGAACAACAACCGACAAAAATAATCATGTCCAAAATGTGTTCTTTCATTTAGGTCAACAATCAACAAGAGTGTAGGGTGCGGATATACCGAACATCGAATATAATTCAGAACGTAAACGGAGATTACACTTATCTAATAAACGGGACACCTCTAAGGTACAACGCCGAAAGGCTACCAATGATGGACTCTTCCGTAAGATTTTAAGGAGCCGCCACATTCGTTAGAAGTGGTGGGGCTTCGGTTCACTGTCTCGGCTAAAGCCGAAGGCATGTAAAGTTAATCCAGTCATTAGCTCCACGATAGGAGTGATGCTGAAGCTCGGCCTGTCAAGCCGAAGGGTACAACGAAGTATTCTAGTAAGTATCGAAGGATTGGAGTCAAAGGCTGACTCAGCGTAGCATTGAAGAACTATGTGTTTGTAACCGATTCTGATCATGAGGAGTGACGTCAGCCGAACGGCCTATAACATGTGTCATTCTCCTATTGGGAGCATGTGCTCGCAATATATTCGCTTGTGCCCGTCATGGTGACGTCAGCCGAACGGTTACATTATGTGACTAGTACAATTGTACTTGGAAAGCAAGTCAAGGATTACCTATAAAAGGTAATGTTCAGCAAGAGAACAAGGTACACATACTCTGCTACTCAAACCCTAGATTTGAGTTCTTCACTTCCTATTCCTGAAATACTTACTTGACAGTCGGAGGGCGGTTCTGGACTCTGCGGTAGGGAAGTTGATCGGCAAGAGCATTCTTCAGTGAGACGATCTGATCGAGGAGTTGTAGCCCCACAAAGAGGTAGCTAGAAAGATTTGTAGGCAGAGAAGGTTGTATTGTATGGTTACTGTGTAGAGAAAGGGTGATTGTGGGGATGGGAAAGAGAAAGGGTGATTAAATAGGGAGTTAATTAGGGATTTCGGAGAAGGAGAGAGTTGCCATGGAAGACAACTCAGGGACAGACAAGTAACGCAGTGGTCGGCTACTTTCATCCAGTACAACAGCCTCTCTCGCTTTCGGAGAAGCTGTGTTGCAGAGGGTATTATCGTGCTTTCAGATTAAGGTCAACGTATTTTGGAAGAGGAACTTATCCTGCAACTTCCAATGTTGCATTCTTTATTTTAGTCCATGTTGTTCTGTTGTTTTAAGTTTTCTATTGTACATATGAGCATGCATATGTACTAGACGCGGGAGCATGTGCACTTGCAAATCGTTATGCAAAAGATAGGAAGGGGAAAATTTTAAAATTAATATGCAAAAGATAGAAGGGGGAAAATCTTGAATTTTGATTAATCTGTAGTGAAATATTGGACTGGAAAATAGAAAAGAGGAAAAAATTTGGAGTAATAGTTTTTTTTTTGGGGGAAAAAATGGAATCTATGTAGTATTTTCTGAAGATTGGAATTGCCTCCCAGGGGAAAAAGAATATTGAATAGACCCCAATGGTTAGAAATAGTTTTCTGTACACTTACACAATGCCTATGAATAAAAGAAAGAAAAACAAGCATTTCAAACTGACTAATACAAGTTTTCAAGCCATTTAGCTTACCATGTATGTGGCCTGGGTGGCTGGTCACGTTCGTACATGGTTCAAGAAGAAACTCATGTCAATGCAGGCACACTGGTATTGAAAGCAACTGCTGGGAAATATGTGGTATTAGGAACTTAGGAAGGTATTCAAATTTGATTTTGGTGAATATGAGGAAACTTGAACTCTTGAACTTAACAACTTAGTAGCTAAGTCATTATACGTTGTTGGCACGTGCTGGTATTCGTGGGTTGTACTCAAACTGCTTTAAGTGTTGAACAATGCCAGTTTGTAAGGTGTTCTTTCTGGTTTATAGTTGGCTATTTTTGAATAATTTGTGGCAGAATACTAAGATATGGATATTGATCCATAGATACAAATGTTCGACAGAGTCAGTCACCCCAAGAGCCACGCTGTGAGACGAATTGTATTTGGCAGAAAATACAAATGTGGTTCTTCAAGTCAGAGCCATAATTAAGTTACTAAGATGGCCGGGAGGGTGGATTATTCATATTTAGCATGATCGATCACCATACTACTCGGAGAATTCCATGTCCCAACTCTCAACTGACTGAATATCGTTTATACAAACTACGCTAACAGTCAAAAGAGGTATTGGTTCACACAAAGAGGTCTTGATTTTTGTTTAGTGTCATAGATATACATTGGAAGCAACAACTAGAAAGCATGAGGACATAAAATGAAGGCTCCACTACACTTTTTTCTAATCCTCTTTATTTTCCATCTCAATAAGAGCTGAAGCTGCAGAAACCATAATGACTGTTTGATTCATTACAGACAATGAGACCATTGTTTCATCTGGTGGAAGCTTTGAACCAGGATTTTTCAGCCCCGGTAGTTCCAGGAATCGATAATAAAAAAATAAAACTGTTATCACCGATTCGTCAGGCGTGTTAAAGGTCATTGATGCAGGAATTCTTGTCCTGTTCAATGGTTCTAGCAACATCATATGGTCTTCCAATAGGTCAAGATCTGTACAGAACCTGGTCGAACAACTGTTGGAGTCTAGAAATTTCGTTCTGCAAAATGCAAATGATGACAACCCAGAGAATTTCTTTTGGAAGAGTTTTGATTATCCAGTCGATACACTTTTACCAGGTATGAATCGGGGAAAGAACCTGTTACTCGGCCTATTCATCACTTATCATCGTGGAAGAGCGACGACCATCCGGCTGACACTTGGGATGGATACTCATGGATATCACCAATTATTGAGAGACAATGTTACTAGCTGCTGTGACGTACTGGATTGGTCTCTTGATTTGTGGGACGCTGAACTTCAAACAAAACACCATTTTCAAATTCCATTTTATTGTTAACAAAGAAGAGTATTATGGTTTTGAGCTTCTCAACTACTCATTTCTTTCTAGGTTAGTGCTGAGCCAGAATTTTATGATGAACGGCTGGACATGGGTTGATCAGACACAAGGCTGGAATCCTTACAGTACTGCACCGGCTGATAACTGTGACTATATGCATCGTGTGGTGCTTTTGACATTGGCAATTCCCCTATTCGTGGGGTGTTTGGACAAATTTGTGCCTTGGATCGGGATATGGGAGATTTGTCAAATGGGTGCACGGCTGCATGCGGAAGGCACCCTTGGCTTGTCATGAGGGAGAGGGTTTCCTGAAGTATTCCTGGGTCAAACTTCCAGACAAGCAGAATTCATGGTTCAACAAGACCACGACCCTTGAGGAATGTAGGAAAATGTGCTTGGAAATCTGCTCTTGTATGGCGGGCAAGATATCTTTGTGAGGATGGCGGCCTCTGATTTAGGTATGTGTGACTGTCTCCAAACTTGAAGATGAGTAGCTAGCAAATTTCTATTTGCTCTTGCCTGCCATAAGTTCGTAGAAAAGAAAATCAGGCATTGTACTCTTATCAATTTCCTTGTCTGGGACTTCGCATGGATACTGGGAAACTTTGCCACTTGTTAGCATCGAGCATGGCAAATGAGACAAGATTTAATTTTCCGTCAATTTTCCCAGTTTTGAAATACTGCATTCGTGTTATTGTAAGGAACAAAGTTGACGTATATATGCTAGGAGAATTATCCATGGAAATAAAGTTATTTTCAAGTAGTACGTAAGCGTGTGATGTGGAAACTAACAGAAGGAGAGTGTTGCAATTCCGTTTCATGTTTAGATTGCAAATGGAGAAATCTACACTCCGCATCTAAACGATTTTTTGATGTATTAGATCATTTTTTTTTGGGGGTAATTTAGCTTGAAATTAAAAGGGGTTAAGTGAATATACAGCCTACAAGGGGCATACCCCAGGAAAGACAAAATAAAAATAATGAAAAGAAAAAAAAATTATGTACTCCCCGGCACAACCCGCTGGGGTGGGTATAATAAGCATAAAGCTGTAAATTAATTCGGTTTCCCTGTGGCTCTAAACATATCAGCCCATAACAAAAATAAGTTCCACATGGTAAACAAAAGGGCCCATGGAAAGGCTTGTATTAACAGTGATTAACTTTTATCCAATTGAAACTGGGTATAGCTGTTCCATTTGAACCAAAGGAGGTTCTCTTGAGCACTCTGAGCATACTGCCGCAGAGCTAGCATGATGTAGCTGGCATGATGCCAGAATTGAAGATCTCAAAAAGCATACTATCCACAGTGGTACAACTAATGCTTGGAGCAAGAAGCCAACTTGACCTCCCTTTTTTCCCTTTTAAATATATAGAAGCAGTCCCCCAAGATGGCTCCGGTGGGAAGAGAAGAGACAGAAGTCACAGAATCATAGTCAGCGTGGCATTAACAATTGGAATGCCTGTTAATGCTCCTGCCATGTCCGAGCCTGACCTTGTGTGTTTGTTTGGCAAAAGAAGCGGAGACAGCTTAAGAAAAAAGGTAACTCCACTTGTTACTGAAAAAAGGTAATCCAAATGAGTATCGAATCATCTTGTGATTATGATTTTGTGAAAGAAACATGTGGTGTTATATATTCATATTCTCCGATCACATGGCGTGTGGAGAATTTCCTTAATCTTTTTTTGTCATGTCCAATGTAGTGGGCTGAACCCGACTGTATTTGGGCTTGTCGCAATGGGCAGCCCAGAGTATATAATTGACGCGATGGGCCGAACGTGTATGGGCCGGGCCAAAGGCCCACCTAATTCTTTATTAACCCAGCGCGTAGGTCCAAGGAGCTTAAGGGAAGGCGGGTCCCACATCCATTATTTTCTTTTCTTTTCTTTGCACCAATATTGGCACTAATCTCCGGGCAAAATAACGCTGTGGAATCCAGAGGGAAGATTTGCAGCTACCATTCCTTGTTTGAGTTAACTACAATTGAGAAAGCTACTGATAACTTCTCAATAAGCAATAAGCTAGAACAGGGCAGATTTGGCCCTGTTTACAAGGTAACGATCATGTAGACCAATACATCTAAAGTAAGTTATCAATACGCATGAAGCACAGGTAGTTTAGATGGTGAAATATTTTTTGTTTTCAATCTGTTGGCACTGAAAAAGACATTAAGCCATGGAGTTTTTGCTTTAGAAAAATGCCAAGTGGGAGTTTGCATCAGAGAACTCTGGAGGCAAATTTTCTATTCTTAAGTCAGAAATTGGCTTATTTTGGCTTTTTCAGTTGATGTATTGTGAGAGAATGACTTGTCTCATAAAACATAATAAGTTAGTTTTGGTAATAAGTTAGGAACCGGAACAAGCTCAGTTTTGGAGTGTTTAAATCCTCTGAGCCAGATTTTGGATTCATGGTGATTTGTAAAATTGCTCGATTTTTAATTCTCTAGAAGGCGGGTCAGAGGTAGCTTTTGGGAACAGATTAAAAGTTATTTTCCTGCGTTTATATTTTCATCTTCTTGTAGTTTTTAGTCTTGTAAATAGGAAGGACGATGAAACATATGATGGTCTCTTTGTTAAAAAAGAAAGAAAGAAAGAAAGAAAAAGTGGGGTGCTATGAATTTTGGCAAAAAAATCCCTGTTAGGAGTTGATGCTTTGCTCATAAAGTTGGATATTTGCAAAAAGTCAAGTAAGCAAGCTCTCTAGAAGGGTAGATTATATAAATGAGCATGATTGTTTGATGTGCTCTACAAAATTTCAACTCTGTGGACCACCCTCTGAAAGTTACATACATAGTCGGCCTAAAAAGGTCCAAAAAAGGGAAAAGAAAGGTATTTGAAAGTGATAGAACTCTTCAGTTTCTTTTGTTTTGTTTTTTTTTGGGTAAATCAATTTCTTTTGTTTTGTGTCTGCTTATTGTGTACATTACAATGTTTAGTGATTTTCACTCCTTTAATTTATACCCGCACTCTTCTGTTTTGGTGGAATTACAACATTTCATTTCACTTATTCGAATTTTCGCAAGTTAAAACTATATTATGGCAAATTTACAAGAACAAAGACAAAAAAGAAGAAGAAGAGTGGAAATGATAAAAAAAAAGAGTGTGAAAATCATCATCGTCGTAAGACTTCTAATCGTTAAAATTCTTGTTTTCAATCACTACAATCTCAGATTTCCGGAGTTTGGCATTGAGAGATCAATGGTAAGTAATTGGTGCAAAATTATGTAGCATCAATGACCTCATTGATGACCTAGGTCATGGCTGTCTTTGTCCACTTTGGCATGTGGGTTTTTTGAAAGATTGGCAGCAAAACCAACATCCCCAAAAGGTCACCATTGTGTAGCGTAATTGAAAAGGGATCATGCTATCATGAGGTTGACCATTTTGTTATTCTTGAGCTCCTTACCATTGTTACATACAATCATGGATAGTTTCTTACTTCGCTTTTGGACAGTTCAATCATAAAAATGAGTTCGTTTCATGATGTTTTCTGTTTTTTACATGCCAGAACATTCTTAGCATACGAAACATTACAAATGCTGCATTTACAAATTTATGTTCATCTCTGTGGACCACTTGATATGCAATCTCGGGAGCAGCACATGCATTCTTACGAATTTGCGAAACATATATTTCTAATTATTGGGTGTGCTAGTAATTACCGCACTTGGCTTTTGTGAACTTTTAAGCGACGTGTTATGTGCAAAAACATAGACATTCTTTTTCATAGCCTATTTGGCATTACATTGGTTTTTCTTTGGATCTTCCTGGGATGAGTACTATTTAAGAATTCTCAGCTATACCATTGTTGCTGCATCAATATGTGATGATTAATTCTACTAAGAAACCACAATAGCCAAACTGATATTGATTCTTGTTGTGTTACAATTGTTTGGTGTGCTGTTAGGTTCAATCCTTCCAGCACAACATTAATGCTGTGTAAACTAACACCACAAATACTTGACCAGAAAATATTGCAAGTCTTTGGGTCAACAAACAGCCGTTGAAAGTTAACATTTTCTTGGCTGTCAAATTTAAACGCAAAAGTGGGGGAGACTGATAGCGCTCTATAATCATTGTCTTCCCCCTGTGTCTATCTTGTTTTTAGAATGAGAAACTTGTATGTAGATATGCACCATGAGCAGACGCATGAAGAGATCAATGAATTGTTTTACCATACCTCTTCTCTTGTACTCTTTATTTTCCATCTTAATTCTATCAAGTGCAGTAGACACTATATCAAAAACCCAGTTCTTTACAGATGGCCAGACTATAGTTTCATCTGATGAGAGCTTTGAAATGGGATTTTTCAGCCCGGGCGGTTCGAATAATCGGTATGTGGGAATTTGGTACAAGAAAATCTCTCCAGGGTTAGTAGTATGGGTTGCCAACAGAGAAATCCCACTTAATGATACACTTGGTGTTTTAATGGTCATTGACCCTGGTATTCTTGTTCTTCTCAATGGTACCAACAACACCATATGGTCCACCAACACGTCAAGAACCGTGCAGAATCCCATAGTGCAACTTCTTGATTCAGGAAATCTTGTTGTGAAGGATGCAAATGACAACAGCACAGATAATTTCTTGTGGCAGGGTTTTGATTACCCGTGTGATACTCTTTTACCGGGCATGAAGCTTGGGAAGAGCTTGGTGACTGGCCAAGAGTGGTACATCTCCTCGTGGAAGAGTATGGATGATCCAGCAAAAGGTGATTATGCATATTGGTTGGATCTTCGTGGATACCCTCAAATTTTCATTAGCAATGGGTCTGTTGAGATGTTTCGGACTGGACCGTGGAATGGTCTCCGGTTTAGCGGGACACCAAGCCTAAGAACAAACCCAATTTACAACTTCGGAATGTATTTCGAAAGGCAGGAGGTGTTCTATAGGTATGACCTCTATAACAGCTCAATTGTTTCTAGATTTATCATGAATTCGAATGGCATTGCACAACGCTGGACATGGGTTGATCGAACCAAGGGTTGGGTCCTTTACCTGAATGCACCAACAGATAATTGTGATGCTTATAAGTTGTGCGGTCCATATGGAAGCTGCGATGTTAACAAATCCCCTGTCTGCAGTTGTTTGGATAAATTTGTCCCTAGATATCCTAAAGATTGGGGAATGACAGATTGGTCGGGTGGGTGTGTTCGGAGGATACAGTTAGACTGCCATAATGGAGATGGATTTGTTAAGTACTCAAACATAAAATTGCCAGACACGCGGAGTTCGTGGGACAATGTGACCATGACACTTTGGGAATGCATGGAGGTTTGCTTGAAAAACTGTTCTTGTATGGCTTACACAAATTTGGACATAAGAGGAAGTGGAAGTGGTTGCTTGCTATGGTTTGACGAGCTGGTTGACATCAGAGAGTTCAGTGAAAATGGGCAGGATATTTATATAAGGATTGCTTTCTCTGATTTAGGTAAGAATTCTTCAAATGCTTTACATTGTTGCTGGAAATTAGAGCTCTTTTTGACTGCCTAGGAATAAAATAAGAAACCAGGCTTGCCGTATTCCATATCTTCTTTCCTATCAGTTCTTGGCTAGGTGAAATAACATGAAAAATCAAGAGGCATGTACTAGTTCACATTCAAGAAGTGATAGCATAAATTGAAAAAATATTCTCTTTGTATTGATGCTAATAAAATATAATAATGTCTCCTTTGTCCTCTCCTTGACGCATCTCTCGTCAACGATCATTGTGATGGCATCCCTATTAGACCTAGGCCTGTCTCAATCTTGGAGGAGTAGCTCTCGGTTATCAAATTAATTACTGAATAAGTTGCTTCTTAATATACATATATATCTTTGTAAGTGAATTATATTACATATTTCCTCAAGAAATTCGTGATAAATGAAGAACTTTATAGCATCAAAGAATAATAGTATTAATCATCTGCTCAGGTGGGCTTTCATGGTTTTTAGTATCTCTATTATTTGGTGCAAAAGCATTCTTTAAATTTGTGCTTTCTTGGTTGCACCATCAAAATGAACTGACCTTTTTGTTTGAATGAAGACTCACCAATCCAACATGGCGGCTCCAATGACAAGAAAAAGGTGATAATCATAGTGGTGTTGACAATAATCACTGGAATGTTTCTACTGGGTCTGTGCGTATTGTTGTATTTTTGGAAAAGGAAGAAGAACGATGAACTGTTGAGGACAGAAGGTAACCTATATGAGTCACTTTGTGATGAACTTATTCAACTAATGAGAACAAATAATAGTTGCTTATACATACCAGACTAAAGTGTTTCAATCTGCAATCATCTATTGCTTTTGTGGAATAAGTAGTCTGATGTAACTCATCTCCTACTTTGCAGAAAGCCATGTACAAAGCTCCAGACATGGTCACTCTAACCAAAGCCAGAAGGAAGATCTAGAGTTACCCTTGTTTGACTTTGATACAATAGCTAGTTCTACCAATAACTTCTCAGCTGACAACAAGCTTGGACAGGGTGGATTCGGACCTGTTCACCAGGTAACAATGTAGATACCGGCTTATGTACTATTTCGGCATGTAGTCGATGATCAATCCAGAGGGATGCAGGGAAGGAGCCTCTATATCAACTTAATATATCTTTAAGTATATTTGCCAAGGACTTCAGGCTTTGTTTGTGTAGCGGTCACACTGGGCTGCTAGACGTGAAAAACAGGCTGAAGTCTTAGAGCAGTCACTTAGTCTGAATGTTCCAGTGATAGGTCTATCTTCATGTGTTGGTAACCAGACCCAAAGATCGTAGAAAGGACAGGGAATGAAGGTTTCATCTTATCTAAAATTTGGCAAAAAAGTTCAAAAGTTGTAGATGTATTGTACCCTCCCCTCCCGACGTACACCTACAGAAACATAACATGTGCTTCTGTAATATGAAAATGACGCTTCTTTTTAGGTAGTTGTACAGAATATAGTCCCTTCATACTTTAGAAGAAACATTTGGTATGGTGTTTCTTCTCATATGAAACTTGCTACATATCGGGATGTTTCCCTGGTGTAGTGTTTCTTTTCTCAAATGGCTACTGTTAATTTTGAGAATGTCATACTTATCAAATTGCTGTCTTCAGGGTAGGCTGGAAGATGGACGAGAAATAGCTGTAAAGCGGCTGTCTAAAACATCCAGACAAGGACTTGATGAGTTCAAGAATGAAGTCATCTGTATTGCAAAACTTCAGCACCGAAATCTCGTGAAGCTTCTTGGGTGCTGCATTCAAGGAGAAGAAAAGATGTTAATCTATGAATTCATGCCTAACAAAAGCCTGGACTCCTTCATTTTTGGTTTGTGTCTCTCATAACTTTAGGAAATATATTTGCAACTAATCTACTCTCAGCTGAAGGTCAAGTGGCTGAACATGTATGCAGAGAAATGAATAATTCTGGCTGCTACTAATAAGTTCGTTTATTAATATCCATCCATTTAAAAGCATCAATTAGTCAAGATTATGTAGTTTTATTGCAACATAAGCGGCTGCATGACTTGGTCTTCCGAGAACAATTTGATTTTTTACCATGTAATTTGTTTCTGTTAAATTTAGTCAGTAGGAATAACAACATTTATTTGATGAAAATTTGGGTAGATGAAAGAAGGCGAACATTACTGGACTGGCCAAAATGCTATAACATTATTAGTGGGATTGCTCGTGGGCTTCTCTATCTTCATCAAGATTCCAGACTCAGAATCATTCATAGAGATCTCAAAGCTAGCAATATTTTACTAGATATTGAAATGAACCCAAAAATATCAGACTTTGGGATGGCTAGAATTTTTGGAGGAAATGAGACAGAAGGAAATACAGCAAGAGTGGTTGGAACATAGTAAGAACCTTTTGACATGTTCTATATAGCTATTTACATGTACTAATTAAAACTTCACATCCTTACTCAAGTATTTATTGCAGTGGTTACATGTCTCCAGAATATGTGGTAGATGGGCTTTTCTCGGCAAAGTCTGATGTTTTCAGTTTTGGTGTTCTTGTGCTGGAGATTGTTAGTGGGAGGAGAAACAGAGGTTTCTTTCATGCAGATCACTATCTCAACCTCCTTGGACATGTGAGTTTGTACTCATTATTGTTAAATCCTACGATACAGGATACATATCCTACAATTTGTGTCTTCTCCTTAGGAAAACAATACATATCCCATCCTGTATCCTTTTTGTGTAGAAATCCTACGATACGATGGTGTATTCTACGATATATATAAGTATCCCGATTCAGTATGTATCCTACGATTACTTAATGGAAGAAATTCAAACATTATTGTAAGAAGTGAAACTTTAAACGCATTAATCTAAGTTGTTTAATTAAGCGACATTCAAACCATTTGAAAGGTTTGCAACCTCAATGTAGAGCTTGGATGGAAGAAAACCATACTTCGATCGTGTTTAGGGAGAATATTATTAGGAATTTTCTTTTTTGTCCTTGACTAAGGTAGCAGGAAACCTCAATTTGAGAAATCCAGTCGAGGGACTTGCAATTTTGCAACTTAAAAACTTAGTTTGTTAATTGTATATTAACTATGGTTGGCGCGATAGGTTGCCCGATACGATTTATAAAAACAAGAACGATACACAATACAGTACTATATAGTTTGTCAATATCCTCTAAAACATTTCTGGTGGTTCTTGCCATTTTGGCAATGCCATTTGGTAGGGATTGACAAAATTTGGCTTACAATTTCATTTTACCATCAATTAGAAATGTTATTTTGTTTTTCTCGACAAACGTCAATGTTGTTAGATGTTGTCAGTGAGGTTTGTACCGAGTAAAATGCATGAGAGTATATGGTGCCTGCCACTGGGGCTATCACTCCACTTGCTATTTTTTGAAATGTTACTCCATTGGTTCAAAGCTTTTACCGTTTAAAATCATTAGCTTAGAGATCAAAAATATTGATGGTGATGTAGCGCTTTTTTCAATGCCAAAGTTGGCACAACAACCAGCATTGGCAAAAATTTGGCAAGAAGTTTACCTCAGTGGAGCTCCTGTTTTGGTGAGCTATAACCAAAATTTGGCATTAGCAATTAATATGGCACACCCCTAGAACTGCTGTTGTATGTTTTAAGAATCTAGTATTGATAAAGTTACTATGAATTTTTCAGGCATGGACACTACACAAAGAAGATAGGTCAATTGAACTAATTGATCCGACTGCAAGGGAATCTTGCTGTCCATCGGAAGTGTTGCGATCAGTCCATGTAGGTCTATTATGCGTGCAGCAACACCCGGAAGATAGGCCAAGTATGTCTTCTGTGGTTCTGATGTTGGGAAGTGAAGGTTCATTGCCATGGCCTAAACAACCTGGTTTTTTTACGGATAGGAATCTTTATGAAGCGGACACTTCATCTAGCAAGAATGCACCAAGTTCAACTTCAACAAACGACTTGACCATCACAGTACTCGAGCCTCGATAATGTAATAATGGATAACATTATTTATTATGTTTTTCCAAGCTCCTTTTAACAAAACCATTTTTGCTGTGTTGTCAAGGGTTGTGAGGTGTGAGAAATTGTACTGTTGTAGTCACAAGAGGTAGAAAGTAGTTAGAGAGCAGGAGAAAGAGAGCATATGAGCATGTAGTGAAACATTACGAAAATTGTTTTGCAATCTGGAAAGTAGAGAACACGGAGAAGAGTACACAGGTACATTTGATTGAAATCATCTCTGTTCCTCGTATGGGATCCCAGCCCAAGAAGGATCTGTCGATAAAATTACAGACATTACGGTGTATGGATTGTGAGCTTACTCGGGAGAATGCATTGGGCTTTTGTCATTCATGTAGAGCTATAAACTGATGTTCCTCGCTTTGGGTTTGTTGTATCCGGATCAAATAAATGCTTGAACTGTCAATTGGAATTTTGTCTTAATGGACGTATTCGTAATGGACTATTTGTATAACCTTTCAGTCAAAACTTGCGTGTTCTGTTTCAGGATTTTTGAACCTTTGTAACATGTTCCACCGAGGTCTATTATGTGTTCAATAGCATCCACAGCATATGCCGATTATGTCATCTGTGGTGCTGATGTTGGGTAGTAAGGGCCCGTTGCCTAAGCCTAAACAACCTGGTTTTCTCACAGAGAGACTTGCAGCTAGAAGATCATCACGCCGGGTTTCACCAATTTCAGTCAATGAAGTCACCATTAGTCAGTTAGACCGATCAATTGAAACATGGTCTATTCTTTGGATATTGCTAGAACTGTCAAAACATGAGGCCTATTTTTGCTGTCTTTGGCCATCCATCTTTGTACTCGTGTTTATTTGTTGACTATGATGATCAGTACCCAGTTTTGACTCATATTTCTTTTACAATACCTTTTATTTTTCGGTTGGGATTGAAAGAACAGAAATGGGTCATTGAGTTGGAAGCTCATGTAACCCTTCAATTCAGAATTTCCTTCTTGGTAGGATCTAACTCATGCTAACGGGTGAAACAAACAGCAAAATCTGACCTTTGCTCTTTGACAAAGTCCATAATTAACCTTTTCCAATAAGCAAAATTATACTCTCAAAAATGTTTCCCGATTGAATCCCAATGGAGATTCGTAAATAAATGGAAAATCATTCTGTGAGTTCTTACAATTAGGAGTCCATAATACAAGGATCAGTCTTCAATTCCCTTGAACTGTCAATTTACAATCCGCTCCATGAAAATTATGCATCTTTTACTGTGTGTATTGTGTATATATATAGTGAAATTTTTTTCTAGCTTCCAGCATTCAGGAGAATGCAAAAGACCAAAATTTATACTTGTACTAGTATAAAAAACACTGCATCTATCACGACCTTCGACTTCCTTGAGCAAGGATTACAATCACCTCCTCGATAGTGATGCATCTTCTATCTTGCTTCTAGTAATGTTATTGCTACGGCGTTCTGTGTGTAATATGTTCTCCCTTCTTTTGAGGGATCTAAATCAGTGGGACTTCTTTCTACAAAGAAACCAGGCTGCTTAGGTTGAGGCAATGTCGCCCCTCCACTACCCAACATGAAAACTACAGCCGGCATTACCTGTTACGCCCTAGCATTTATTTATTTATTTTATTTAGGAATTTTATTGTCGTTTATGATTGGGTGTTATGGCCGAATCCTAATCGATTATTTTGTGCACACTATGGGCATTATTGACAGGATAGTAACTTTCGGAGTATAGGACTAATATTTGGTCCCTAAATTATATAAGGTTAATAATATAGTTTTGTATTAGAAAATATTTCTTTATTAGTTATCAATTTTCAAATTGTGTACGTGGCCTTAATCCCATTTAGCTATTTTGGTGGGGTGAAACATAGTAGTGGTTAGTTAATAGAGTTCCACTTTATTAGTAGCAGATATAGATAGTTTGTTTAGGGTTATCATTAAGTGTATTTTTGGGAGAGCCGCAGCAGTTCGAGGTTTCCGTGGGTGGTCTCCTACGTCGTTTCCGAGGTAATGATTCTTCATGAGTTCTTTTCTTCCACTTCGATCTTTAAGTTGAACAAAGTAATGGAGTAGCTTCTAGCAAGTGTTTTGGGTTGATTTTATATATTTTGTATTGGATAGAGAGAGAGAGAGAACAAGAGGTGAATGGGTAAATATGTGAATTGACGTTTTGTGTAGGTGAATGTGGGGCCGAGAATTAGATTTGTGCATGTGTGTGAGATTGGACCGAGTGAAGGAGATACTTGTCTAGTTCTCACCTTTGTTAATTAAAGAAGTTAATTGTATCATTGTTTTGGAGACTTGAAGGGTAGTGTTTTGGCTGGACATGAATTGGAACAAATGTTCTCTTTTAAGTATAGTTTATTCAATGAAAATAGAGTTTTCGAAAGGGTAATAGGTTGACTACTGATGATTAGTTCTAGTTAGGATTAGGCTAGACTTTGGTTAGTATTTTAACTTGTACAGCTTATATTTAAATTAGATAGTCATTTCGATCGGTTGTTTAATTTATCTATACAGGTTAGGCTCTTTTTGGCGTGTTCAAGTTGCATTAATTTTGGACCGAGGTGAGTGGTTAATCATGTTACGTATTTTCGAACTCGTCGTGTCCCTTAAATTATTCCTTTGGAAAATTATCATTTGATTATTGAAAACGAGAATTGTTTGCATTTGATCTTTTAATTGGCATGTGATAAAAATATATGTATAATCTTTTGGTGAGAACTTGGTTGATATTGATGGGAACATTTATTGTTGAAAGTCCAGGGAAATTAATCCTCTGTGTGCGGGTGACTCTGGCCATTAGGGAAGAGACCGTGTCCTGGCCGGTGACCCTAGTGCTCAACGGTTGATTTTTCGCCGGATCGTTCTTAGGGAAAAGTTCCACGGGCTGCCTACTCGTGGTGACTCTAAGTTTCGATATTGGATCCAATTTTTGAGATATTTGTTCACTGGCACTTGGTACTGTTTGGTATTGGTTGTGGTTCCCTATTATTGTTGGATATCGTATCGTGATCACCAAAAGGACTTGTTATTGGTAACAATATTTATTGATACATTTTGTTGTTTTGTGGTACACCTCGTATGCCAAATTATATTCACATGTTAAAGTATTTTATCCCTGCTTTAGAACTTTATTTATTATACATGATTTGCTATTCACTGAGCTTGTCAGCTGACAGATTTAATCCACCATCATTTTCAGGGAAATCGAGTCGGTAGATGAGGACTCTGGTGGCATCTTGGGGTTATTGTGTCGACCTCCATAGGATGTTGCATTCAAGATTTGTTATTTTTATTTATTCGCTTCCGCACTTATTAAACCTTTTTGAATACATCGCATTTTTGTTATCACTGGTTAATAATTTTTGTTGATTGGTTCATGGGATGGTGTTCCGCACACTTTGGTCGAGACATATTGGTTTTGTTTGTTTTGGTAATAATAAAGAATGGTTGTTTGGTGTTTGTCGACTTTATATATATATATATATATATATATATATATTTATTTATTTTTTAAATTTATTTTAGGCTTCGTGTCCACGTGTTAACCTTGTGGTTCACAGCCGGTCATTTCCCATTTTGGGGTGTGACATTACCGGCCTGTCTTCTGGAAGTTTCTGCACACATAGTAGTCCTAATTGAATACATCTCAGTACCTGAGATTCAACATATGAATCCTCTAAACATGAATCCATTCAACTCCAGTGCCTTATCTTCCTTACATAGTGACCATGCCTGTATCAATTGCTATGCAATGTTTATTTAATCAGAGCTAGAAAAAGTAGAAAAAGAATTGCAGTTTACGATGGATACCCACGTGCCCCAAAAGAGTTTGATGGTGATCTGGTTGAGGAAATTTCTTGTTCTTTTGGCCACTCACTCACTATAGTGAAATGTATGCAACTAAAACCCGATGACTTGCTCCCAAAATAATCACAGTTAGGAAAAAGTCCTGGAAATATGTGAGACAGTACTCGCTTTGTTTTGTCTTCTACTCCCTCCGTCCCAAAATTTTGGTTTCCTTTTTGGGATGTGGGATGTTCCATAATTTTTGTCCATTTTCACTAGTCCAAGAGGTAAAAATGAGCAATTGTCCCTTTTACCCTTATTCTATTTTCTAACACAGAACAAGTAGTCGCCCAGTTCTATGATAAGTTGGACACATAGATAGTCGATACGTCTGTTTGTGAATGACCCCATATACACAATTTTCTGGAGTCGCCATTGTATGCTTGGTAACACCAAAACCTAAACAAACCACATACTCCCTCCGTCCGGATTTGTTGGTCCACAAACATACTTTTTCAAGTCCGAAAATGTTTGTCCATTTTCAAAAGTTAAAGGCTAAAATATGGAAAAGTTACACAAAAAGTAGTGGACAAAAAGTAATGGAAAAAAAGTTGGAATCCCCAAAACGGACTAACAAATCCGGACGGAGGGAGTATTCATTATTCATAAGCTGTAGGAAACAATCCAAATTGCTCGAGCACTATCTGCAGCCTGTTTGAATAGCTCGAGTACATTCAAAAAACTAATGCTGCGCAAATACGATGCTCGGCTCTTTTTTATTAACTTCGCTTGATTCTTCCTAATGCTCAAGATCTTAATACAACTAGTTTTTTTTTTTAACCAAAAAATTAGGGATTGAGGATTAGAGGATTTTGTAGGCAAAATTCATTTGCTTAGGCCTTAGGCTATTGATTTATGATTGATTGATACAATGTCACGCAGGTAGGAGTAGTTTGAGGTGTTGTAGAGAGGTGAGTCTCTATAATTATTGTTTTTTAAAGGTTTTCACCTACCAAATTGACACATAACTATAAAGTCGACCAAAAACCATCACATGATTACTTTATATTTCTGGCAATAGAAAATGGATTACAATAAACAAGATAATCATTTGTAACTCAGAGCCTCTACACCCATAAATGCAATTTTTCCTTTGCCATTCTCATGTTTGATAATGAAAAATGTCATCTTGCGAAAAATGGCAAGGATGTTATACCCATATATGCCATTTTATCATTGTCATTTTTCTCTCTCTCAATCTCAAATGGCAACTTTGACATAAATTCCATATATGACAAAGCAATTGGCATTTGCCAAATTTGAGAGAATTTTGGCATTGAGGGTGACACCCAATTTGCCATTTCTTTTGCTATTTTTGAGAAATGGCAAGAAATTTTTCAAAAAAATACTGGGTGTAGATGCTCTTAGTTTTTCTTAAAGACGACAAAGGAAGTTAGAAAAACGTCAATTAAATGGACTTTGTGAACAAATTAAATAATGTAAAATCCAATTGACAGTTTGGAATTGGATGCAACATCCAAACAGCAGAGTGATTTGGGACCCAACAAAAACAAAGAAATGGGGGAAAAAGACGAAAGAGAAGTAAACCTTTTTGCGCTTGACCTTAAAGCCCAAAGGCCCTCTCTTTTGATTGAAAAGTACACTACGTTTAGTTTCCTCAGTTTCCCTTAAAAACCAAAGAAGAACAGATTTATTACTTAAGGTCTACACAGATAATCTGCAAAGAATCACCAATCTTTTTACTGGGTTTGAAGTTCATTTTTTTTTTTTTGGTGCCTTGGAAATAATGGGTTAGACAGTTCAAAAAAAAAAAAAAGAAAGACTTGGAATAGAGTGAATGATAAAGAATTCTCTACCGTCACCGGGACTCCAGATTAAGAAAGATTGGCCGCAAAACCAACATACCTAGAAGGCGACCATTGGGTTTGAAGTTTTTTTTTTTGGTGCTATCATGAGGTTGACCATTTTGTTATTCTTTGTTGGAAATTATCAAAATAAATAAGCTTTTATTTGGGTGTTTTTAAAATATTCCTATTCTTTAGAAGTCTCATTTTATATGTGGAGTTTGCAACTTTTTGTCTAAAGTTGTGGTTTGTGGAGAGTAGTGACTTTTGATTCATTTTACTAAAAGTTGTATCTATTAGTTTACACTAATTAGATGTGGATATTGGATTGAAACCAAAAGGTGTGCCATTCTAATATAGGGTCGCGCCCGAATTCCTTAACGGGATTGTTTTGTGAATAAGCACTGAATGGGTGCCTTTAATAGCACCGAATAGTTGCCTTTGTAGCAAGCACCAAATGGTGCTTTGGTTCAGTTTATTTGTAATGCACCGAAAAGGTGCATCATTTGATTTAAATGGCAAACTGCCATTGGTTTATTCCAAAGGATGTGGCAACCAAAGGTTGCCAATGTTTCATTCCAATAGGTGTTGTTTAAAGCCTATATAAAGGCTTTGGTTCATTTGTTGTGCACATGCACTTAACAGATTACTCTCGGACAGAAATTCGACTTCTCCATACATATAAAGTTAGGCTTAGTTCTGTGTTTTGTTGTTCTGCAGAAACAAAATACAGAAACCCTTGGTTCTTTCGATTCTATTTTCGACTCGGTATTCTGTCTGTTCTTCGTTTGTGCGGACGCAGACAGAAGATCATTAAATTGATCGGGCTTCGTTGTATCCTCGAACAGATTCGCTATCAACCCGGTGCACACCAAACGGTGGGGGCGAATACTGTTTTCGGAAAGCGACATAGTAACGTGCCTCGAAGCAAGTTCTATCATCAACAAGTTCAGTTTCCTGAAGACTCCCGGATTTTTGAACCAACATTCTTGAGCTCCTTTTTCATAAACAATCTTCCATGCAAATTGGGACACACCCCTTACCATTGTTTCCTACAATCATGGGTAGTTTCTTGCTTTGCTTTTGGACAGTTCAATCATAAAAATGAGTCTGTTTCCTGATGTTCTCTTCTGTTTTTCTAATGCCAGACAATCTAATTAGTGTAAGAAACATTACAAATGCTGCATTTAAAAAATGCTGCATTTACGAATTTATGTTCATCTGTGTGGACCACTTGATGGGCGGATATCATGAGCAGCACCATGAGGCCCGTCTCATGGTAGACTTACACTCCCATGAACATGCATTATTATGAATTTACGAACATGTTTCTAACTAGTGTGTGTGCAAGTAATTACCGCACTAGGCTTTTGTGAACTTTTAAGCGATGTTTTATGTGCAAAAACACAGATATTCTTTTCCATATCCTATTTGGAATTACATTTTTGGTCTTCCTGGGAAGATATGAG
The DNA here is from genome assembly GCA_963854785.1 of Vaccinium vitis-idaea. NCBI lineage: Eukaryota > Viridiplantae > Streptophyta > Magnoliopsida > Ericales > Ericaceae > Vaccinium > Vaccinium vitis-idaea. The sequence goes on from OY978217.1 coordinate 4,698,903, forward strand.
AGATACTGGAGTACTATCAAAGAATTCTCCGCTATTCCATTGCTGCTGCATCAATATATGTGATGATTAATTCTCTTAAGAAACCACAATAGCCAAACAGGACTTGATTTTTGTTGGGTAGATTAAAACCACAAATACTTGAAGTGAAACTATTCCAAGTCTTTGGGTCAAAAAACAGCCGCTGAAAGTTACATTTTCTAGACTGCCAAATTTAAAAGTCTAAGTGGGGGAAAACTTGACAGCGCTCTATTGATCATTATCTTACCCCTGTGGCTATCTTGTTTTTAGAATGAAAAACTTGTGTACAGATACACAACATGAACAGATGCAGGAAGACATCAATGAAAGGTATTACCATACCTCTTCTCTTGTACTCTTTATTTTCCATCCTAATTATTTCCAGTGCAGTAGACACCATATCAAAAACCCAGATTGTCTCAGATGGCCAGACTATAGTTTCATCTGATGAAACCTTTGAAATGGGGTTCTTCAGCCCGGGCGGTTCCAAGAATCGGTATGTCGGAATTTGGTACAAGAAAATCTCTCCTGGGTTGGTAGTATGGGTTGCCAACAGAGAAATTCCCCTTAATGATACACTTGGTGTATTAAAGGTCATTGAGCCTGGTATTCTTGTTCTTCTCAATGGTACCAACAACACCATATGGTCCACCAACACGTCAAGAACTGTGCAGAATCCCGTAGTCCAACTTCTTGATTCAGGAAATCTTGTCGTGAGAGATGCAAATGACGACAGCCCAGATCATTTCCTGTGGCAGGGTTTTGATTACCCGGGTGACACTCTTTTACCGGGCATGAAGCTTGGGAAGAGCTTGGTGACTGCCCAAGAGTGGTACATCTCGTCATGGAAGAGTAAGGATGATCCAGCAAAAGGTGATTACACATTTTGGTTGGATCTTCGTGGGTACCCGCAAATTTTCATTAGCAATGGTTCTGTTGATCTTTTTCGAACTGGGCCATGGAATGGTCTCCGGTTTAGCGGGGTACCAACCCTACAACCAAACCAAATTTTCTACTTTGGAATGTACTTTGAAAGGAATGAGGTGTTCTATAGGTATGACCTCTATAACAGCTCAATTGTTTCTAGGTTTGTCATTAATTCAAATGGCGTTGCACAACGCTGGACATGGGTTGATCGAACCAGGGGTTGGGTCCTCTACCGGAATATACCAATAGATAATTGTGATACTTATAAATTGTGTGGTCCACATGGAAGCTGTGAAGTTAACTCATTCCCTATATGCAGTTGTTTGGATAAATTTGTGCCTAGATATCCTAAATATTGGGAAATGACAGATTGGTCAGGCGGGTGTGTTCGGAGGATACAGTTAGACTGCCATAATGGAGATGGATTTGTTAAGTACTCTAATATAAAATTGCCAGACACGCGGAGTTCGTGGTATAATATGACCATGACACTTTTGGAATGCAAGGAGGTTTGCTTGAAAAACTGTTCTTGTATGGCTTACACGAATTTGGACGTAAGAGGAGGTGGAAATGGTTGCTTGTTATGGTTCGACGAGCTGGTTGATATCAGAGAGTTCAGTGAAAATGGGCAGGATATTTATATAAGGATTGCTTCCTCTGATTTAGGTAAGAATTCTTCAAATGCTTTGCACTTTTTTCTGGAAATAAGAGGTCTTTTTGAAACCAGGCTTAGGTATTCCATATCTTCTTTCCTATCAGTCCTTGGCTAGCTAGGTGAAAGAACATGCAAAATCAGGAGGCATATATGTAGTAGTGCTCAGCTGGTTACAAGTCAGTTGCACATTGAAGAAGTGATAGCATAACTCAAAAAATATTTTCTTTGTGTTGTTGCTAAAATATAATAACGGCTCCTTTGTCTAGTTGAAAGAACAAGCAAAATCAAGAGGCATGTTACTGAATAACTGGCTTCTTAATCTTATACGTCTTCGTAAGTGAATTATATTACATATTTACTCGAGAAATTCCTGACAAATGAAGAACTTTATAAAATTCCAGAATAATAGAAGGTAAAACAAAAAACTTTCCTTTAATATTAATCGTCTGCTCAGGTGGGCTTTCATGCTTTTTAGTATCTCTATTATCTGGTGCAAAAGCATTCTTTACATGTGTGCTTTAATGGTTGCACCAATATCAAATGAACTAACGACCTTGTTTGAATGGAAGACTCACCAGTCCAACATGGCGGCACCAATGACAAGAAAAAGGTGATAATCATAGTTGCATTGACAATAATCACTGGAATGTTTCTGCTGGGTCTGTGCATATTGTTGTATTTTCGGAAAAGGAAGAAGAACGATGAACGGCTGAGGACAGAAGGTAACCATAGTTGTACTTTTATTCAACTAGGTGAACTTCGGTGACGTTAACTTTTATAAATTAATAAGAACGAACCATAGTTGCTAAAGTGTTTCAATTTGCAATCATCTATTGGTTTTGTGGAATAAGTAGTCTCATGTAACTCATCTCCTACTCTGCAGAAAGCGATGTACAGAGATCCAGACAGGGTCACTCTAACCAAACCCAGAAGGAAGATCTGGAGTTACCCATGTTTGAGTTTGATACAATAGCTAGTTGTACCAATAACTTCTCATCAGACAACAAGCTTGGAGAGGGTGGATTCGGACCTGTTCACAAGGTAACAATGTCGATACCAGCTTATGTAGTATTATTTTGGTATGTAGTCGATGTTCAATCTACAGGGATGCAGGGAAAAGCAGGCTTCGGGCTTTGTTTAAGTATATTTGCCAAGGAATTCGGGCTTTGTTTGTGCAGTGGTCACACTGGGGCTGCTGGACGTGAAAAGCAGGCTGAAGTCTTAGAGACGTCACTTAGTCTTAATATGCCAGTGCTAGGTCTATCTGCATGTATAGGTAAAAAGTTAACGAGGTTATACTTTTTCATAGAAAGGACAGGGAATGAAGGCTCATCTTAACTAGACTTCGGTAAAAAGGTTCGAAACTGGTAGACGTACTGTACCCTCACCTCCCAACGTACATCTACAAAAACATAACATGTGCTTTTGTAATATAATGATCCTTGTTTTTAGGCAGTTGTACAGAATATAGTCCCCTCATACTTTATATATAAGAAACATTTGGTGTGGTGTTTTTTTTCTCATATGAAACTTGCTACATATCCGGAGGTTTCCCTGATGTAGTGTTTCTTTTGTCAAATGGCCACTGTTAATTTTAAGAATATCATACTTATCAAATTGCTGTCTTCAGGGTAGGCTGGAAGATGGACGAGAAATAGCTGTAAAGCGGCTGTCTAAAACTTCCAGACAAGGGCTTGATGAGTTCAAGAATGAAGTAATCTGTATTGCCAAACTCCAGCACCGAAATCTCGTGAAGCTTCTTGGGTGCTGCATTCAAGGAGAAGAAAGGATGTTAATCTATGAATTTATGCCTAACAAAAGCCTGGACTCCTTCATTTTTGGTTTGTGTCTCTCCTAACTTTAGGAAATATATTTGCAACTAATCTACTCTCAGTCCGAAGTCAAGTGGCTGAACATGTCCGCATAGCTAGAAATGAATAACTCTGGCTACTACTAATAATTTTGCGTATTAATTTCTTTCCATTTAAAAACATGAATTGATGAAGACTTTGTAGTTCTATTGCAACATAAGCGGCTGCATGACTTGGCCTTCCTAGAGCAATTTGATTTTTATCATGGAATTTGTCCTTGTTAAATTCGGTCGGTAGGAATAACGGCATTTATTGGATGAAAATTTGGGCAGATGAAAGCGGGCGAACATTACTAGACTGGCCAAAACGCAATAACATTATCAATGGTATTGCTCGTGGGCTTCTCTATCTTCATCAAGATTCTAGACTCAGAATCATTCATAGAGATCTCAAAGCTAGCAATATTTTGCTAGATATTGAAATGAACCCAAAAATATCAGACTTCGGGATGGCTAGAATTTTTGGTGGAAATGAGACCGAAGGAAATACAGCAAGAGTGGTTGGAACATAGTAAGAACCTCTTAACACGTTCTATACAACTATTTACTTGTACTAATTAAAACTTCGCTTCCTTATTTAAGTCTTCATTGCAGTGGTTACATGTCTCCAGAATATGCCGTTGATGGGCTTTTCTCGGTAAAGTCTGATGTTTTTAGTTTTGGTGTTCTTGTGCTGGAGATCGTTAGTGGGAAGAGAAACAGAGGTTTCTTTCATCCAGATCACTATCTCAACCTCCTTGGACATGTGAGTTTGTACTATATAGTTCATAAATATCCTCTGAAACATCTCCGGTTGTTTTTCTTGTTTTGGCAATTGCGTTGGCAAAATTTGACAGGGATTGGCAAAATTTAGCTTGTTACAATTTAATTTCACCATCGATTACAAATGCTTTTTTGTTTTTGCTCGACGAAAGTCAATTTTAGTTGTAGTTAGTGAGGTTTAAACCGAGTCAAATGCATGAGAGTATAGGGTGCTTGCCACTGGGCTACCACTCCACTTGCTATCTTTTAGAAATGTCACTCCATTGATTCAGAGCTTTCATGGCCATTTTCACCGTTGAAAATAATTGGAGATCAAAAGTATTGATGGTGATGTAGCGCTTTTTGGTGAGCTATAACCAAATTTGGCACAACCACCAGCATTGCCAAAATTTGGCGAGAAGTTTAGCTCGTCAGTGGAGCTCCTGTTTGGTGAGCTATAACCAAATTTTGGCATTAGCAATGACTATGGCACACCCCTAGAACTGCTCTTTTATGTTTTAAGAATCTAGTGTTTGATAAAATTGTTATGAATTTTTCAGGCATGGACACTACACAACGAAGATAGGTCAGTTGAACTAATTGATCCGACTGCAAGGGAATCATGCTGTCCATCGGAAGCGTTGCGATCAATCCGTGTAGGTCTATTATGCGTGCAACAACATCCGGAAGATAGGCCGAGTATGTCTTCTGTGGTTCTGATGTTGGGAAGTGAAGGTTCATTGCCATGGCCTAAACAGCCTGGCTTTTTTACGGATAGGAATCTTTATGAAGCGAACACTTCATCTAGCAAGAATGCACCAAGTTCAACTTCAACGAACGACTTGACCATCACAGTAGTCGAGCCTCGATAATGTAATTATGTATATCATTATTTATTATGTTTCTCCAAACTCTTTTTTGACAAAACCATCTTTGCTGTATTGTCAAGGGTTGTGCAATGTGAGAGAAATTGTAGCTATTGTAGTCACAAGAGGTAGAAAGTAGTTGGAGAGCAGGAGCAAGAGTGCATATGGCCATGTAGGGAAACATAACGGAAATTGTTTTGCAGTTTGGTATGTAGAGAACACGGAGAAGAGTACACGGGTACATTTGACTGAAATCGGTTTTGTTCCTCATATGTGAGCCCAGCCCAAGAAGAATCTGTCGATGAAATTACAGACATTGCATCCTACAGATTGTGAGCTTCCTCAGGAGAATACATTGGGTTTCTGTCTATCATGTAGAACTAGAACTGATGTTCCTCGCTTTGGGTTTGTTGTATCCGGACCAAATAAATGCTGGAAAACTGGAATTTTTGTCTTGATGGACGTATCCGTAATGGTTTATCAGCGAGAGACTTGAAGCTGGAAGATCATCACGGCGGGTTTCACCAATTTCAGTCAATCAAGTCACCATTACTCAGTTCGACGGTCAATTGAACATGACGTGGTCGATTATTTGGATATTTCTAGAACTCATGAGGCCTATTTTTGCTGCCTTTTCTGCTTGTGTTTATTTGTTGACTATGATGATCAGTTACCCAGTTTTACCTCATAATTTTTTCTCAATACCCTTTTTTTTCCGGTTGGGATTGAAAGAACAAAAATGGGTCATTCAGTGGGAAGGTCATGTAACCCTTCACTTCAGAATTTCCTTGTTGGGTTGTATTATCTAACTAATGCTAACGGCCAGATGAAATAAACAGAAAAATCTTACCTTTGATCCTTGGCGAAGTCCATATCCTTTTCCAAGAAGCAAAATTATACTCTCAAAAATGTTTCCCGATTGAATCCCAATGAAGATTCGTAAATAAATTGTACATCATTCTGTCAGTCCTTACAATTAGGAGTCCATAATACAAAGATCAGTCTTCTCAATTCCCTTTTTTTTTGGAAGGCAAAGAGAATTATATTAATCAATAAAGAAGTTCCAGGTACATGAGGATAGTTATAGGCATCACCGCGTAAGTGAAGCATCCCGACTATGTTGGCACCCAACACTCTCGACAATCATTTGCCAAATAAACCCTGGGAAGGATGGATAACAAGAGATCATCCGACCTTCATCAAACGAATACAAAATAATCTGAGTTACACTCCTGCTAACAGTTTAATAGGCAACAAAAGAAAGATTAACACCTTATGAATAGCTCCAGAATTGTATCTGAAGTACTGGAGATCCACAGTTTGTAGTGATGCTTCAGAATAACAACTGAACCCACCCACAGGAGATCAAGAAGTGCTGCAATTGGAGAAGATGAAGTAGTGAAAGTAGTAGTAGTACAACTTCCGCTCCCCATTCTGAAAAACTCCAAGATTGCATCAGAAAATTCCCAATGGCATCATGGGTTACAGCAGCTTGTGAATAGCTCCATAATTGTATCAGAGAATCCCCAATATTAGCAAAGGATACAACAGAAATTTCAGAAGGCCATTAATCTTAAGAATCAACAGACTTGAAAGCCAAAGGAAAGATTCCCAAGTAGTTGAGTAGCTGAAGAGATGATCAGTCAAGTAGTTGAGTAGCTAAAGAGATGATCAGCAACTTGTTAATAGCTCCCCCATTCTTGAGATCAGTCAAGGCATGCATGTAGGTTGATGATTAGGTGATTGTGATGAAAAGAAAGCATCCACCAACTGACTCAATGACTAAATACAAGACTAAAACTATTGATAGACCCAAAAAGCCCAAAGACACCAAAAGGTGAGACTAAACCCAAAAGAACCCCAAAGATACCATAGCCCAAAACCACCAGACACCAAATGATGAGACCATACTCAAACCAATCAAATGAAAACCAAGAACAGAGATAAAACCAAATGATGGTACCCTGGACAACCCAACAAACAAACCCAAAACAAGAACCCCAGACCCAAAAAAGCCCAGACTACAAAAACCAGAGACAGACTCACCCCCAAACAAAAACCAACTGCAGACACACCCCTTAACCCAAATATTGACCAAACAAACAAGACCCATCAACTCAAAAGACAAGCCCCCCAAACAGCCCCAATTCCCAAAGCTCAGAGATTAAGAGGCATCTAAGATGCTCTTTAATCTGTAAATAAAGTCATTAACAGAGTAATCAGCATGAGCAGAAGATGATCTCACCCAGAGAGCCACTCTCAGCTTGATAAGATCCACTATTTCCTTCCAATTGGGGGTTTTGCCTTGGAATACCAGCTCATTTCTTACTTTCCACAGTGACCATAATGCTGCAAAAGGTATGCATTTCCATATCATACTTTTTTTTTTTTGAACTGATATCATACTGATCTTGGGTTTAAATTTCAATCCCAACCACCAGTAGAGAAGAGTTTCAATAGAGTTAGGAGACACCCACTTAATACCCCACCAATCCAATATTTCACTCCAAACAATCCAAATAGGGGTGCAAAGAAGAAGAGTGTGATCCAGTGATTCAATAACCTCCCCACAGAATTTGCACATTGCTAGATTGGGTTGACTGATAACTCCAATATGCATCAATTCCCTTTAACTGTCAATTTACAATCTCCTTGAAAATTATGCATCTTTTATCTAGCTTCCAGCCTTAAGTAATAAGTATAATGCAAAAGACCAAAATCTATACTTGTAATAGTGTAGAAAACTGTGCATATATGACAGCCTTTGAATTCCTTGACCAAGGATTTTAGAATTAACTCCTTGGCAGTGATGCATCTCTTATCTGGCTTCTAGCAGCGTTATTGTTACGTTGTTTTGAGTGAAATATTTTCCCCCTTTTGTTGAGGTACCTAAATTAGTGGGACCTCTTTCTACAAAGAATTGCTGGCAAGTCTTCTGTGAGTTTCTGTACACATAGTAGGCCTACTTGAATACATTTCAGTACTAGAGATTCAACTATGAATCCATAAACTCCATACATCTCAGTATGCAGATTATGCAATAAGCTTCTTTGACATTTCAACTGTGTTGAAAAGTCTTATATGCTTCAACTTTTACGCTTTAAGACAGAGAAGACTAGAAGTCAGTTATGCTTGCACTTCCTCAAGATTTTCAGTGGGAGAAGATATTTTATAAGTTTGATTGACTGAGTATCTATTCTTTGCAATGATTTCCTAGGAAGATTTTCGAGGCATGAAAAATGAGGAATCATATCTTCCAAGTCCAGGGAAAACTCTATGTGAATTAAGCACAGCTAAAGCAGATTGTGAAGTTTATTTTAATAGTGCGAGGGATACACCTCGCCTGCGTGGCATTGCATGATGGTAATGGGAGAATAAACACTTTGAAACTACTTTGCAATTACTAATACACACTCGCTTAAGGCACTGCATGATTGGTAAAGGGAGAACAAATACTTTGAAACTACTTTGTAATCACCAATCATGCAGTGCCAGGTAGGCAAGTGTGGTTGTGGAGAGATCTGTCTCTATCATTACACATAACTATAAAGTCTGACCAAAAATCACCACATAATGATTACTTTATGTTTCTGGCAACAGAAAATTGATTACAATAAACAAGATATCATTTGAAACATAGAGCATCCACACCCATAATGCAATTTTTCCATTGCTATTTTCATTTTTTGGCAATGAATAATGCCGTTTTGCGAAAAAAATGGCAATGATGTCACACCCATGTATGCCATATTGTTAGCCACTGTCATTTTTCTCTCAATCTCAAATTGCGCTTTGACATGAATTCCATATCTTACAAAGGAATTGGCATTTTGAATTTTGGCATTACTGGTGTGACACCCAATTTGCCATTTCTTTTGCTATTTTTGACAAATGACGAGAAATTCTCCTAAAAGATATATCTATATATCTGGTGTGGATGCTCTTAGTCGGCTGTGTACTCTGATTTTCTTAAAGACAACAAAGAAGTTAGAAAAACATCAACTAAATGGATTTTTTGACCAAATAATGTAAAACCCAATCAATGGGTTCGACAGTAAAAAAAAAAGACTTGGAATAGCGTGAATGCGTGATTGATAAAGAATTCTCCACCTTCATGAGGTTGACCATTTTGTTATTCTTGAATTCCTTTTTCATAAACAATCTTCCAGGCAATTTGGGACACACCCAGGGACGGATCCAAAGGGGGGCAAGCGGGGACACGTGCCCCCGCTGTCCCCCCCACTCGTCAATGTAAAAAAATAATAATAATTAGGAAAATAAGTTTTGTATATATATATTATTTGTGTCAAGATCTAGTAACATAGCCTGCTTGGTGGTAAGGTGCACTACCTTTATGTTGAAGGTCGCGTGTTCAACTCCTGCCTCCCTCTTTTTTAAGTCACAAAATTGAAAGATTTATCAAACAAAGGTGATTGTTGAGATTGGAACCCTGGACCTGTGGTTCCAAAATCAATACCTTCTCTCTTGCCACCAGACCAACAACACTCATTATACAACAAATGAGTAGTTTTATTATATATTTTGAACTTACAAGGGTAATAATAATTCCCCTAATATTTTTTTCCCCGAATTTTAATTTTCTCCCTTCTCTTTAAGAAAATGATACAAAATGATGAGAAAATTATTTAACTTACATATTTTTTAATTTAGAGATATTTTTTACAACAGTCCCTAGCCTTCAATAATTTCTTTTCTGATATTAGGTTTTGAATTAATCTTACACGATTTCTTGTCCCTAGCAAAATCGTTGACTATGAAAAAAATTGCACGATTACAATTAATAAGATGCCCCCACTGGGATGGATTTCTGGATCCGTCCCTGGACACACCCCTTACCACTGTTACATACAATCATGCATAGTTTCTTTTCTTACTTTGCTTTTGGACAGTTGAATCATAAAAATGAGTCCATCTCCTAATGTTCTCTTCTGTTTTTTCAATGCCAGAACAATCCTAGCGTAAGAAACATTACAAATGCTGGATTTACAAATTTATATTCATCTGTGTAGACCACTTGATGGGCGATCTCGTGAGCAGCACCATGAGACCCTACTCTCCCATAAACATGAAGTATTATGAACTTACGAACATGTTTCTACTTATTGTGGACTAGTAATTAGCACAGTAGGCTTTTGTGAACTTTTAAGTGAGGTTTTATGCGCAAAAACACCAATATTCTTTTCCGAGTTTTTTTATATTTTCATCCCCTAAACTATCCACATTTTTTTCCTACTATGTCTCTAAACTATGAAAACCGCAAATTTATCCCCTAAATTATTTAATTGCAACCCATTTTGTCCAATAGTTAACACCATTCACTTTTTTGGACGGAAAATTGTTTACGTGCACAAAATTGTGATGTGGGACCCACTTTGGGATCCCACATGAACAATCTAATCCGTTCTTTAAATTTAAGGTATGTTTTCGAGTGACCTCGTAAAATATATTCTCAATCGGATAACTTTTAGTGCTTGAAGAACATTTGAAACTTTGATTAAAGTGTTTAACGTTATCAAAAGGCTTATTTGTACGGATGGTCCCCAAAGTATTACCGAAGTGTCACTTTGGTTCCCAAAATATAAATCGTGTCTATTGAGTTCTCAATGTTAACAATTCGCGTTTAAATAGTCCCTGGGTCTAACTCCGTTCGTATTTACCGTCAAGTGCAAAGATAATTTCGAAATTTCATCTCAAACTCTCACCACTTCATCTTCTGCATGAAAACCCTAACTATACCCATCCCCAAATCCCAAAATTCCAAAATTGAATTCAAACCCAAACCCATCTCCGCCCTCTCAACCTCCCATGATAAGATCTTAGCAAGAAAAATCAAACAGGAATTGCAAAATTAACCCAGAAACTCAAATCCTTTATTGAATGAATCAGTGTTTTACAACGAAAGAATTGAACAAGAAGAAGAGAGAAAAGCTAGAGAGAGAGAGAGAGAGAGAAGGAGAAATGAAGACTGGAGTAACATCACACCCCCGCTCCCACTCCTCGCAACCGTTTTAAACCTCCCCGTCTAACAAACTCAATAGAAAAACAGAAAACCAGTGAAATTTCACAAAACTAGTGAAATTTACACTTATACAGAACCCACAATTACACATTGAACCCTCAACTAGTGGAATAAGCACATAAACCCCTAAGTACTTATCATTAGCTCCCTCTTCAAGACAACCTTGTCCTCAAGGTTGAAAATTGGGAAAACGCCTGTGCAAGTCTGACCAACTTTCCCAAGTAGCATCCTCGGGTATGGAATTGGTCCACTGAACTAGAACCAAAGAATAGGGACGGTTGTTTCTTTTGACCAATTTCCTGTCCAAAATAGCAAGGGGCTCAAGCTGGATGTGGCCATGTTCATCAGTCAGAGGCAAAGTAGTTTGAACTACTGCACTGAGGCCTAACTTTTTCTTCAGCAACGATACATGAAACACTGGATGGATTCTGGAATTAGCAGGCAATTCCAACTTGTAAGCCACTAATCCCACCCTCTGAATGACCTGATAGGGCCCAAAGAACTTGGGAGCTAACTTTGCATTACGTCTGAAAGCCACTGTCACTTGTCTGAATGGCTGTAATTTGAGATAAACCCAATCTCCTACAGAAAAGACCCTCTCAGTCCGATGACCATCTGCAATCTGTTTCATACGATGCTGTGAGGTAGCTAGATGTTCCCTGAGTAATTTCAGAGTGGCCTCCCTATCTTGGAGTAACTTTTCTACTGCAGCTATTGTGGTTCCTCCTGGGGCATAATGCTTCAAGTTGGGTGGTGTTTGACCATAGAGAGCCTCATAGGGGGTCAAACCAGTAGAGATGTGGAAAGTTGTGTTGTACCACCACTCGGCTAGAGATAACCATTTGGACCAAGTTGTAGGTCTATCCCCAGTCAGGCATCTCAAGTAATTTTCCAAGCATCTATAAACAACCTCAGTTTGGCCATCTGTTTGGGGATGGTATGCAGTACTTAGGTTCAATGTAGTGCCCTGCAGGTGAAATAACTCCTTCCAGAAATTACTAGTGAAAACAGGGTCCCTATCTGAGACAATTGAGCTGGGCATGCCATGCAACTTAAAGATATTATCCAAGAAGGCGTGTGCAAGTGATGTGGCAGTATATGGATGGGACAAGGAAATGAAGTGAGTATATTTGCTGAGTCTGTCAACTACCACCATGATCACAGTTTTTTGATGAGAATTTGGTAGTCCTTCCACAAAGTCCATGGAAACGTCACTCCAAAGCCTAGTGGGTACAGGCAGGGGTTGGAGTAATCCAGGGATAGCTACTGTCTCATTTTTATTTCTCTGACAAATGTCACACTCTGCTACAAATTGGAGCACTGCCTTTTTCATTCCTTTCTAGTAAAAAGCTTGTTTCAATCTGTGGTACGTCCTTTCACCACCTGAATGTCCCCCAGTGGGACTGGCATGGTGCTCATGGATGAGTTTGAGCTTCAGTTGTTCATCATTACCAACCATCAATCTAGTGTTGTAATACAACATCTGATGCTGCCACAAAAAAGGAGGATGAGCAGTTGGATCCTTCTGCAAATCTTGGATAATCCCTTGCAAAACTGGGTCTTGTGACCAGCTGGCCTGGAGGGCCCCCACCTAGTTACATAGAACCATAGTAACTACTGCCAAACTACCCTGCTGGATTGGTACAGGTGTTGCATCTTCCATGACCCTTGATAAGGCATCTGCCGCCATATTGGTCTTGCCACTCCTGTAGGTGATTTCATAATCGAACCCCATGAGTTTAGATAACCATTTCTGTTGCATAAGGGTAGTGAACCTTTGTTCCAACAGAAATTTTAAGCTTTGGTGATCCGTCCTGATGTGAAAATGCCTGCCCAAGAGGTAATGTCTCCACTTAGTAACTGCCATTACCACGACTAACAATTCCTTCTCATAAGTTGACAAACCTAGAGATGTTGGAGACAAAGCTTTGCTGTAAAAAGCTATTGGCCTTCCTTCCTGCATCAGAACAGCACCCACTCCCCTACCAGAAGCATCACACTCCAAAACAAACAACTTAGTATAATCTGGTAAAGCTAGAACATGTGAGGTGGACATGGCAGTTTTGAGTTTATTGAAAGCATCCTCAGCCTCAACAGTCCATCTAAAAGCATCTTTCTTGAGTAATAAGTGCAAAGGCTGACATATTTTTCCATATCCTTTGATAAATCTCCTGTAGTATCCAGTTAGTCCCAAAAAACCCCTAAGGGCCTTCAGTGACTGTGGTCTTGGCCAATTGGACATGTGTTGTAGCTTAGTTGGATCAGTTGAAACCCCTAGTTTGTTAATCACATGGCCCAAATATTCTACTTGTTGTTGACCAAAGGAACATTTGGACAATTTAGCATACAGCTGATGTTCCCTTAATTTTCCCAAAAACAAGTGATACATGTGTTAGGTGTTCTAGCCAATGATTGCTGTAAATGAGGATATCATCAAAAAAATACCAAATAAGGTCTGAAAACAACATTCATGAGGCTCTGAAAGGTGGAAGGGGCATTCGTTAAACCAAAAGGCATCACAAAAAATTCATAATGGCCTTCATGTGTCCTAAATGCAGTTTTTTCAATGTCCCTTGGATTCATTCTGATCTGGTGGTAACCCGACCTTAAATCCAGTTTAGAAAAATAGTGAGCCCCATGTAATTCATCCAATAGCTCATCTATAATGGGGATAGGGTATTTGTCTTTAATGGTGTCCTTGTTTAAGGCTCTGTAATCAACGCACATTCTCCAAGAATTGTCCTTTTTCTTGACCAACAGCACTTGTGAGGAAAAAGGAGAGACACTGTGCCTAATTACCCCAGTAGTTAACATCTCCTTAACAATTTTTTCAATTTCATTTTTCTGGATATACGGGTACCTATAAGGTCTGATACTTGGGGGTTGAGTACCTTCTTTAAGAGGAATTTGGTGGTCATGAGACCTAATAGGGGGTAGCCCTGGGGTTGCATTAAAAACATCTTGATATTGTTGTAAGACATTCTGTAATTCAGGATGTACCTCCTCAATGGTGTTAACCTGCATGCTGCATAACTGTGCAAAAACTGCTCGAGGTTTCTTTTTGAGTAAGTGTTGCATGCTCTTGGCATCCACCAGCTGCACTTCTGTGGTAGTACCCCCTTTCAACACCTGTGGCCTCCCAAAAATTGTGAACTCCATTTGTAGATTCTTGAAGTCCCATAATACTGGATCCAATGTTGATAACCATTCGACCCCTAACACCATGTCACATCCACCCAAACGGAGTAATCTCATATCAGTACTGAACATTGTGCCTTGCATGGTCCATTGGAAGTCCTTAACCAAGGCCTTGCTGGCCAGCTTAGTACCATCAGCAACAACTACTGTTAGTGGACTTGTGGTTTGAATCTTAGCTCCTGTCCTCTTAGCCACTTCAGGGTCCATGAAGTTATGTGTGCTTCCCGAGTCTATCAAGATATCTACCCTATGCTTCCTGACTTCCCCTTTGATTCTCATGGTTTGATAGGATTGTATTCGTGAGATGGCATGAACTGAGATTTGGAACTCCTCATGGCTATCCTCCTGTGCCATCTCTTGCTGTGCTTCTTCAAACTGATCCTCCTCTTCTTCAGCCTCAAGCATGAATAGTTGTTTTTTCTTGCAAATTTGTCCCCGAAAATACTTTTCGTCACAACCAAAGCACAACCCTTTTGCCCTTTTATCCTCAAAATCCTTCTGAGTTAGTTTCCTTACATTCCCTCCTGGTTCTAGGTTTCTTGGATTGGAGTTAGTTTCTGTGGACTTTGGCCATATAGGCTGTTGTGCAGCCATAGGTTTTGAAAAAACTTTGCCTTTCTTGGCTACGGCATCCAGAGTCTCCTCTTGTAATCGTGCTAACCCCATAGCTTGTGAAATGGTTCGAGGTTGGAACATCTGCACACCACCCTTGATCTCATCCTTCAATCCACTGACAAAACAACTTATGAAAAAGTCCTCTGATAATCCTGTAGTTTTAGTGGCTAACTCCTCAAACTTTTCCTGGTAGGATTTGACGGTATTCCATTGTCTTAACTTGGTTAATTGACCTACGGCATCCTCATAGGCATTATCCCCAAATCGAAGAAGCAAAACCCTAGTAAATTCTCTCCAAGTACGCAGGGTATGTGACTTCTCAAACCACCTATACCAATGCATAGCCTTATCCTCCAAGTGTAGAGAAGCTAATCGTAACTTCTGTGCTTCCTCTACAACATTAAGTTCGAAAACTTTTCGCATTTATATATCCAAGATTCGGGTTCATCCCCAAAAAACTTTGGAAAATCCAATTTAGGTTGAAAACCCCTGAATTGCCCAGCACTCAATTGGGGGTTAGGAAGTAAGGGTGGAGAGGATGATTAAGATACCTTTTCAGAGATCTGTTCATACTTTGAATGCAAGACCGTAATCAAATCTTTAAGCCCTTCCATTGTTGCGTTGATCCCATCCATTGTTTCTGTATGCCGACTGGTTGTTTCCTTCAATTGGCGTATCGAATCATTGGTCGATTCCGTTAGTCGACGAATGGAATCATCCAGTTTCTTGATATCTTGAGATCGAGTACCGTTTGCGATTGACATTTTTCTCGCCCACAGTCAGAGAATCAAGGCTCTGATACCACTTGATAAGATCTTAGCAAGAAAAATCAAACTGGAATAGCAAAATTAACCCAGAAACTCAAATCCTTTATTGAATGAATCAGTGTTTTACAACGAAAGAATTGAACAAGAAGAATAGAGAAAAGCTAGAGAGAGAGAAGGAGAAATGAAGACTGGAGTAACATCACACCCCCGCTCCCACTCCTCGCAACCGTTTTAAACCTCCCCGTCTAACAAACTCAATAGAAAAACAGAAAACCAGTGAAATTTCACAAAACTAGTGAAATTTACACTTATACAGAACCCACAATTACACATTGAACCCTCAACTAGTGGAATAAGCACATAAACCCCTAAGTACTTATCATCCCACTATTTTCATTGTCCCAAAACACAAAGACAAAAGCCCCTCCATGCGATCAGTCCAACGGCGGTGACTACGATGATTCAATTCCGACTCCGGTAAGATGTTGATCTATCCAGACTTCCCATTTGATTTGGTTTGTTTTTGTTCTGAAAAAAAGTGGGTTTTGTCTATATTGCAATTTGATTCGATTTTCTTTTTATACTTCCCATATGGATTTTAACCTCCCATTTCTATTTTTAGCCTGCGTGTTCTTGGTGGCCGTGCATAGAGAAGGCTTTTAACCTACCATTTCTATTTTTACCCAGTGCATTCCAAAATTATGCTATGTAGAGTGAGAAAGATGCGTCTTTTACAAACAATTCAGGGGAATTGAAGAAAATTCTTTATGTTTGAGTTTGTCCGACTCCAGAGTTTGCTTCAATTGGGATTTCAGCGGAATTGAAGAAATTGTTTTTTTGAACAATTGTCAATACTCCCCATGGTTGCCACCCAATGTGTCCACTCTTTTATCCCCACAATAACTTGTGGAAAAACTCATCACCATGATCTGGACACGAAGGAGACAAGGAGAGGAATATTATCCAATTCCACCTCCGTCGCTTATTAATCCTAAACTTTGGAACTCAATGGACAGTGTATAATCCACAGAACTAATCGAGATAGTGCCGCAATCATTTTCAACCCTCTTGATTACAGCGATACAGAGAGCCAAACGCAGCCTTACATCATCGACATTAGAAGTCAGAACAAGATTCTTCTTGTATTGTCCCTTGTATGCTTCTTATCGTTTTCGAGGTACGTTTTCATAGAATTTTCACTGTCTAATCGATTTATTGAGCTCAACCTGTCGACATGGTCCATATGGATAGAGGTAAAATGTGTTTGATGATCGTTAGGAACTTAGAATTTCTTTTCCGATGTGCAATTACCAAATCCTGTTGGGTTTTCACTTTGTTTATGTTTTATTTGAATTTGTTTGAGCTCAGTTCTGGGATTTTGGGGGTTGGGGATGGGCATGGGTATGAGGATGGTTAGGGTTTTGAGGAGAAGATGAAGTGGTGAGGGTTTGAGATGAAATTCCAAAAGTACCCCTGCACTTGACGGTAAACACGGACGGGGTTATACCCAAGGACCATTTAAACGCGAATTGTTAACATTGGGGACTCAATAGACACGATTTATATTTTGGGGATCAAAATGACACTTCGCTAATACTTTGGGGACCATCCGTACAAATAAGCCGTTATCAAAATATGAAAGATTGGATCAAGCTCGTAGAGATATTCGATTAAGCTGAATTTTTTTACAAAGGCCACTTGAAAACATTATTTTCAAAGTGTGGGACTCCGAAATGGACCCCATAAAGCAATTTTCACATACATCTATGTGTGGGTAACGGTTTTCCATCTGAAAAAGTGGATGGCGTTAATTATTGGATGAAAAGGTTGCAATCAAATAGTTTAGGAGGTAAATTTGTGATTTCATTGTTTAGGGATGAAATAAAAAAAATGAGTAGTTTAGGGGATAAAAGCATGGAAAACTCTTCTATGAAAAAATTTGGGTGCAAATAGGGGACCACGTGGTACCCCTTGGGCACATCCGGGCTGTCGGTTTCATTTTTGGACGGCCCGGATGTACTGAAACTTTCTCCCTATTTGGAATTACATTAAATTTTCTTTCAGTCTTCCTGCGAAAATATACCATTGCAGCTGTATGGTGATGATTAATTCTCCTAAGAATTGACAATAGCACAACAGGATTGATTTTTTGCCGTGTAAACTAACACCACAAAAACCCAGACCTCAACCTATTCCAAGTCTTTGGGTCAACAAACAGCCATTGAAAGTTACATTTTCTAGACTGCCAAATTTAAACGTCTGAGTGGGGGTAGACTTGATAGCACTCTATTGATCATTATCTTCCCCCTGTGGCTATCTTGTTTTCAGAATAAGAAACTTGTATATAGACACACAACCTGATTATCCCCTAAACTATTTAATTGCAACCGATTCTGTCCAATACTTAACGCCATCCACTTTTTTGGACGGAAAATTGTTTACGCGCACAGAATTGTGACGTGGGGCCCACTTTGGGATCCCACATGAACAATCTAATCCGTTTGTTAAATTTAAATTTTTTTTTTTGAGTGACCTCGTGAAATATATTCTCAATCGGATAACTTTGTGTTTGAAGAACATTTGAATTTTTGATTAAGTGTTTAAGTTATCAAAATTCGAAAGATTGGATCAAGCTCTTAGAGATATTCGATTGAGCTAAATTTTTTTACAATGGCCACTTGAAAACATTATTTTCAAAGTAATGAATGTCTCAGATTGTCTATGGCACTCCGAAGTGGACCCCACAAAGCGATTTCTACATACGGCTATGTGTGGCTAAACAGTTTTCCATCTAAAAACGTGGATGACATTAATTAAAGGATGAAAAAGGTTGCAATCAAATAGTTTTGGGGGTAAATTGGTGATTTTCATAGTTTAGGGATGAAGTAAAAACAATATGAATAGTTTAGGGGATAAAAGCATAGAAAACGCTTCTATGAAAAAAAATTGGGTGCAAAGAGGGTACCACGTGGTACCTCTTGGGCACATCCGGGTCGTCGGTTTCATTTTTGAATGGCCCGAATGTACCCAAAGGGTACAACGTCAGCCATACCCTATTTGCACTCAAAATCTTCTCCCTATTTGACATTACATTAGATTTTCTTTGGGTCTTCCTGCAAAGATATACCATTGCAGCTGTATGGTGATGATTAATTCTCCTAAGAATTGACAATAGCCTAGCAGGAATTGATTTTTTGTTGTGTAAACTAACACCACGAAAACCCAGACCTCAACCTATTCCAAGTCTTTACCTCAACCTATTCCAAGTCTTTAGGTCAACAAACTGCCAAATTTAAACGTCTAAGTGGGGGGAGACTTGATAGCGCTCTATTGATCATTATCTTCCCGCTGAGGCTATCTTGTTTTTAGAATAAGAAACCTTATTTTAGGAATGCAACACGAGCAAATGCAAGGTGCTACCATTCCCCTTCTCTTCTACTCTTTATTTTCCATCTTAATTATTTCCAGCGCAATAGACACCATAGCAAAAACCCAGATAGTCTCAGATGGCCAGACTATAGTTTCGTCTGATGAAACCTTTGAAATGGGGTTCTTCAGCCCGGGTGGTTCCAAGAATCGGTATGTCGGAATTTGGTACAAGAAAATCTCTCCTCTGTTGGTAGTATGGGTTGCCAATAGAGAAATCCCCCTTAATGATACACTTGGTGTATTAAAGGTCATTGAGACTGGTATTCTTGTTCTTCTCAATGGTACCAACAACACCATATGGTCCACCAACACGTCAAGAACGGTGCAGAATCCCGTAGTCCAACTTCTTGATTCAGGAAATCTTGTCGTGAGAGATGCATATGACGACAGCCCAGATAATTTCCTGTGGCAGGGTTTTGATTACCCGTGTGACACTCTTTTACCAGGCATGAAGCTTGGGAAGAGCTTGGTGACTGCCCAACAGTGGAACATCTCGTCGTGGAAGAGTAAGGATGATCCAGCAAAAGGTGATTACGCAGTGTGGATGGATCTTCGTGGGTACCCGCAAGTTTTCATTAGCAATGGTTCTGTTGATCTTTTTCGAACTGGGCCATGGAATGGTCTCCGGTTTAGCGGGATGACATCCTTACAACCAAACCAAATTTTCTACTTTGGAATGTATTTTGAAAGGCAGGAGGTGTTCTTTAGGTATGACCTCTATAACAGCTCAATTGTTGCTAGGCTTGTCCTTACTTCAAATGGCGTTATACAACGCTGGACATGGGTTGATCAAACCAGGGGTTGGGTCCTCTACCGGAATGCATTTATAGATAATTGTGATACTTATAAATTGTGCGGTCCGTATGGCAGCTGTAAAATTAACTCACTCCCTATATGCAGTTGTTTGGATAAATTTGTGCCTAGATATCGTAAAGATTGGGAAATGACAGATTGGTCAGGCGGGTGTGTTCGGAGGATACAGTTAGACTGCAATAATGGAGATGGATTTATTAAGTACTCTAATATAAAATTGCCAGACACGCGGAGTTCGTGGTATAATATGACCATGACACTTTTGGAATGCAAGGAGGTTTGCTTGAAAAACTGTTCTTGTATGGCTTACTCGAATTTGGACATAAGTGGAGGTGGAAGTGGTTGCTTGTTATGGTTCGCCGAGCTGGTTGACATCAGAGAGTTCAGTGAAAATGGGCAGGATATTTATATAAGGACTGCTTCCTCTGATTTAGGTAAGAATCAAGAGGCATATATGTAGTAGTGCTCGGCTGGTTACTAAGTTGCACGTTGAAGAAGTGATAGAATAACTCAAAAATTATTTTCTTTGTGTTGATGCTAAAATATAATAACGGCTCCTTTGTCTAGTTGAAAGAACAAGCAAAATCAAGGGGCATGTTACTGAATAACAGGCTTCTTAATCTTATACGTCTTCATAAGTGAATTATATTACATATTTCCTCGAGAAATTCCTGATAAATGAAGAACTTTATAAAATCCCAGAATAATAGAAGGTAAAACAAAAAAATTTCCTTTAATATTAATCGTTTGCTCAGGTGGGCTTTTATGGTTTTTAGTATCTGCTCCTTTGTCTAGTTGAAAGAACAAGCAAAATCAAGGGGCATGTTACTGAATAACAGGCTTCTTAATCTTATACGTCTTCATAAGTGAATTATATTACATATTTCCTCGAGAAATTCCTGATAAATGAAGAACTTTATAAAATCCCAGAATAATAGAAGGTAAAACAAAAAAATTTCCTTTAATATTAATTGTTTGCTCAGGTGGGCTTTTATGGTTTTTAGTATCTCTATTATCTGGTGCAAAAGCATTCTTTACATGTGTGCTTTCATGGTTGCACCATCAAATGAACTGATTTTCTTGTTTGAATGGAAGACTCACCAATCACACATGGCGGCTCCAATGACAAGAAAAAGGTGATAATTATAGTGGCGTTGACAATAGTCACTGGAATGTTTCTGCTGGGTCTGTGCATGTTGTTGTATTTTCGGAAAAGGAAGAAGAACAATGAACGGCTGAGGACAGAAGGTAACCATAGTTGTACTTTTATTCAATTAGGTGAACTTCGGTGACGTTAACTTTTATAAATTAATAAGAACGAACCATAGTTGCTAAAGTGTTTCAATTTGCAATCATCTATTGGTTTTGTGGAATAAGTAGTCTCATGTAACTCATCTCCTACTCTGCAGAAAGCGATGTACAGAGATCCAGACAGGGTCACTCTAACCAAACCCAGAAGGAAGATCTGGAGTTACCCATGTTTGAGTTTGATACAATAGCTAGTTGTACCAATAACTTCTCATCAGACAACAAGCTTGGAGAGGGTGGATTCGGACCTGTTCACAAGGTAACAATGTCGATACCAGCTTATGTAATATTATTTTGGTATGTAGTCGATGTTCAATCCAGAAGGATGCAGGGAAGGAGCCTCTGAATCAAGTCAATATATCTTTAAGTATATTTGCCAAGGACTTCGGGCTTTGTTTGTGCATTGGTCACACTGGGGCTGCTGGACATGAAAAACAGGTTGAAGTCTTAGAGCCGTGACTCAGTCATAATATGCCAGTGCTAGGTCTATCTGCATGTATTGGTAAAAAGTTAACGAGGTTATACTTTTTCATAGAAAGGACGGGGAATGAAGGTTCATCTTATCTAAACTTCGGTAAAAAAAGTTCGAAACTGGTAGATGTATTGTACTCTCACCTCCCAATGTACACCTACAAAAACATAACATGTGCTTCTGTAATATAATGATCCTTGTTTATAGGCAGTTGTACAGAATATAGTCCCCTCATACTTTATAAGAAACATTTGGTGTCGTGTTTTTTTTCTCATATGAAACTTGCTACATATCCGGAGGTTTCCCTGATGTAGTGTTTCTTTTCTCAAATGGCTACTGTTAATTTTTAGAATATCATACTTATGAAATTGCTGTCTCCAGGGTAAGCTGGAAGACGGACGAGAAATAGCTGTGAAACGGCTGTCTAAAACTTCCAGACAAGGACTTGATGAGTTCAAGAATGAAGTAATATGTATTGCCAAACTTCAGCACCGAAATCTCGTGAAGCTTCTTGGGTGCTGCATTCAAGGAGAAGAAAGGATGTTAATCTATGAATTCATGCCTAACAAAAGCCTGGACTCCTTCATTTTTGGTTTGTGTCTCTCATAACTTTAGGAAATATATTTGCAACTAATCTACTCTCAGTCCTCAAGTGGCTGCACATGTCCGCAAAGAAATGAATAACGCTGGCTACTAGTAATAATTTTGTGTAATAATTTCTTTCCATTTAAAAGCATGAATTGATGAAGACTTTGTTGTTCTATTGCAACATAAGCGGCAGTATGACTTGGCCTTCCTAGAGCAATTTGAAATTTTATCTTGGAATTTGTCCTTGTTAAATTCGGTCGGTAGGGATGACGGCATTTATTGGGTGAAAATTTGGGCAGATGAAAGCGGGCGAACATTACTGGATTGGCCAAAACGCTATAACATTATCAATGGTATTGCTCGTGGGGTTCTCTATCTTCATCAAGATTCTAGACTCAGAATCATTCATAGAGATCTCAAAGCTAGCAATATTTTGCTAGATATTGAAATGAACCCAAAAATATCAGACTTTGGGATGGCTAGAATTTTTGGAGGAAATGAGACCGAAGCAAATACAGCAAGAGTGGTTGGAACATTGTAAGAACCTGTTACCTTTTCTATACAACTATTTACTTGTACTAATTAAAACTTCGCTTCCTTATTCAAGTCTTTATTGCAGTGGTTACATGTCTCCAGAATATGCCGTCGATGGGCTTTTCTCGATAAAGTCTGATGTTTTCAGTTTTGGTGTTCTTGTGCTGGAGATTGTTAGTGGGAAGAGAAATAGAGGTTTCTTTCATCCAGATCACTATCTCAATCTCCTTGGACATGTGAGTTTGTACTATTTATTTCATAAATATCCTCTGGGTTGTTTTTATTGTTATGGCAATGCCGTTGGCAAATTTTGGTAGGGATTGGCAAAATTTGGCTTGTTACAATTTAATTTCCCCATCTATCACAAATGCTTTTTTGTTTTTGCTTGACGAAAATGAATTTTAGTTGTAGTTAATTAGTGAGGTTTAAACCGAGTCAAATGCATGAGATATATGGTGCTTGCCACTGGGCTACCTCTCCACTTGCTATCGTTTAGAAATCTCACTCCATTGATTCAATGCTTTTATAGCCATTTTCACCGTAGAAAATCATTGGAGATCAAAAGTACTGATGGTGATGTAGTGCTTTTTGGTGAGCTATAACCAAATTTGGCACAACAATCAAATTTTCGCATTAGCAATGAATATGGCACACACCTAGAACTGCTCTTTTATGTTTTAATAATCTAGTGTTTGATAAAATTGTTATGAATTTCTCAGGCATGGACACTACACAACGAAGATAGGTCAATTGAACTAATTGATCCAACTGCAAGGGAATCATGCTGTCCATCGGAAGTGTTGCGATCAATCCGTGTTGGTCTATTATGCGTGCAACAACACCCGGAAGATAGGCCGAGTATGTCTTCTGTGGTTCTGATGTTGGGAAGTGAAGGTTCATTGCCATGGCCTAAACAGCCTGGCTTTTTTACGGATAGGAATCCTTATGAAGCTAACACTTCATCTAGCAAGAATGCACCAAGTTCAACTTCAACGAACGACTTGACCATCACAGTAGTAGAGCCTCGATAATGTAATTTTTATGACATTATTTGTTATGTTTCTCCAAACTCTTTTTTAACAAAACCATTTTTGATGTGTTGTCAAGGGTTGTGCGATGTGTGAGAAATTGTAGCTGTTGTAGTCACAAGAGGAAGAAAGTAGTTAGAGAGCGGGAGAAAGAGTGCATATGACCATGTAGGGAAACATCACGGAAATTGTTTTGCAGTTTGGTATGTTGAGAACACGAAGAAGAGTACACAGGTACATTTGATTGAAATCGGTTTTGTTCCTCATATGTGAGCCCAGCCCAAGAAGGATCTGTCGATAAAATTACAGACATTGCATACTATGGATTGTGAGCTTCTTTGGGAGAATACATTGGGTTTCTGCCAATCATGTAGAACTAGAAACTGATGTTCCTCACTTTGGGTTTGTTGTATCCTAACCAAATAAATGCTTGAAAACTGGAATTTTTGTCTTGATGGACGTATCCGTTATGGATTATCAGCGAGAGACTTGAAGCTGGAAGATCATCACGGCGGTTTTCACCAATTTCAGTCAATCAAGTCACCATTACTCAGTTCGACGGTCAATT
Source organism: Vaccinium vitis-idaea (assembly GCA_963854785.1). Taxonomy (NCBI): domain Eukaryota; kingdom Viridiplantae; phylum Streptophyta; class Magnoliopsida; order Ericales; family Ericaceae; genus Vaccinium; species Vaccinium vitis-idaea. Next base: position 4,723,340 of record OY978217.1, read on the forward strand.
GAACATGACGTGGTTGATTATTTGGATATTTCTAGAACTGTCAAAACATGAGGCCTATTTTTGCTGTCTTTTCTGCTTGTGTTTATTTGTTGACTATGATGATCAGTTACCCAGTTTTACCTCATATTTTTTTCTCAATACCTTTCTTTTTTCGGTTGGGATTGAAAGAACAAAAATGGGTCATTGAGTGGGAAGGTCATGCAACCCTTCACTTCAGAATTTCCTTGTTGGGTTGTATCTAACTAATGCTAACGGCCAGATGAAACAATCAGAAAAATCTTACCTTTGATCCTTGGCGAAGTCCGTATCCTTTTCCAAGACGCAAAATTATACTCTCAAAAATGTTTCCCGATTGAATCCCAATGAAGATTCGCAAATAAATTGTACATCATTCTGCCAGTCCTTAGAATTAGGAGTCCATGATACAAAGATCAGTCTTCTCAATTCCCTTTTTTTTTTGGAAGGCAAAGAGAATTATCTTAATCAATAAAGAAGTTCCAGGTACATGAGGACAGAGTTATAGGCATCACCGCGAAAGTGAAGCATCCCGACTATGTTGGCACCAACACTCTCGACAATCATTTGCCAAATAAACCCTGGGAAGGATGGATAACAAGAGATCATCCGACCTTCATCAAACGAATCCAAAATAATCTGAGTTACACTCCAGCTAACAGTTTAATAGGCAACAAAAGAAAGATTAACACCTTGTGAATAGCTCCAGAATTGTATCTGAAGTACTGGAGATCCACAGTTTGTAGTGATGCTTCAGAATAACAACTGAACCCACAGGAGATCAAGAAGTGCTGCAATTGGTGAAGATGAAGTAGTGAAAGTAGTAGTAGTACAACTGCGGCTCCCCCATTCTAAAAAACTCCAAGCTAGATTGCATCAGGAAATTCCCAATGGCATCATAGGTTACAGCAGCTTGTGAGTAGCTCCATAATTGTATCAGAGAATCCCCAATATCAGCAAAGGATACAACATAAATTTCAGAAGGCCATTAATCTTAAGAATCGACAGACTTGAAAGCCAAAGGACAGATTCCCAAGTTGTTGAGTAGATAAAGAGATGATCAGCAGCTTGTTAATAGCTCCCCCATTCTGAATGATCAGTCAAGGCATGCATGTAGGTTGATGATTAGGTGATTGTGATGAAAAGAAAGCATCCACCAACAGACTCAATGACTAAATACAAGACTAAAACTATTGATAGACCCAAAAAGCCCAAAGACACCAAAAGATGAGACTAAACCCAAAAGCACCCCAAAGACACCATAGCCCAAAACCACCAGACACCAAATAATGAGACCAGACTCAAACCCATCAAATAAAAAACCCAGAACAGAGATAAAACCAAATGATAGTACCCTGGACAACTCAACAAGCAAACCCCAAACAAGAACCCCAGACCCAAGAAAGCCCAGACTACAAAAACCAGAGACAGACTCACCCCACAAACAAAAACCAACTGCAGACACACCCCTTAACCCAAACTAACAAGACCCATGAACTCAAAAGACCAGCCCTCCAAACAGCCCCAATTCCCAAAGCCCAGAGATTAAGAGGCATCTAAGATGTTCTTTAATCTGTAAATGAAGTCATTAACAGAGTAATCAGCATGAGCAGAAGATGATCTCACCCAGAGAGCCACTATCAGCTTGATAAGATCCACTATTTCCTTCCAATTGGGGGTTTTGCCTTGGAATACCAGCTCATTTCTTACTTTCCGCAGCGACCATAATATTTCAAAAGGGATGCATTTCCATATCATACTGATCTTGGGTTTAAATTTCAATCCCAACCACCAGTAGAGAAGAGTTTCAACAGAGTTAGGAGATACCTTACTACCCCACCATTCCATTATTTCACTCCAAACAATCCAAATAGGGGTGCAAAGAAGAAGAGTGTGATCCAGTGATTCAATAACCTCACCACAGAATTTGCACATTGCTAGATTGGGTTGACTGATAACTCCAATATGCATCAATTCCCTTTAACTGTCAATTTACAATCTCCTTGAAAATTATGCATTTTTATCTAGCTTCCATTTTAGAATTAACTCCTCAGCAGTGATGCATCTTTTTTCTGGCTTCTAGCAGCGTTATTGTTACGTTGTTTTGAGTGAAATATTTTCCCCCTTTCGTTGAGGTACCTAAGTTAGGGGGAACTCTTTCTACAAAGAAACCAGGCTGCTTAGGTTGAGGCAATGTCATCCCTTCATTCCACAACATGAAAACTACAGCCAGAATTGCCGGCCTGTCTTCGGGAGTTTCTGCACACATAGTAGGCCTACTTGAATACATCTCAGTACTTGATATTCAACATATGAATCCATCAACTCCATATCTCAGTATGTAGATTATGCAATTAGCTTCTTTGGCATTTCAACTGTGTTGAAAGGTCGTATATGCTTGAACTTTCACGCTTTAAGACAGAGAAGACTAGAAGTCAGTTATGCTAGCTTTTCCTCAAGATTTTCAGTGGGAGAAGATAATTTTATAAGTGTGATTGACTGAGTATCTATTCTTTGCAATGATTTCTTAGGAAGACTTTCGAGGCATGAAAAATTTTGATGGATGGGAAACGGTGCACCTATTTCTATTCTGTTAATTGGTTAAGACTTTACAGATCAATGTGTGATGCAAACGGGGTGAACATTTTTTTTTTGTTAGTACACTTAGTTCACGGTTTCACACTTAAAAATCATATTGCCATACTTTATAAAAATTGGGTAGTGACAGATCTCTGGATAACTCTTGCACCATATGCCTAAAAACCAGTTTTTGGAACCATTTGGTGAAAAGAAGCCTAGGACAAAGGTTCGGCCCGAGGAGACCAACGTCTCACCGGCTGTAAGCGCTTGATCTAGGGTGAAGGTATCAGCTGCAGAGGAGGATTGAAGAACTGAGAATGATATTAGGGAGCAAAATAAGATGAAAGGGAAGGTCTCCATGGGCAATTCTCAGAAAGAGAAAAAAGTGTGCTGCATTATTTGGATTATTATGCAATTAGCTTCTTTGACATTTCAACTGTGTTGAAAGGTCTCATATGCTTCCAACTTTTTACGCTTTAAGACATACTAGAATTCAGCTATGCTTGCACTTCCTCAAGATTTCAGTAGCAGATATTTTTACAGGTTTGACCGACTCAGTAGCTATTTTTGGCAATGTTTTCTAATTAGGATGACTTTTGAGCCATAAGAAGTGAGGAAATCATATCTGCCACGTCCACGGAAAACAAAGCATAGCTAAAGTAGGTAGTAACGTTTATTTCAATAATGCTAGGGACACACTACACTTGCATGCGTGATACTGCATGGTTGGTAAAGGAGAACAAACACTTTGAAACTTCTTTGGCTGTGTTTGGTTAGATAGTTTAGTTTAGTTTTGATGATGTCATCAGGTGTAATGAGTGGAGAGAGATAGAGAGATAAATGAGGGAAATGATGATGTCATCAAAACTAAAACTAAAACTAAAACTAAACTGTGAAACGAACATGACCTTTGTAATCATCAATCGTGCACCCTCCTGCGTGGCACTATATGATTGGTAAAGGGAGAACAAACACTTCGAAACTACTTTGCTATCACTAATTATGCAGTATCATTTTTTTTTTTAAGAGAATTATGCGGTATGATGTAGGTGGGTGTGGTTTAGGGTGTTTGTGAAGAGGTGTGTCTCTTACCATTGTTATTTAATGGTTTAGCCTACCAAATTGATACATAACTTTAAAGTGGACCATAAATCATTTACTTTATGTTTCTGGCAATGGAAAATGGATTACAGTAAACAAGATATCATTTATAACTTAGAGCATCTACACCCATAAATATGATTTTTCCATTGCCATTCTCATTTTTGGCAATAAATAATGCCATTTTACAAAACAAATGGCAAGGATGTCACACTCATGTATGTCATTTTGTCATTTGTCATTTTTCTCTCTCTCAATCTCAAATAACTTTGACATAAATTCCATATGATACAAAGCAATTGGCATTTGCCAAATTTTGAGAGAATTTTGACATTGTAGGTGTGACAGTTTGACACTCAATTTGTCATTTCTTTTGCTATTTTTGCTAAATGGCAAGAAAATGTAAAAAATAAAAAATAAAACCTGACGTGAATGCTCTTGGTCGCCGTCTACTTTGATTTTCATAAAAACGACAGAGAAGTTAGAAAAATATCAATTAAATGAATTTTGTGACCAAATAATGTAGGATAAAAATCACTTAGATCCTTCCACTTATTACTCTTCCACAAATAATACCCTTCGGTCTTGTTTGATTCGCGGACTAAAATAGGTGGGATTGGTAGTCATGAGATTAATAGTCCGGGATTATTTGTCCTGGGACTAATTTAATACTGAATCTCACTCAATCCTTTGTTTGATTCGTGTAGGATTAACATCGAGATATCCCGTGTTTCGGTCAATCCCATGTTTGGTTCCCCAAACTAAATTTTGGGATTAATTTTAGGGCTCTCTCTCAATTCAGAAATCAACCCAGAAATCAGAAAATCAGGAAATTGAAAGTCAACCCAGAAAATGGTTGTGGGTTGAGTGTTTGCTTGATAAATGGAGCTTCTGAGATGTTCGAAAAACCAGCGGATTGAAACCCATTTCATCAAACATATCCTCAATCAAGTCAAAATCAAGTAGAACTAACAATTGGAACAAGTCCAATTGGAAAAATTCGAAACACAAAAAACGGCTATTCCTTTAAAACAATTGAAACCCATTCCATCAAATCAAGCAAACACTCAACCCATCCCATTTCATCTTTAAAACTTGTAAATCACACTCCCTCGTTTTTTAACCCGTATCACGTTAGCACGATGATGCATAACGCCGTTAACAAAAGAACTTGTCTTTGGGTTTTCTGTACAGCCCCAAAAAATACTACAGCATCAAGCTCTCTCTCTCTCTCTCTCTCTCTCTAGCTTCACCACCCTTCAAAGCCCAAAACCCGTAAAAGCAGATCGATCTCACCAAAATCGATTGATGTGGGGGAATAGAGTACACCTAAGGAAATACAGAACACGAAGCGATGGTTCCTCTTCCTCTTCCCCTTCCCCTTCCCCCTTGCCTACCGTCGACCTTAGATCAGACCCCAAACTTCGCCCTTGCTACCGGTTGTTCCGCCGCCGACCACCTACTCACCCACCTGCCGCTGGAGCAAGTGCGTCTCCACTGCCTACCGGAGACCTGTATCTGTGTGTCTTAACTATGCACCCAATTCGAGGAGATTTTAACAGGTCTCTCATCAATTGTCCATCCCTCTTATTCGATTTCAAATTAAATCCTTTGGGGCTCGTATTTCCTTTTTATTATGATGGCATGTTTGAATCTGTTGAATTTTATGTGGTAGCTCTCGTATTCGGAACCCCTGTGATTATGTATTCGACAACATGGTTTTCTTTCTGGGAATTTGTTTATTTAAGTTTTTTTTTTTTTAACAGAAGAAACTTTGGAATTTGTTTATTTGATGATATTATTGCGTAAAGTATCACACGCCCCCATTAACAGAGGGAGATTAGAGAAAGATTGAGGAGAGCAAATTTGTTCACCCTCTCTCAGCGAGAGCGAGGGTGTACTCATTTTGTATCTTAATTCGATGATCGAAATCATTCACTATGTCCAATTTCACTTGTTAGGAGGTCACGCAAAAATTTAGCCCAATTAGATATAGGTAACTATTTCATTTACAGTTTTATTTATTTTTATTTCAAATTCTCGCTAAAAAAATTGAACTTTTACATCAAGAACTCTCCGACATTGGATTGAACTCAATTTTCGCATGGGCTCCTAAGAAATGAATCTAGACAAAATGAATGGTTTTGATTCTTGATGTGAGCCACAAAATAAGTACGCCCTACAAGGGTGAACAAAGCGAGAGTGAACAAATTTTCTCTCAAGATTGAGAGACCGAGGATGACAAGTGATAAGAAGTGGGTTTGAGGGAGTGAGACGGGATGATGATAGAGAATTGGGTAGAGGAAACGTAAAGATGCCGGGATCCAAATTTTTGAGAGAGAGAGAGATCATTAGTGGGATAAATTTGGTTTTGAATTTTGATGGGTTTCTTTAGGTAAAGGAGAAGAAGATGGGGAGGCATGTTGGTTGGAATGGAGGAGTGATTTATAAGAGGAGGGTAAATGTGGCATAAATATATGTATTCGGATGGAAGTATTCAACTTCTGTTAAAGATATATTGACAGAAGTGTTTTGACGGAAGGGTGTGAAGTGATACGGGTTAAAAGATGAGGGAGTGTAGTTGACAGGTTTTAAGTGATGTTTGCCCAATAATGTAAAACCCTACTTGACAGTTGGGATGCAGGATCAAATAGCAAACTGATTGGGGACCCAATAAAAACAACTGATTGGGGACCCAACAAAAACAGAAAAAATGGAGCAAAAAACAAAAGAGAAGTAAACCTTTATGCGCTTGACCTTAAAGCCTAAGGTCCCCTCTTTTGAAGAATGATAACTACAACAATACGTAGAGTTTCCTCAGTTTCCCTAAAAAATCTAAGAAGATTAAGGTCTACAGAGATGAATCTGCAAAGAATTACCAATCTTTTTACTGGGTTGGAAATTCCTTTTTTCTCTGGTGCCTCGGGAATAATGGGTTCGACAGTTAAAAAAAAGAGACTTGAATAGTGTGATTGATAAAGAATTCTCTACCTTCACCAGGACTCCAGATTAAGAAAAGATTGGCAGCAAAACCGACATACCCAGAAGGTGACCATTGTACAGCGCAATCGAAAAAGGATCATGCTATCATGGGGTTGACCATTTTGTTATTCTTGAGCTCCTTTTTCAGAAACAATATTCCAGGCAAATTGGGACACACCCCTTACCATTGTTACATACAATCATGGATCGTTTCTTATTTTGCTTTTGGACAGTTCAATCATATAAATGAGTCCATTTCCTAATGTTCTCATCTTTTTTCAATGCAGACCAATCTTAGCGTAAGAAACATTACAAATGGTGCATTTACAAATTTATGTTCATCTGTGTGGACCACTTGATAGGCGATCTAGTAAGCACTACCATGAGACCCTACTCTCCCATAAACATGCATTATTACGAATTTACAAACATTTTTCTAATTATTGTGTGTACTAGTAATTACCGCACTAGGCTTTTGTGAACTTTTAAGCGACGTTTTATGTGCAAAAAAAAAAAAGACATTCTTTTCCATATCGTATTTGGAATTATGTTGGATTTTCTTTCGGTCTTCCTGGGAAGATATGAGAGACAATGGAGTACTATCTATGTATTCTAAGAATAAGGATTGCCGCTGTATCAATATATGTGATGATTGATTCTCCAAAGAAACAACAATAGCCAAACAGGAATTGACTTTTTGTTGTGTAAACTAACACCAAAAAAGACCAGACCTCAACCTATTCCAAGTCTTTGGGTCAACAAACAGCCATTGAAAGCTACATTTTGTAGACTGCCAAATTTAAACGTCTAAGTGAGGGAAAATTGATAGCGCTCTATTGGTCATTATCTCCCCCCTGTGGCTGTCTTGTTTTTAGAATGAGAAACTTGTATAAGGTACACAACATGAGCAGATGCAGGCAGACATCAATGAAAGGTGTTACCATAACTCTTCTCTTGTACTCTTTATTTTCCATCTTAGTTATTTCCAGTGCAGTAGACACCATATCAAAAACCCAAATTCTCTCAGATGGCCAGACTATAGTTTCATCTGATGAAAGCTTTGAAATGGGGTTCTTCGGCCCCGGGGGTTCCAAGAATCAGTATGTGGGAGTTTGGTACAAGAAAATCTCTCCTGGCTTGGTAGTATGGGTCGCCAACAGAGAAATCCCGCTTAATGCTACACTTGGGGTATTGAAGGTCGTTGAGCCTGGTATTCTTGTTCTTCTCAATGGTACCAATAACACCATATGGTCCACCAACACATCCAGAACTGTGCAGAATCCCGTAGCACAACTTCTTGATTCCGGAAATCTTGTTGTGAGAGATGCAAATGAAAACAGCCCAGATGATTTCCTATGGCAGGGTTTTGATTACCCGTGTGACACTCTTTTACCGGGCATGAAGCTTGGGAAGAGCTTGGTGACTGGCAAAGAGTGGTACATCTCGTCGTGGAAGAGTAAGGATGATCCTGCAAAAGGCAATTACGCATTTTGGATGGATCTTCGCGGGTATCCGCAAATTTTCTTTAGCAATCGCTCTGTTGTGCTGTTTCGAGCTGGGCCATGGAATGGTGTCCAGTTTAGTGGGGCACCAAATGTACGACCAAACCCAATTTACAATTTCGGGGTGTATTTCGAAAGGCAGGAGGTGTTCTTTAGGTATGAGCTCTATAACAGCTCAATTGTTTCTAGGTTAATTGCGAATTCAAATGGCCTTTTACAACGCTGGACATGGGTTGAGCGAACCAAGGATTGGGTCCTTTACCATACTGAACCAACAGATAGTTGTGATGCTTATAAATTGTGTGGTCCATATGGAAGCTGCAATGTTAACAAATCCCCTGTATGCAGTTGTTTGGATAAATTTGTCCCAAAATATCCTAAAGATTGGGAAACGACAGATTGGTCGAGTGGGTGTGAAGGTACAGTTAGACTGCCATAATGGAGATGGATTTGTTAAGTACTCCAACTTAAAATTGCCTGACACGCGTAGTTCGTGGTATAATGTGGCAATGACACTTTGGGAATGCAAGGAGGTTTGCTTGAAAAACTGTTCTTGTATGGCTTACACGAATTTGGATATAAGAGGAGGTGGAAGTGGTTGCTTGCTATGGTTCGACGAGCTGGTTGATATCAGAGACTTCAGTGAAAATGTGCAGGATATTTACATAAGGATTGCTTCCTCTGATTTAGGTATGGATTCTTCAAATGCTTTTACATTGTTGCTTGAAATTTAGAGCTCTCTTTCATTGCCTAGGAATAAAATACCGGACTTGCCATATTCCATATCTTCTTTTCTATCAGTCCTTGGCTAGGTAAAAGAACATTTAAATCAAGAGGCCTGTCAGTTGCACATTGAAGAAGTGATAGCATAACTCGAAAAAATATTATCTTACTGTTGACGCAATAATGTAATAATGGCTGCTTTGTCCTCTCCTTGAAGCATCTCTCGTCAACTGTCTTTGTAGGTGAATTATATTACATATTTCCTCAAGAAATTTATGAAAAATGAAGAACTTTATAGTATTGCAGAATAATAGAAGGCAAATCAATAAATTCTCCTTTAATATTGATCATCTGCACAGGTTGGCTTTCATTGTTTTTGGTATCTCTATTTCATGGTTGCACCATCAAATGAACTGACCTTTTTGTTTGAATGGAAGACTCACCAGTGCAACATGGCGGCTCCAATGACAAGAAAAAGGTGATATCCTTAGTGGCATTGTCAGTATTCACTGGAATGTTTGTGATGGGTCTCTGCATATGGTGTATGTTCGAAAAAGGAAGAACGATGAACAGCTGAGGACAGAAGGTAACCCGTATGAGTCTTTTTGTGATGAGCATAGATGAGGTTATCTTTTATTCAACTATGAACAAACCATAGTTGCTCAGATGTACTAGACTAAAGTGTTTCAATAAGCAATAATTTAGTGGTTAGTGGAATAAGCAGTCTCATGTAACTCATCCCCTACTTTTGCAGAAAGCGAGAAGGAAGATCTAGAGTTACCCTTGTTTGACTTCGATACAATAGCAAATTGTACCAATAACTTCTCAGCTGACAACAGACTTGGACAGGGTGGATTCGGACCTATTCACAAGGTAACAGGTTGATCATATCTAAAATTCGGTAAACACGTTCAAAATGTGTAGACAAATTGTAACCCTCCAAACGTAAACCTAAATAAACATAACATGTGCTTCTGTAATACAAAAATTGCGTGTGTTTTTAGGCAGTTGCATAGCATATGGTCCCCTCATACTTTATAATAAACATTTGTTGTGTTGTTACTTTTCTCATATGAAACTTCCTACATATTGAGATGTTTCCATGTTGTATGCATGACTGTATGTATTGTCCGACATAGTCCTCTTGTTCAATATCCAACAAGGAAAATAATAAACAACTAACAGATAGGCCAATGGATAGTGAAGGAAAAGAACAACCTATAATTACAAGATTCTTGAATATCCTACTAATCAAATTGCAATCTCCAGGGTAGGCTGCAAGACAGACGAGAAATAGTTGTAAAGCGGCTGTCAAAAACTTCCAGACAAGGACTTGTTGAGTTCAAGAATGAAGTCATCTGTATTGCGAAACTTCAGCATCGAAATCTCGTGAAGCTTCTTGGGTGCTGCATTCAAGGAGAAGAAAGGATGTTAATTTACGAATTCATGCCTAACAAAAGCCTGGACTCCTTTATTTTCGGTTTGGCTCTCTCATAATTTTAGCATATATATTAGCGACTACAATAATGATACAGTCACTCCCCAATTGCCACACCCAGCCACTCCCTGCCACTGTTCACGCGCACTGTTCACGTGGGCCCCACCCACTTGACCCCAGGAAAAAAAAAAAAAAAAAAAAAAACCTGAAATTTTCAAAATCCCCAAATCAGCTCATTCACGATCATTTTTCGCGGGCGTTTGAGAGAGAGGGAAGAGAGGAAGAAGATCGATCCCCACCCACGACTCCACCCTCCGACGCACTTCACCACTGCCCTTGACCGGCGGCTTCCCTTCACCGGCGGCTGAACTCCCACTCAAGCCCAACCCGAGATCTGATACATTCTCAAGGCCATCCCGTCGTCCACCACCAGTCGACGCCGGCGTCACTCTACCACCACCAAGCAAGGTCTCTCTCTCTCTCTCTCTCTCTCTCTCTCTCTCTCTCTCGATCTTGATTCAGAAAATGTTGATCAAATTTTCCCAGAAATCTTGATTGCAGCAAACCAACGTAGAGTGTCTCAAATTCGAAATGGAAAAGAGCTGAAAAGGCCCAACTTGGAAAAATACACTTTTAATATTTTGCAATGATATGTATGCTCAATACTAGTAAGTTTGTTCTTGAAAGCTGATTTTTGGGTTACTTTGTTCATCAAAATGTTTACCTAGGACTACCAAATTTGTCATCCCTTTTCTTGAATATCCCATTGTTAGAGTGGTCCTAATTGTGGGGCTGTTAGCTAGGGTTGGTTCAAGTGAATTGGATATCCGTTATGTGCCTGTCTTTTGGTCAATGGGTTCCAGTAGTGTATGAGCCAGCTTACGCTCTCCTCGAATGTTGTATATGAAATTTTGAGTTGACGGGTCACCATTGCTTGCTTTTTTGTTGTTCTTGTATAATTATGCTTCAATTATGCTTTGCTTTGGGTTCTATAAGCTATAGTGTATCATCATAGTGCTTCACCTCAGTTGTATTTTGTTGTCTGTTTGATACATTTTATAGGTAGTTAACTTTTTTTATGAATGATTTGAGAACCGGATTGAACTTTCAATGGTTTTTTATATGTGTATAAAAGGCTTGAACCCTTGGTGAAGAGATTCAATACTCACTTGAATTTGTTTATTTTTAATCCGCAGGTGATGTTTCAGTTACCATCACCATCATCGGTGATGTGTCCTATATCTTCCCAAATTGAAGAAAGGGATGAACAAGTGGAAGAGGTATGGAGTGGAGACAACGTAGAAGAAGAAGAGGTTACGAATGGTTCTCCAATAAAGGAGGGAGGTGATGGTAAAGCTCCAATTGAGAATTACGAAGATACAGTCGAGGAACCGAAGATGGGAATGGAATTCGACAGCCCCAGCGATGCTTATTTGTATTACTCAAATTTTGCGAAAGAAAAGGGGTTTGCAGTGGCTAAAAGAACTTCGAAAAAGGGAAAAGATGGAGTGTTGAGGCATGTAATGTTTGAATGCAGCAAACGTGGAAAGGCAAGGGTTAGAGGAAGCAACCTTGCCAAGCCACGTCCACAGGCAAAAACGGAATGTCCGGCTCACCTTAACATTTGTTTAACCCAGGAGGCAAAGTGGAGGGTAAGTCGGGTTATCTTGGAGCACAATCATGAACAAAGTCCGGGAAAGTCTAGATTTTTTAAGAGCAATAGGGTTCTTGATTCAAGTGTGAAAAAGATTCTTGTGATGAACAACAAAGCTGGTATCAGGTTGAATAAGAGTATTGACTCGCTTCAAATTGAAGCTGGTGGACCTGATAAGGTTCCATATTTGCCGAGGGATTGCCGGAATTATTTGGATAAGGTTCGATGTTTACAACTTACGGAAGGAGATGCTGAGGCAATGAATCAATATTTCATGAGAATGCAAGCTGACAACGGAGACTTCTTTTATGCAATTGATTTGAATGAGGAGGGTCGATTAAGGAATGTATTTTGGGCTGACGCGAGAAGTAGGGCAGCTTTTAAGGAGTTTGGTGACGTCGTGACATTTGACACAACATACCTCGTCAACCGGTACGACATGCCTTTTGCTCCTTTCGTAGGCGTCAATCATCATGGTAGCTCGGTATTATTGGGATGTGGACTTCTCTCCCATGAAGATACGGAGTCATTTTCCTGGCTATTTAAGAATTGGTTGACATGCATGTCGGGTCGTCATCCCGATGCAATTATTACCGATCAATGCGCCGCTATGAGGAATGCTATAGAGAATATATTCCCCAATACCCGACATCGATGGTGCATATGGCACATTATGAAGAAGGTGCCTGAAAAGTTGAAAGGGTACGAAGCTTATGAAAAAATTAGTTACCGTTTTCGCTCCGTAGTTTATGATTCACTGACAGTAGAAGAATTTGAGACTGGTTGGGATGAGCTCATCAAAAAGTACGACCTTCAGAGTAACACATGGTTACATGGGTTGTATTTGGAGAAGAAGAGGTGGGTGCCGGCATTTGTGAAAGATGTGTTTTGGGCGGGAATGTCATCTACACAACGAAGTGAGAGTATGAATGCATATTTTGATGGTTTCATTAGATCAACGACGACCTTGAAACAATTCGTTGAACAATATGAAAATGCATTGACGAAAAAGGTGGAAAATGAAAAGCAAGAAGATCACACTAGTTGGCACACTTACATTCCTTGCATAACGGCCGATGGGTTGGAAAAGCAATTTGTGACTGCTTACACTCATACCAAGGTTAGACAGTTTCATGAGCAATATTGTGGAAAAATGGTATGTTCTTTAGGTGAAACAAAAGTAGTTGATGTTGTGACATTATATGAGGTGAAAGAGTTAATTACAGTTGGAGAAGGAGAAGAGCAATTTCAGAAGTGCGCGCCATTTAAAATTCATTTTAATGCTCAAACAAATGAAACTCATTGCAATTGCCGGTTGTTTGAGTCTAAAGGAATGGTTTGTAAGCACCAACTGTTTGTGTACCAGCTTAGGGGAATTCACAAAGTGCCAGAAAAGTATGTGTTGAGAAGATGGTGCAAAAATGTGAAAAGGGCACACACTAAAGTTCAAATAAGTTATGATAAATCGGGAAAAAGCATTGAAGCGTGCAGGAATGACAACGTTTGCAATCTCTACAAGGAGGTTGCCGACTTGGTGGAAGATAATGAAGAGAAGTATAATTTGGTGATGGCACAGGGGCACGAGTTCAAACGGCAGTTCATTGAAACCCAGTTGACTGAAAGCCAGGTTGTTTGTGCAAGCAATATGGTGGGTGATACGGTTGATTCTTACTCATTTGGAGATGGAGTTATACCTTCCAAGCAAAGCACGAACATACTTGACCCTAAAAGAGTCACTCGAAAAGGGGACCGCCGTGTAAAAGGAAGCAAGGTGTTGTGGAAAAGGCTGTTAAGAAGAAAAGGGAAGCAGTTAAGAAGAAATGCTTGACCGGTACGAAGGCCGCCGTGTAGAACGACCAAGTTAAGGTATAAACTTTTTATGCAATGTTTTTCTTGGTAGTTAATATGACCACATAGATATATTGAATGAGTTATTCCTAGTAATATCATATGTTAATTTCAGGAGATCGGAGATATTGCGGCTGTCAATATGGGTACAACACAAGAGAGTATTGTAAATGTCAATGTCAATGTAAGTAACTAATGAGCTTCGTATTTTGTTGTTACACTCTTTTTTTATTGGTCTTGAGTTATGTTAAATTTTTTTTTATATGGCAGAATAATGGGAGCGACGTGGGAGCATTAATGTGGCCACACATGGGAGCATTAATGTGGCCAAACATTATGGCCCATAACTTCCAAAATCCACCAAGGGCAATAAGAGGAGGGCCACAATCAAGTTTAACGGGAAGTCGATTGCAAGAATGCCAAGGTGTTCAACCAAGTTTTTTAGAAATGATGAATGGAATGAACAATGAGGAAGAGTAGAACACTTGGTTGGTTAATGGAATATAATTTACTCTTTTTTTTTTTCCGTATCGTGTCTGTTTGTATCGTGTTTGTATTGTATCCGTATCTGTATTGTATCCGTATCCATATCCGGTTGTGAATGGAATGGATTTTACTTTGTTTTTTTTATTGTATCGTGTCCTGTTTGGATCGTGTCCTGTTTGTATATGTATCCGTACATTTTGTTGCACCATTTTGTTTTTTGTATCCGTATCCGTATCTATGAATGAAGTGTTGTTTGTATCGTGCCCGTATTGTATCGTATTGTGTTTCTCTTATTTTTACCGTATCGTGTCCGTATCGTATCGGGACCATTAAGGTTGTTGAAAACTGGTATAAAAGTGCAGAAACTGCACTCTAGGTGGCTGAAATCTGGTGTAGAAGTGCAGAAACTGCAGTTTAGGGTGCAGAAACTGCACTTTTGGTGGCTGAAAACTGGTGTAGAAGTGCAGAAACTGGTATAAAAGTGCAGAAACTGCAGTTTAGGTTGCTGAAACTGCACTTTAGGTTGCTGAAAACTGGCTGGGAAGTGCAGAAACTGGTATAAAAGTGCAGAAACTGCACTTTAGGTTGCTGAAAACTGGCTGGGAAGTGCTGAAACTGGGCTACAAGTGCAGAAACTGCTATAAAAGTGCAGAAACTGCACTTTAGGTTGCTGAAACTGGTATAAAAGTGTAGAAACTGCGAGTTATACTTGCTGAAACTGGTTTAGAAGTGCAGAAAAATGACTTTAGGTATGTGAAATTGCTATAAAAGTGCATAAAACTGAGCAGCAATGGAATGTATCCGTATCTGAGCAGCAATGGAATGTATTTTTACTTCCTTTTTATGTACCGTGTCCTGTTTGTATCCGTATCCGTATGCTGAGGCAATGAAGTCTTTATCCGTATCCGTTTGATAAATGGATAAGATATTTGGTTGCACCTTTCAGTATTTTAGTATACGTCTCAGTGTTCAAATGCAATTTCTGAAAAAATTTGAGCAACATTTCCTCTATTTTCTTGAACCTTTCGTTTTTTGTATACGTATCAATGTTTAAATGCAATTTCTGGAAAAATTTGGGCAGCATTTCCGCTATTTTCTTGCATACCCGACGTCTAAGCGTCTCATCAGAAAATCAACTCATAAGCAACAACATAAAACTAGGCCATACAATAACCCGAAATGGACTTGAAATTAACCTTGTCATTCATTACATAACCTTGTCATCCATTACATAATCATGGTCCGAACGGACTTGAAATTAACTATTTTACAGTATCTCACCATATTACATAACAGATTACCTATACAAAAGGTGGATAACTAGTAATATACAAATTACAATCCCAATAACGGAATTTATAATAGTATCGGCTAGGGTTTTTAGCAGTAGGGCCAGCCTTGGTGGGGATGCACGGACCGACTCCGCAAGCACAAACTTTCGTAGGCCATCCAGATGTGGCGTTGGAAGAAGCGGAAGCCATGTAAGCACTACAAAAAAACAAAAAAAAAAGTCAGTTGATATATAACAAGCCGTTTATGCCAATAACTGAAGTTAGTATGCGAGAAATACATACTACTAATGAGTAACATGATACCAATAACTTGTTCTTAATGTTGCAAGTAGTATGCAGTAATGGTTACATGTGTTTCTTGGTTTTTAGCAATTGTTATACAGTATCCTAGAATTACCAAATATTCCGACTATTCATTTCTGACGCATATTCCATGCCATTAACCGAGCGATATGTTTTCAACACTAGTACTTAAAAACATTCCACGTAACATAGCCGCTAACCTTCTTCCTCATTGTTAGTGAATACTGAATTAGGGTCCCAAATACTGAATTTGTTTCTTGACACTTTGAACCCATTACCCCATGTGCACTAACAAGATTCTATGGTCAAGTTAGGAGCTTAGATTGAAGCCTAATAGCAGAAGGTAATAAAATCATTTAAGTTTATGTCGTCGGACCACCATCAATAAAAATTGCACTTTAAGAGCTTTGAAACGATAGGTCATATGCTAAAAACGGAGTTCAGATGACATGGCTACGCCCATTTAAAGTTAGACAATTACCTTCAGGAAATACAGAGTTGCAGATTCTGCACTTCAGCAAACTGTAAACCAAAAACTGATTTTGCTCAAGCAAAATTTAGGTACAATCTTTGCATACTTTGAAAGGTATATGAGTCTAGTTTCAAAATCAAGAAACGGTGCGCGATTTCGATACTCGTGCTAAAAGATATGACTGTTTTCCCAAAGTGTGTTCGTGCAGATTGTTGAGTAACGAATCTGACAGTAGCTAGGTTAAGAAATTCTAGAGAACTCGATACTTCGAATTTGGTTCTGAAATTTTTACACAATACAGTAGACTCATAGACAAATATGCAGTAAAAAAATATAAGAAATTTCCAAGCTTTCTATGTACCTCTAATAATTTCGTGAAAAACAGGTAATTATCAAGTTCAAAAGTTCCAGTCAGAGTTCTATTCAAATCTCACCAAGAATTTATCAAGAATTCCCTTAAAACCTTCACGAGCAAGGATTCCATACCTAGAGTCTAACCCCTGGAATTAACCCCCAAAATTATGGATATAAACTTATAGAATATGAAATCTAAGATGAAGGATTGCTATACTTACCAACTAGGACTTCAATTACACTCCAAGTAAGTTTCCCCAATTCTTCTTCCGCCTCCTCTAGATGTCCCTAGGGTTATCTGTCAATCTCTCCCTCTTCCATCTCTCTCTCTCTCTCTCTCTCTCTCTCTCTCTCTCTCTCTCTCTCTCTCATGATACGCAGAATCGGTGGAGAAGATAAGAATGACAGGGAGCGTCGATCTCTCCCTTTTGATTTGTTAGGCCCCTAAGATAATTATTCAGTGCACACGAGCCCACGTAACCCACATGTTATATATATTAGCCAACCATTTATATCAAGATACATATACACAACTAATACATTCAATTCAGCTAAGTTAAGTAGTCCCACAACCCACACAATATACTCGAACCCGACACATAGTCAACTTAAAAGCATAATTAAGGTTCAAGGGTATTACAGCATGAATAGAAGCCAACAATGCCAACACAAAGTCAGCTCCTCAATCCACTAATAGGTGATGGTAGAACTTCATGGCAGGACCCTCTGCTGCCACAAATGTACTCTACAAATGTGATATTCCTGGACAATGCAAATCCCACAACATGATCAATTGCAACATGATACCATAAATAAAGCTACATGAACAGGTTTTCGAATTAGGGTAACTGGTTTTCGAATTAGGGTTTTCAAATTAGGGCAAATCGATTTCTGAATCAAGATCGAGAGAGAGAGAGAGAGAGAGAGAGAGAGAGAGAGAGAGAGAGAGAGAGAGAGACCTTGGTTGACTGATACGATTTCTGAGCGTCGTCGTACTGGCGTCGACTGGCGGTGGACGGGTTGGGCTTGAGTCGGGTTGGCTTGAGCCGGAGTTCAGTCGCCGGTGAAGGGGCATTCGCCGGTGAAGGGTACTCGAACGTCGGAGGGTGGGGTCGTGGGTCGCCGGTGGCGATGGATCTTCTTCCTCTCTTCTCTCGCTCTCAAATGTCCCGCGCGCAAATGATCGTGAAACACAGGAATTGGGGATTTTGAAATTTTCAGATTTTGTTTTTTTTTTTTTTTTTTTTTTCTGGGGTCAAGTGGGTGGGGCCCACGTGAACAGTGCGCGTGAACAGTGGCAGGGAGTGGCTGGGTGTGGCAATTGGGGAGTG
Source organism: Vaccinium vitis-idaea (assembly GCA_963854785.1). Taxonomy (NCBI): domain Eukaryota; kingdom Viridiplantae; phylum Streptophyta; class Magnoliopsida; order Ericales; family Ericaceae; genus Vaccinium; species Vaccinium vitis-idaea. The sequence continues at coordinate 4,741,421 of OY978217.1, forward strand.
ACTGTATCATTATTGTAGCGACTAATCTACTCTCAGTCCAAGGTCAAGTGGCTGAACATGTATCCAGATAAATAATCAACTCTTTCCATTTAAAAGCATGAATTATTGAAAAACATGTGATTCTAAAGCAACATAAGCAGCTGCATGAATTGGTCTTCCAAGAACAATTTTATTTTTTTATCATGGAACTTGTTCAAGTTAATTTCAGTCAGTAGCACTAACAACATTTATTGCATGTAAATTTGGGTAGATGAAAGCAGGCGAACATTACTGGATTGACCAAAACGCTATCACATTATCAATGGAATTGCTCGTGGGCTTCTCTATCTTCATCAAGATTCTAGACTCAGAATCATTCATAGGGATCTCAAAGCTAGTAATATTTTGCTAGATATTGAGATGAACCCAAAAATATCAGACTTTGGGATGGCTAGAATTTTTGGAGGAAATGAGACAAAAATTAATACAGAAAGAGTGGTTGGGACATAGTAAGAACCTCTTAACATGTTCTATACAACTATTTATTTATACTAATTAAATCTTCACTTCCTTATTAAGTCTTTATTGCAGTGGTTACATGTCTCCAGAATACGCGGTTGATGGGCTTTTCTCGGTAAAGTCTGATGTTTTCAGTTTTGGTGTTCTTGTGCTGGAGACTGTGAGTGGGAAGAGAAACAAAGGTTTCTTTCATCCAGATCACTATCTCAACCTCCTTGGACATGTGAGTTTGTACTATATAGTTTGTAAATATCCTCTGAAACATCTCTTGTAGTTTTTGCCATTTTTGCAATACCATTGGCAAAATTTGGCAAGGATTACCAAAATTTGGGTTGCTACAATTTCATTTTACCATCTTATAGAAATACTTTTTATTTCTCTGCAAATTAAAGTCACTGTTGTAAGTGCTACAAAGTCTTGAGTAGAACTCAACTCTAAAAGCGAGCTCATGAAGTGAGGGTGCCCTCATACTTTTGGTGCCCAGGCGATGTAGGAATTCGATATTCGCTTTACACCCTCCCTCACGCGCAACATGCTCACTTGGCAGCATCTGCCGCCAGAGCCGGCCCTGAGCATAAGCCCATCAACCCATCGGTTAGAGCCCCCATTTTTTTTGCCCCAATAATAGGGACCCCAATTTTTGGCCCAATAACAGGGCCCCCAAATTTCTAAAATATTTTATATATTTTGTAAGGCAATTGTTTGGTAGATAACATTATAGTAGTTCAATGGTGAGGCTTCCTTGTTGTAACCATGAGGTTTGGTGTTCGTGTCTTACTACCTGCATTTTTTGACACCAAGATATTTGGAACATGCACAAAATATTCTTAACTATTGCAGGTGGCGTGAATGGAACTCACGACCTCCAGTTCCAAGTTTTACTCATCGAAAATGACCATTGCACAGCAAGGTGCTTTTAAGTGACATACTGAACAACTAATATATGCTCCGCTTCTAGTCCGGACTCTGGACTTCCGGACCTCCACGTTCCCGATATTTTTTTGACGATCCAAACCGTCCAATGTGTGTAAAAGGTGTTTTTAAGGGTCCCCGAGAGAAATCAACAAAAACAAATACCGGGAAGGGCTTGATCCGAGCAGTTTTTCACAAAACTGTATATGTACAGTTTTTGTGAAAAACTACTCGGATCAAGGTCTTCCCGGTATTTGTTTTTGATGATTTCTGGCGGGGACCCTTAAAAACACATTTTAAACACATTGGACTGTTCGGATTTTGCAAAAACAATTTTTAAAACATTCAAAACACCAAAAATCCTCCAGTCAGGGATCCCTGACTGGAAAATCTGCCTACACACACACACACACACCAATTTTAAAAGGCCCCATATGTTGAAACTCACTTAGGGCCCCCGAAAATCTCAGGGCCGACTCTGCTTGCCGCTTGCAGGTTAGAGGCATGCACCCTACCCATCTTTGGAACCTAGCTCTGATACCATGTTACACGGTCTTGGGTAGAACTCAACCCTAAAAGCTAGTTCATGAAGTGAGGGTGCCCTCATGCTTATATATTTCATATTCCTTTGGTACCCAAGCGACGTGGGACCTTACGTTATAGTTAGTTGTAAGTTTGTGAGGTTTGAACTCCACTTAAAAATCCATGGGAGCATATGGTGCCAACTACTAGGCTACCACTCCAATTGCTATCTTTTAGAAATGTTACTCCATTGGTTCCAAATCTTTTACGGCATAAGTACTCATTTTCACCATTGAAAATTATTGGAGAACAAAAGTATTAATGATGATTTAGCAGTTTTGCAATGCCAAAGTTGGCAAAACAAACGGCATTGCCAAAGTTTGGTCATTCGTGAGCTATAGGCCTATAGCCAAAGTTTGGCCTAAGCAATGAGTATGGCATAACCCCAGAGCTGCTCTTTTATGTGTTAAAAATCTAGTATTGATAAAAACTATTATGAATTGTGCAGGCATGGACACTACACAAAGAAGATAGGTCAATTGAACTGATTGATCCGACCGCGAGGGAATCATGTTGTCCATCAGAAGTGTTGCAATCCATCCATGTAGGTCTATTATGCGTGCAACAACACCCGGAAGATAGGCCGAGCATGTTGTCTGTGGTTCTGATGTTGGGAAGCGAAGGTTCATTGCCATGGCCTAAACAACCTGGCTTTTTTACTGATAGGAATCTTTACAAAGCGGACACTTCATCTAGCAAGAATGCACGAAGTTCAACTTCAACGAACAATTTGACCATCACAGTACTCGAGCCTCGATAATGTAATTATGTAAAACATAAATTATTATGTTTCTCCAAACTCTTTTTATCAAAACCATTTTTGCCGTGTTGTCAAGGGTTGTGTGATGTGTAGAAATTGTAGCTGTTGTTGGAGAGGAGAAAGAGTGCATATGAGCATGTAGTGAAACACGACAGAAATTGTTTTGCAGTTTTGAAAGTAGAGAACGCGGAGAAGAGTACACGGGTACATTTGATTGAAATCAGGCCCGGCCCTGTGGGGAGGCTGGGCAGGCCTAGGTCTGGGGCCCACCGAAAATGGGCCAATTTTGGGGCCCCCAAGTATATAGGTTAGTATATGCATGGGTTTGCATAAAATGTCTAATAAATTGATCCAACAGGCCCACCAAAATACTTAAGCCCCATTTTATTTTTTGAGGCCCATTTTATTGTTAGAGGCCCATCAAAATTGAAACTATTTTTTGAGGCCCATTTTATTATTAGGCCCCATTTTATTTTTATTATTATTTTTTAATTGTCAAAATTGAAACTCCTGTGTGAAAGACTTGAGAGACTCAAGTCATTCGGTGGAAGTTGAAAAACGAAAAGAGAAAAAGGGAAAAAAAAAAAGCCCTAGCCCCTAAGTACTTTACCAAATTTCTCTCTCCCCGATTCTCTTTGCCAGTTTGAACTTTGAACCAACGGCCAACGGGCTTCCGGCGACCGGCAGAGCCGCAGAATCTTGGAAGACCCAAAGTCGAACTGTCGAAGAGCGCACGCACTGCCGCAGAACTACAGAAGCCAAACTGCCAAAGCCTTGGGTTAACTGTTGTCTTTAAGGAGGAAGGTATTAAGGTAATCTACAGATCTACTAGACTTTTCATGTTTTGTCTTATTGTTTAAATTTTAAGCTTAGATTTTCTGTGGGACTGTGAAATCTCACCGATTGATTGTGTGATTTGTGTCATTAACTTTAGACTTTCTTGTTTAGTTGTTTTGTCTTATTAGTTATTAACTATTAGTCTATTAAGGTAATCTACAGTTCAATAGTTTAATCTTTGACTCCTTGTGGGAATCGATTGATTGTGTAATTGTTTTTTGTATTCTAGATCCAACTCCAAGGAGGCAAGGACCACCTATCTCTAGTTTAATTGTTTAAATGTGTTAAAGTTTAGTGTCTAATTCCCAGTTCCGAACTTTAGTTAAAATTTACATGAGATGTTGATCTTTGTTGCAATAATAGTCTTGCTTACTCTTAGAGAGATTTTTTTTTTTTGAAGGGCCTCAAATTGAGGATAGGGTTGGGGCCTCGACAAACAGAGGGCCGGGCCTGATTGAAATCGGCTCTGTTCCCCCTATGGGAGCCCAGCCCAAGAAGGATTTGTCGATAAAATTACATACAGACATTGTGGCCTATGGATTTTGATCTTCCTCGGAAGAATATATCGGGCTTCTGTCATTCATGTAGAACTATAAACTGACGTTCCATGCTTTGGATTTGTTGTATCTAGATCAAATAAATGCTTGAACTGTTAACTGTAATTTTTGTCTTGATGGACATATCGGTAATGGACTACACATTTGTACAATATTTTAGTCAAAGCTCGTGCCTTCCGTTTCATGTTTCTTGAAGAACGTCTGTAATATTTTGGTCTACTATGTATGCAACAGCATCCAGAGCATATGCCAATTATGTCATCTGTGGTACTGATGTTGGGTGGCAAGGACTCATTGCCTCAGCCTAAACAACCTGGTTTTTTCACCGAGAGACTTGAAGCTGGAAGATCATCACGCTGGGTTTCACCAATTTCAGTAAATCAAGTCCCCATTACTCAGATGGTCTATGGAACATGATGTAGCTGGTTCTTTCGATATATATCTCTATAACTGTCAAACCAGAGGCCTATTTGCTACCTTTGGCCATTCGTCTTTCGACTTGTGTTTATTTGTTGACTATGATGATCACTACCCAGTTTTACCTCATATTTTTTTCACAATACCTTTCATTTTTCGGTTGGGATTTAAAGAACACAAATGGGTCTTTGAGTTGGAAGGTCATGTAACCCTTCACTTCAGGATTTCCTTGTTGGGTGGTATCTAACTAATGCTAACATCCGGGTGAAACAAACAGCAAAATCTAACTAAGGCTACGAAGTACATAACCTTTTCCAAGAAGCAAAATATACTCCCAAATATGTATTCCGATTGAATCCCAATGGAGATTCGTAAATGAATTGTAAATCAGTCAGTTCTTACTATTAGGAGTCCATAATACAAGATAGTCTTCAATTCCCTTTAACTGTCAATTTACAATCTCCTTGAAAATTGTGCAGCTTTTATCTAGCTTCCAGCATTAAGGAGAATGCAAAAGACCAAAATCTATACTTATAATAGTGTAGAAAACTGTGCATAAATCACAGCCTTTGGATTCTTTGACCAAGGATTTTAGAATCCACTCCTCGGTGGTGATGCATCTTTTATCTGGCTTCTAGCAGCGTTATTGTTACGTTGTTTTGAGTGAAATTTCCCCCCCTTCTGTCTCGACACTTAAATCAGTGGGACTTCTTTCTACAAAAGCTGCTTAGATTGAGGCAATGTCATCTCTTTATTCCCCAACATGAAAAATACAGCCGAAAATTGTTGGCCTATCTTCCGGGAGTTTCTGCACACATAGTACTTAAGACTTTTTTTTTTTATGGGCCGAATAATTTTATTTTATTTATTGTATGTATGTATTCGAATGCATATGTAAATGTGCTTGATCGCCCAAGCACAAGTTATTAGATTATTGACCGAGTGTGTTGGGACCCACAATGTGTGATGAGGTTTGTGAAAAATCATTTGAGTTAATTATTTATTTCACTATTAAATTAGTGTTTGTAACTTTCTTGTTAGAAGCACAAGGGTTTGTGTAATATGAATGAGAGAGAGAGAGAGAGAGAGAGAGAGAGAGAGAGAGAGAGAGAGATGGGAAAAAGTACTGCCTGAAGAGAACACTTAAAGTACTGCCTGAAGAGAACACTTGTTCTTTGTGGCCTCCAATTTCAGGCAGTACTTTAAGTGTTCTCTTCAGGCAGTACTTTTTCCCATTTCTCTCTCTCTCTCTCTCTCTCTCACACACACACTCTCTCTCATATTACACAAACCCTTGTGCTTCTCCTCCAAAATTGGAGGCCAAGGCATGGAAATCTGATAGATATGGTGACTGAAAGGGAGAAAATGGAAGGAAATTAGGGAAGGTGCATGCATGAAGTAGAAGAAGAAGAGGAGTTCTATTATTGGTAGAAGTAAACGGTTACGACGCTAAGGAACATTTGGTCCCAACTCATATTATCACATTACAATTCATTTGATACTGAACACACCCCTCCAATTTATATGATCAAGCTATCTATTTTTCCCGCCTAAACTAACCAACTACCTACTTGACTCTAACTGCCAAAGACACTTGGGCTTATTGTAGGTTCAGGTGTAGTTTTGCTAACGGCAAGAGTTCATGTGTTTTTTTTTTTGACAATTCGTTGAAAGTGGAGGGTTTTTTGAAATTTTCCCTTATTTCAATAATGCTTGGGACACACCTGTTAGAAGTGTGAAAACCAGTTTCAGAGACCGAGATGGGAGTCAGACTCGCATACGGAGAAGTTCTTTAAATCCCTTCCAGACCGAAATCTGGCCCGAACGGGATTCGGAGCCATCCGAATGGTAGAACACGGAAAAACACGTGTTCTCGCATTTTTTAGGGTTTTCTGATGTATTGTTCCCTTACAACTATAAAAGGGAAAGATAGGGGAGTCCTCATTGTAACTTCTGTTCGTCTTTCATCATAGTGAAACCCCCAGCACCCTGTGGAAAGATAGGGGAGTCCTTATTTCTTTGAGGTGTGTCTGTATCATTATTCTTATTTGATGGTTTTCACCTACCGAATTGACACATAACTATAAAGTTGACCATAAATCATCACACGATTAATGTTTTGGCAACAGAAAATGGATTACAATAAAGAAGATATCATTTGAAACTTAGAGCATCTATGCCCCATAAATAGTTTTTCCATTGCCATTCTCATTTTTGGCAATGAATAATGCCATTTTGCCAAAAAAAAGAGAGGCAAGGATGTCACACCCCATGTATGCCTTTTTGTTCATTGTTATTTTGACGTAAATTCCATATATGACAGAGGAATTGGCATTTGTCAAATTTGAGAGAATTTTGGCATTGTGGGTGTGACACTCAATTTGCCATTCTTGCGAAATGGCAAGGAATTCTCCAAAAAAAAAAAAAAAAACTGGGTGTGGATGCTCTTAGTTGCCCATGTACTATGATTTTCTTAAAGACGACAAAGAAGTTGGCAAAACATCAATTAAATGGATTTCGTTACCAAATAAGGTAAAACCCCAAGTGACAGTTTGGATGTAGGATCAAATAGCAAAGTGATTGGGCAAAGTGATTGGGGACCAACAAAAACAAAAAAATGAGGGAAAAAGACAAAACAGAAGTAAACCTTTTTGCGCTTGACCGTGAAGCCTAAAGGTCCTCTCTTTTGAAGAATGAAAACTACCGGCGTATATTGTGATGACTAATTCTCCTAAGAAACGACAATAGACAGACACGACTTGATTTTTTGTGGTGTAAACTAACCCACACCACAAATACCTGATGTGTACATATTCCAAGTCTTTGTCAAACAGCCGTTGAAAGCTACATTTTCTTGACTGTCCAGTTTAAACGTCTAAGTGGGGGCAGACTTGATAGCGCTCTATTGATCATTATCTTCCCCCTGTGGCTATCTTGTTTTTAGAATGAGAAACTGTTAGGGATTAAACGTGGAAGCACTCAAGCACTGAGATTCAAACACAACCACGACGCAAACAATGGAAACACGATGAAAAATAAAACGGAGAGAGACGCGCAAGATTTACGTGGTTCGGCAATAACCAGCCTACTCCACGGAGAAGATCCCGTTCTTCCACTATGAGTAAAATTGGACTAGTACACTTGAGTATGAATATCCCACACCCAAGTCCTTATACCCCACTCATACAAGAATGCACCCTCACCCAAGCCAAAGCTTGACACTTACCATGACTCGCATGCCTTCACTGCCGAACCAAAACACATGAATAAATAGCTACCCAATGTAAAGAAAGTTTGATAGCCACATGAAAAGTGGTAGTACCAAGGAGCATTCCAAAAGACACCAGTCCCCTCCGCCATTCCGAGGAGAAATTTTTGGGTGCTGAGTGGGAAACGTGGTACCGGCTCGGCAATCCCAGCCGTCCATAACGCAATCTAACGGTCCGGATTTTAGAGAGAGAAAAGGAAGAGAGAGAGTGTTTGGGTGAGAGGAGAGAGAGAGAATCAATCCGGGCCGTCCAAAACACATTTGGACGGCTCGGATCAAACTTGGGTACCAAGTGGCAAATACCCACTTGGCACCCAAATTTTTTTCCATTCCGAGACATCACTTGGTTAAAGGTACCTTGGAACAATACATGTGCAAGATAATATTAAAACCATTGGAATTGGAACGAATCCCAACAGAAACTTGTATAAGGCCTAGTTTTTCAAAAAAATTTAGCAACCCAATTGATTTTAGCAAATGATTTCACCAGATGCTAAAATCATGGTATTTCAAATCAAAAAATTAATTGTTTCCGTGTATTATTTTTTGAATTTTTCACACCGAATTAAATTACACGAGGAGTACTCTAATTTGGTGCAAAAAAAAAAAATCAAAAAACGATAGACGGAACTAATTCATTTTTTGATTTAAAATACCATGATTTTAGCACCTGGTGAACTCATTTGCTAAAATCAACATGATTTTAGCAACTGGGTTGGAAAACTAGGTCTAAGATACACAACATAGCTTGCGCGCATCACAGATTCACAAGACTATTCCCTACAGCCCCCACCAGTTTTTGGTACGTTCTTATGGGAGCCCATGGGGTGGCCCTTGGGGAGATCCAATTCGGGGACCTGGTGGGAGCAAACCCCGGCCAAGCCTTACCAGCCGAACCAATCCCTTGGGTTAAAAAATTCCTTATTGCGCATCTGGGTCAACTTGCGTGCACTACAACAATATTCCCTACAGCCCCCACCAGCCTTTGGGACGTTCTTATGGGAGCCCATTGAGTGGCCCTCCGAGAAATTCGAACCAAGGACCTGTTAGAAGCAAACCCCAAACCTTACCAGCCAAACCAGATATTCTTTTCCATATCCTATTTGGAACTACATTAGATTTTCTTGCGCTCTTCCTTGAAGATATGAGAGAATACTGTATACAATCTACGAATTCTCAGCTATACCATTGCTGCTGTATCAATAATCAATATATGTGATGATTAATTCTCCTAAGAAACGATAATAGCCAAACAGGAATTGATTTTTGGGTCTTGCTTGGGCACACAATAATCTCACATAAAAAAATAAAAAAAAACACACACATACACACACATACACTCCAATACACATTTTACACTTTTCATTATAGTTACACTTACTTTATATATTTTTTACATTTCAATATATATTTTCAACCTTAACATCTGCCCAATGGGCACATGTTAGCATTTTCCTTTGATATTATTTTGTGTAAACTTACACCACAAATGCCTGACGTTGAACATAATATTCCAAGTCTTTGGGTCAACAACCAGCCCTTGAAAGTTAACATTTTCTAGAAATGTCCAAAGTGGGGGGAGACTTGGTACCGCTCTATTAATCATTATCTTCCCCGGTGGCTATCTTGTTTTTAGAATGAGAAATTTGTTAAAGAACATGAGCAGATGCAGCAAGACATCAATGAAAGGTGTTACCATACATCAATGAACGAGATTCGGAGCCCTCCGAATGGTCGAACACGGAAAAACGTGTGTTCTCACGTTTTTTTAGGGTTTTCTGATGTATTGTTCCCTTACAACTATAAAAGGGAAAGATAAGGGAGTCCCCATTGTAACTTTTGTTCATCTTTCATCATAGTGAAACCCCCAGCACCATGTGGAGTAGGATTGAGTGATTTGCTCAAGCATGAACCACGTTATTGCGTGTCTCGTTCTTGTTCTTTCGATTGCTTGTGTTATCTTTCTCTTGTTTGTGTTCCTTGCTCTTACAACACCTCTTCACCACTCCCCAAACCACACTCGCCTTCGTGGCACTGCATGAATGGTAAAGGGAGAACAAACACTTTGAAACTACTTTGCTATCACCAATCATACAGTGTCACGCAGGTGGGCTTGGTTTGAGTGTTTGTGGAGAGGTGTGCCTATATCATTATTGTTATTTAATGGTTTTCACCTACCGAATTGACACATAACTATAAAGTCGACCATAAATCATCACACGATTAATGTTTTGGCAACAGAACTTGATTTTTTGTGGTGTAAACTAACCCACACTACAAATACCTGATGTGAACATATTCCAAGTCTTTGTCAAACAGCCGTTGAAAGCTACATTTTCTTGACTGTCCAATTTAAACGTCTAAGTGGGGCCAGACTTGATAGCGATCATTATCTCCTCACTGTGGCTATCTTGTTGAAAATAAATATTCTCTGCATCCCAAATTAGATGTCCATTTTTGAAACTCGTTCCAATTTCAATCGCTAATATCTATCAATATGAATCTCCAAAAATATTCAATATGAATTTTGTTTGATAGTTCTTATATGCTTCAACTTTTACGCTTTAAGACAGAGAAGACTAGAAGTCAGTTTAGTTATGCTTGCACTTCCTCAAGATTTTCAGTGGGAGAAGATATTTTATAAGTTTGATTGACTGAGTATCTATTCTTTGCAATGATTTCCTAGGAAGATTTTCGAGGCATGAAAAATGAGGAATCATATCTTCCAAGTCCAGGGAAAACTCTATGTGAATTAAGCACAGCTAAAGCAGATTGTGAAGTTTATTTTAATAGTGCGAGGGATACACCTCGCCTGCGTGGCATTGTGATGGTAATGGGAGAATAAACACTTTGAAACTACTTTGCAATTACTAATATGCACTCGCTTAAGGCACTGCATGATTGGTAAAAGGAGAACAAATACTTTGAAATTACTTTGTAATCACCAATCATGCAGTGCCAGGTAGGCGAGTGTGGTTACGGGGGTTGTGGAGAAATCTGTCTCTATCATTACACATAACTATAAAGTCTGACCAAAAATCACCACATCATGATTACTTTATGTTTCTGGCAACAGAAAATTGATTACAATAAATAAGATATCATTTAAAACATAGAGCATCCACACCAATAATGCAATTTTTCCGCCGCGGGGGCGGGTGTCCTGGGGTCACCTCCACCGAGCAGATCAGATGGGTTCGGGACCCCTAGTCCTGGCCGGGCGGCTTCCCAGGGGGACAGTGAGGGTCATGTCCGGGGTCGCGGTGACCAGGGGCCCGGTCCTCGGGATCCCAGATGGTGCGGCTCAGCCAGCTCCGCGGGGGGCCAGAGCATGTCTGCCTGCGCAGCCTGGAGTTTGGCAAGCTTGTCCTCAGCAGCCTTGGCTCGGTCCAGGGCCTCTTTGGCTCTGTCCTCGGCAACTTTGGCACGCTCTTCCGCCGTCCTGGCGTCTCGTTCGGCATCAGCAGCCTTGTCCTCGGCCGATTTGATCCACCCCTCGACCCCCTCTTTCTCGAGGCTGAGGTCTTCCATCCTCTTCCCGAGGCTCTCAAGCTCCAGCTTCAGTTGAGCCGAGGAATGGCGTTCCTCCCTCAGCTTGACCTCGGCGACCTTTGATGCCTTGGCCAGCGCCACCACCTTTTTGTGGGTGGCAATAGAGGCCTGGCTCGCCTGGAAGGAAAAGAGTGAGATGAGTACCGAGCACGTCAAATGAAGGAAACGAGGGGTTCGACAAGTAAGGACTTACCTTAACTAAACCACTGTGCAGCTCGAGGAAGTTGTCGTCGATGGTGGAGGCGTCGAGCTCAGACATGTCAATCGGGAGGGCCAGTTCCTTCAGCAGAATGTTGGCCGTCTCGAGGTCCCTTTGGACGCTGTCAGCCGCCATTAGGACCACCCCACCGCGACCCGAGAAGACAGGGGCCCAGGGTTCGGGAGGAGGCGCGACTTCGGACCCTCCCCCCGCTCCTCAGCCGGATGTCACTTGCCTACGACCAGGGGCTCGGGGGGAGCTTGCTGTTGACTCTCGGAGGCAGGGTGAGAGGTAGTTGCAAGCGTATGCTCCTCAAGTGGAGTCGGGGGAGACGTCGGGGCAGAGGACTCGCTCTCTCGAGGGCGCTTCGCCGCGGGGTCGTCTCCTTCACCTGGGAGCTCCTCCCTTCCCCTCCTTTGCCTTGTAACCCTGCCGGGCTGTGAGGAGCGCCCGCGGCGGGCCCGTTGCTGTTGCTGCCTCAGCTGGGTTAGAGAGGGTCGTCCTGCGTCCGCTGCCATCTCTCTCCTCGGATGTCGCTCCTGGCCCCAAAGTTGCTCTAATTCCTCGTCCAGGAGAGCAGCTCTCACCCTCCTTCGGCGGTTGTTGGCCCTCGGCATCTTGCCTCAGTGTAAGAAGTCGTTGTAGCTTAGCTCGTAGCCGAGGAGGAGATGGGCTTGCTGTTGGCCGTGGGCATAGAGAGCCTGGATCACGCCTTCGTCCGAGAGCTCGAGTAGCCTCTTGTTGACAACGCTGGTGTCTGCAATAAAGAGTAAAAAGACAGCTCGTGAGTCCTCGGCAAAAAAAAAAAACACCGTGCAAAATGACAAAATGATGACAAGAAAAGTAGAAAGGAAGAGTCTCGGCTTACTCGGCTCTCCGCGATGATGGTTGAGGGGCCAGGTGTGAGGCTCCTCGGGGGCCCACGAATAGTTCTCCCTCACCATCACGTAGTTATACTGATGCTCCTCGGAGTCATACAGATCCCCGAGGAGGTGGTCGTACTCGCTCCTGACCGAAAAATAATATCGTTTGAATTTTGAGCTCAGGGCCATGAGATAGATCCCGAGCACGTCGTATACAGTGGCTGGGATTTGGTACCTCTCGGCCAGCTTCAGCACCGAGAACAGCACCCGGTACACGTTGACCACGACCTGGTGGGGGCCAACGTCGTAGTAGTGCAGGAGCTGGCGGACCATCTTCGGGAGAGGGAAGCGGAGACCCCCCTCGGTGATGGCCATGAGGGGGACCGTGATGTGGTCGTTCCCATAGGTGATCCGGTCGCCAAAGAGAAGCTCGATCTCCACGTCGTCCGGGATCTCATATCTTGCCCGGAAGGCCGCCAAGCGCTCCGGATGCTCGGGGTCGAACTCCTTGACGTAGGGGCACTCATCGTCCCCGAGCTTGGGGAGTGGGACTTCTTCCCAGTCCTCCCCGAGGGCTAGTGTGGGTGTCTCGGCGCGGTTGGTCCTCTGAGGCGGGTCCTCTCCTTCGCCACCCTCAGGTGGCACGCCCTTGGTTGTGCCGCTCGGGGTCGCTTCCTTGTCCCCGTTGCTTAAGTCGACAACCGGCGTAGGCTCGAAGACCGGCTCGTATATTTGTACCTTGGGAGACTCCTCCCTCAGCGATCCCTGACGCTCGGCAGCCTGGGAAGTGGAAGCCCCCGTATCGGGATTTGCTCTCTCCTCCATTCTGTGGTACCCCTCGGGATAAATAGTCTGGAGGGGAGGGATGTTGAGTGCGCTCAGAGGTCAGTTCCGGTAACGATTACCGAGCTCCCTGATGTATGCAACTGCCTCCTTGTCGAGTTCTTCGTCGCTGTCAAAGATGACGAAGGGGTCGTTGCTCATCCAGCCGAGAACTTATAAAACGTGCATGAGAAAACCCATCAGCTATGTGCATGGGGGCCAAGGGTGCAAGTGCAGATTCCTGTGAATATGATCGGCTAACCGAGGGGACCTACCCACTCAGACGACTCGGCTGGACTCAAGTGGTGTGTGCGCTCGGGAAGGGCCCTCAGAAGAACAGGTTGAGTATTCAACCTGTCCTCGGAAGAACATGTTGAATACTCAACCTGCCCAGAAAACGGCAGCCGTACGCCACCGTGGGACTTGCCGGAAAACCCAACCAAGACAGGGGCAGACTAAAAAACGCATGGAACGGGCCAAAAATGGCTTAAAATACACAGAAAAAGTACCAAAAAGCAAGAAAATGAGAAGAGGAAGTGTTTTACCTCGAGTTTGGGCGTTGAAGGTGGCTGAGATGCAAGATTTGGCCTTGAAACGGTTGAACTTCCACGGTGGCGCGAGTTTTTCCGGCGAGTAGCGAAGTTGACAGAGTGACAGTGCCCTCTCTCTCCCCCCGAAGTTGTGTTTATAGGGGAAGGGGGGAGAGTCAGCCATCGCATTTAATGGGGAAACGATGCGTCGGCTCGGGAAACGGCGCGGAGGCTCGGCTGACCATCAGGGCTTGACACCTGTCCGCCCCGTTTGAAACGTTTTGGCGCGAATCCCATGCGCCGGCCCTCAGACGAATGTCGAGGCGACACGTGGCAGACGATGTCACGCCACGTCATGAAATCTCTGACATTGGATAAGTCCAAACGTCACCTCCGAAACGACGTCACATCGCGCGTCCTTTTAGCTTCAGAGCGAGGCGACGTTCCGCGCACAACGCTCGGACAACCCCTCCTCCGCTCGGTGCATTTTGTTCGTGATGCCCTTGGCTATGGACAAGGGCTCGGCCCGGCCGCTCGGATTGGTCAACTCCCCCAATTATCGTGCACTGATTGACGAAGTTGAAAGGCTATTGTAGCAGTCAGGAGACTCAGGGGGTCACGGTCCTCGGCTAAACCCCCCCCCAAGGGTAGGGGCGGGGGTCCTGGGGGTCACCTCCACCGAGCAGATCAGATGGGTTCGGGACCCCTAGTCCTGGCCGGGCGACTTCCCAGGGGGACAGTGAGTGTCATGTCCGGGGTCGCGGTGACCAGGGGCCCGGTCCTCAGGATCCCAGATGGTGCGGCTCGGTCAGCTCCGCGGGGGGCCAGAGCTGCCCTCGGTGGGTCGGTTCCCGAGCCCCTCCCGGAACGAGTCGGTTGACCTCGGTACCCGGGGGTGAGGTCGCGTCAGATGTCAGGGGCTCGATCGAGGCACGCCTGATAGTTTGAGCAACTCGTTTAGTGGGCTCAACCACCCACCTGCATCGCATTTATGGTGAGCCACCAAACCCTGCAGCCTAGGTCTGCTGGGGGGATGGTGGGGGATCTGATGGATGGGAATATTAGTGTCAGGTGACGACTCTGGGGAGAGGCCGAGGTGCCACTTGGGGGACGTCCGTCAATCCATGCATTCAATGCGACGATAGGGACGGGGCACGTGAGGCCCCCGAGGGACGCGTGGGACACGCACCCCCTCACCTATAAATATGCCTCTCACCACCTCCATCAAGGGGGACTCTCTCGATATCTCTCTCTACATTTAGCTCTCAGTTGCACTTCCTCTCTCTATCTCTCCACTATACTTCTCTCCCCGTTGCTAACTTAGCCATCGGAGTGCCTTCCCGGACCACCACCGTCCGGGCTAGGCGCTAACGTGGTTGCTCCCTTGTGTAGGTCCTCCGGCGTACCCCAGGAGCTCCAGCCACCCTCTCTGACGAGCCTCCAAGGTTCCAGCGAGGTCCATCCTAGCTCCACCGCCTCAGTACAGTGTCAAGGGATCAAGGAGGTCATTCCGGTGAAGCGTCGCCCACATAGAATAAGAAACCTTATTTTAGGAATGCAACACGAGCAAATGCAAGGTGCTACCATTCCCCTTCTCTTCTACTCTTTATTTTCCATCTTAATTATTTCCGGCGCAATAGACACCATATCAAAAACCCAGATAGTCTCAGATGGCCAGACTATAGTTTCATCTGATGAAACCTTTGAAATGGGGTTCTTCAGCCTGGGTGGTTCCAAGAATCGGTATGTTGGAATTTGGTACAAAATCTCTCCTGATTTGGTAGTATGGGTTGCCAATAGAGAAATCCCCCTTAATGATCCATTTGGTGTATTAAAGGTCATTGAGCCTGGTATTCTTGTTCTTCTCAATGGTACCAACAACACCATATGGTCCACCAACACGTCAAGAACTGTGCAGAATCCCGTAGTCCAACTTCTTGATTCAGGAAATCTTGTCGTGAGAGATGCAAATGACGACATCCCAGATAATTTCCTGTGGCAGGGTTTTGATTACCCGGGTGACACTTTTTTACCGGGCATGAAGCTTGGGAAGAGCTTGGTGACTGCCCAACAGTGGTACATCTCGTCGTGGAAGAGCAAGGATGATCCAGCAAAAGGTGATTACGCAGTGTGGATGGATCTTCGTGGGTACCCGCAAGGTTTCATTAGCCATGGTTCTGTTGATCTTTTTCGAGCTGGGCCATGGAATGGTCTCCGGTTTAGCGGGATGACATCCTTACAACTAAACCAAATTTTCTACTTTGGAATGTATTTTGAAAGGCAGGAGGTGTTCTTTAGGTATGACCTCTACAACAGCTCAATTGTTGCTAGGTTCGTCCTTACTTCAAATGGCGATGTACAACGCTGGACATGGGTTGATCAAACCAGGCATTGGGTCCTCTACCGGAATTCATTTACAGATAATTGTGATACTTATAAATTGTGCGGTCCGTATGGAAGCTGTAAAATTAACTCACTCCCTATATGCAGTTGTTTGGATAAATTTGTGCCTAGATATCGTAAAGATTGGGAAATGACAGTTTGGTCAGGCGGGTGTGTTCGGAGGATACAGTTAGACTGCCGTAATGGAGATGGATTTATTAAGTACTCTAATATAAAATTGCCCGACACGCGGAGTTCGTGGTATAATATGACCATGACACTTTTGGAATGCAAGGAGGTTTGCTTGAAAAACTGTTCTTGTATGGCTTACTCGAATTTGGACATAAGAGGACGTGGAAGTGGTTGCTTGTTATGGTTCGACGAGCTGGTTGACATTAGAGAATTCAGTGAAAATGGGCAGGATATTTATATAAGGATTGCTTCCTCTGATTTAGGTAAGAATCAAGAGGTATATATGTAGTAGTGCTCGGCTGGTTACTAAGTTGCACGTTGAAGAAGTGATAGAATAACTCAAAAATTATTTTCTTTGTGTTGATGCTAAAATATAATAACGGCTCCTTTGTCTAGTTGAAAGAACAAGCAAAATCAAGGGGCATGTTTCTGAATAACAGGCTTCTTAATCTTATACGTCTTCGTAAGTGAATTATATTACATATTTCCTCGAGAAATTCCTGATAAATGAAGAACTTTATAAAATCCCAGAATAATAGAAGGTAAAACAAAAAATTTTCCTTTAATATTAATCGTCTGCTCAGGTGGGCTTTTATGGTTTTTAGTATCTCTATTATCTGGTGCAAAAGCATTCTTTACATGTGTGCTTTCATGGTTGCACCATCAAATGAACTGACTTTCTTGTTTGAATGGAAGACTCACCAATCAAACATGGCGGCTCCAATGACAAGAAAAAGGTGATAATTATAGTGGCGTTGACAATAGTCACTGGAATGTTTTTGCTGGGTCTGTGCATGTTGTATTTTCGGAAAAGGAAGAAGAACAATGAACGGCTGAGGACAGAAGGTAACCATAGTTGTACTTTTATTCAATTAGGTGAACTTCGGTGACGTTAACTTTTATAAATTAATAAGAACGAACCATAGTTGCTAAAGTGTTTCAATTTGCAATCATCTATTGGTTTTCTGGAATAAGTAGTCTCATGTAACTCATCTCCTACTCTGCAGAAAGCGATGTACAGAGATCCAGACAGGGTCACTCTAACCAAAGCCAGAAGGAAGATCTGGAGTTACCCATGTTTGAGTTTGATACAATAGCTAGTTGTACCAATAACTTCTCAGCAGACAACAAGCTTGGAGAGGGTGGATTCGGACCTGTTCACAAGGTAACAATGTCGATACCAGCTTAGGTAATATTATTTTGGTATGTAGTCGATGTTCAATCCAGAAGGATGCAGGGAAGGAGCCTCTGTATCAAGTCAATATATCTTTAAGTATATTTGCCAAGGACTGCGGGCTTTGTTTGTGCATTGGTCACACTGGGGCTGCTGGACATGAAAAACAGGTTGAAGTCTTAGAGCCGTCACTCAGTCATAATATGCCAGTGCTAGGTCTATCTGCATGTATTGGTAAAAAGTTAACGAGGTTATACTTTTTCATAGAAAGGACGGGGAATGAAGGTTCATCTTATCTAAATTTCGGTAAAAAAAGTTCGAAACTGGTAGATGTATTGTACTCTCACCTCCCAATGTACACCTACAAAAACATAACATGTGCTTTTGTAATATAATGATCCTTGTTTATAGGCAGTTGTACAGAATATAGTCCCCTCATACTTTATAAGAAACATTTGGTGTCGTTTTTTTTTCTCATATGAAACTTGCTACATATCTGGAGGTTTCCCTGATGTAGTGTTTCTTTTCTCAAATGGCTACTGTTAATTTTAAGAATATCATACTTATGAAATTGCTGTCTCCAGGGTAGGCTGGAAGACGGACGAGAAATAGCTGTGAAACGGCTGTCTAAAACATCCAGACAAGGACTTGATGAGTTCAAGAATGAAGTAATATGTATTGCCAAACTTCAGCACCGAAATCTCGTGAAGCTTCTTGGGTGCTGCATTCAAGGAGAAGAAAGGATGTTAATCTATGAATTCATGCCTAACAAAAGCCTGGACTCCTTCATTTTTGGTTTGTGTCTCTCATAACTTTAGGAAATATATTTGCAACTAATCTACTCTCAGTCCTCAAGTGGCTGAACATGTCCGCAAAGAAATGAAAAACGTTGGCTACTAGTAATAATTTTGTGTAATAATTTCTTTCCATTTAAAAGCATGAATTGATGAAGACTTTGCAGTTCTATTGCAATATAAGCGGCAGTATGACTTGGCCTTCCTTGAGCAATTTGACTTTTTATCTTGGAATTTGTCCTTGTTAAATTCGGTCGGTAGGGATAACGGCATTTATTGGGTGAAAATTTGGGCAGATGAAAGCGGGCGAACATTACTGGATTGGCCAAAACGGTATAACATTATCAATGGTATTGCTCGTGGGGTTCTCTATCTTCATCAAGATTCTAGACTCAGAATCATTCATAGAGATCTCAAAGCTAGCAATATTTTGCTAGATATTGAAATGAACCCAAAAATATCAGACTTTGGGATGGCTAGAATTTTTGGAGGAAATGAGACCGAAGCAAATACAGCAAGAGTGGTTGGAACATTGTAAGAACCTGTTACCTTTTCTATACAACTATTTACTTGTACTAATTAAAACTTCGCTTCCTTATTCAAGTCTTTATTGCAGTGGTTACATGTCTCCAGAATATGCCGTCAATGGGCTTTTCTCGATAAAGTCTGATGTTTTCAGTTTTGGTGTTCTTGTGCTGGAGATTGTTAGTGGGAAGAGAAATAGAGGTTTCTTTCATCCAGATCACTATCTCAATCTCCTTGGACATGTGAGTTTGTACTATTTATTTCATAAATATCCTCTGGGTTGTTTTTATCGTTATGGCAATGCCGTTGGCAAATTTTGGTAGGGATTGGCAAAATTTGGCTTGTTACAATTTAATTTCCCCATCTATCACAAATGCTTTTTTGTTTTTGCTTGACGAAAATAAATTTTAGTTGTAGTTAATTAGTGAGGTTTAAACCGAGTCAAATGCATGAGATATATGGTGCTTGCCACTGGGCTAGCTACCTCTCCACTTGCTATCGTTTAGAAATCTCACTCCATTGATTCAATGCTTTTATAGCCATTTTCACCGTTGAATATCATTGGAGATCAAAAGTACTGATGGTGATGTAGTGCTTTTTGGTGAGCTATAACCAAATTTGGCACAACAATCAAATTTTCGCATTAGCAATGAATATGGCACACACCTAGAACTGCTCTTTATGTTTTAATAATCTAGTGTTTGATAAAATTGTTATGAATTTCTCAGGCATGGACACTACACAACGAAGATAGGTCAATTGAACTAATTGATCCAACTGCAAGGGAATCATGCTGTCCATCGGAAGTGTTGCGATCAATCCGTGTTGGTCTATTATGCGTGCAACAACACCCGGAAGATAGGCCGAGTATGTCTTCTGTGGTTCTGATGTTGGGAAGTGAAGGTTCATTGCCATGGCCTAAACAGCCTGGCTTTTTTACGGATAGGAATCCTTATGAAGCTAACACTTCATCTAGCAAGAATGCACCAAGTTCAACTTCAACGAACGACTTGACCATCACAGTAGTAGAGCCTCGATAATGTAATTTTTATGACATTATTTGTTATGTTTCTCCAAACTCTTTTTTAACAAAACCATTTTTGCTGTGTTGTCAAGGGTTGTGTGATGTGTGAGAAATTGTAGCTGTTGTAGTCACAAGAGGAAGAAAGTAGTTAGAGAGCGGGAGAAAGAGTGCATATGACCATGTAGGGAAACATCACGGAAATTGTTTTGCAGTTTGGTATGTAGAGAACACGGAGAAGAGTACACAGGTACATTTGATTGAAATCGGTTTTGTTCCTCATATGTGAGCCCAGCCCAAGACGGATCTGTCGATAAAATTACAGACATTGCATCCTATGGATTGTGAGCTTCCTCGGGAGAATACATTGGGTTTCTGCCAATCATGTAGAACTAGAAACTGATGTTCCTCACTTTGGGTTTGTTGTATCCTAACCAAATAAATGCTTGAAAACTGGAATTTTTGTCTTGATGGACGTATCCGTTATGGATTATCAGCGAGAGACTTGAAGCTGGAAGATCATCACGGCGGGTTTCACCAATTTCAGTCAATCAAGTCACCATTACTCAGTTTGACGGTCAATTGAACATGACGTGGTCGATTATTTGGATATTTCTAGAACTGTCAAAACATGAGGCCTATTTTTGCTGTCTTTTCTGCTTGCGTTTATTTGTTGACTATGATGATGATCAGTTACCCAGTTTTACCTCATATTTTTTTCTCAATACCTTTTTTTTTCCGGCGGGGATTGAAAGAACAAAAATGGGTCATTGAGTGGGAAGGTCATGTAACCCTTCACTTCAAAATTTCCTTGTTGGGTTGTATCTAACTAATGCTAACGGCCAGCTGAAATAAACAGAAAAATCTTACCTTTGATCCTTGGCGAAGTCCATATCCTTTTCCAAGAAGCAAAATTACACTCTCAAAAATGTTTCCCGATTGAATCCCAATGAAGATTCGTAAATAAATTGTACATCATTCTGTCAGTCCTTACAATTAGGAGTCCATAATACAAAGATCAGTCTTCTCAATTCCCATTTTTTTTTGGAAGGCAAAGAGAATTATATTAATCAATAAAGAGTTATAGGCATCACCGCGTAAGTGAAGCATCCCGACTATGTTGGCACCCAACACTCTCGACAATCATTTGCCAAATAAACCCTGGGAAGGATGGATAACAAGAGATCATCCGACCTTCATCAAACGAATACAAAATAATCTGAGTTACACTCCAGCTAACAGTTTAAAAGGCAACAAAAGAAAGATTAACATCTTATGAATAGCTCCAGAATTGTATCTGAAGTACTAGAGATCCACAGTTTGTAGTGATGCTTCAGAATAACAACTGAACCCACAGGAGATCAAGAAGTGCTGCAATTGGAGAAGATGAAGTAGTGAAAGTAGTAGTAGTACAACTGCCGCTCCCCCATTCTGAAAAACTCCAAGATTGCATCAGAAAATTCCCAATGGCATCATAGGTTACAGCAGCTTGTGAATAGCTCCATAATTGTATCAGAGAATCCCCAATATTAGCAAAGGATACAACAGAAATTTCAGAAGGCCATTAATCTTAAGAATCGACAGACTTGAAAGCCAAAGGACAGATTCCCAAGTAGTTGAGTAGCTAAAGAAATGATCAGTCAAGCAGTTGAGTAGCTAAAGAGATGATCAGCAGCTTGTTAATAGCTCCCCCATTCTGAATGATCAGGGAAGGCATGCATGGAGGTTGATGATTAGGTGATTGTGATGAAAAGAAAGCATCCACCAATAGACTCGATGACTAAATACAAGACTAAAACCATTGACAGACCCAAAAAGACCAAAGACACCAAAAGATGAGACTAAACCCAAAACCACCAGACACCAAATGATGAAACCAGACTCAAACCCATCAAATAAAAAACCCAGAACAGAGATAAAACCAAATGATGGTACCCTGGACAACTCAACAAACCAACCCAAGACAAGAACCCCAGACCCAAAAAAGCCCAGACTACAAAAACCAGAGACAGACTCACCCCCCAAACAAAAACCAACTGCAGACACACCCCTTAACGCAAATATTGACCAAACAAACAAGACCCATCAACTCAAAAGACAAGCCCCCCAAACAGCCCCAATTCCCAAAGCCCAGAGATTAAGAGGCATCTAGGATGCTCTTTAATCTGTAAATGAAGTCATTAACAGAGTAATCAGCATGAGCAGAAGATGATCTCACCCAGAGAGCCACTCTCAGCTTGATAAGATCCACTATTTCCTTCCAATTGGGGGTTTTGCCTGTTGGGTTTTTTGGGTCCACCCCAAGTGGGCCCAGTTTATCCCATTGGGCCGGTAGGGCCCAATTTGTGGTTTCTCTCTTGTTTTGCTCTAGGGTTACTCATTGTGGGTGTGTGCACTGTGTATGAGAGAGGTGAGAGCAGGAGAGTGAGAGAGACACAAGGAGGGATGAGAGTTTTTGTATCTATTTGTTGATAATAGTGAATTTTCTCTCGGTACATTTGTGTGTCTTTCTTGTGCTTGATTGCTTGTGTGTGAGTGTGTTTTTGGTGTGAAATCTGGGTCTCAAAACTCAACATGGTATCAGAGCCCACGGTTGGAGTACACCGGAGAACTCACAGACGCCATTGAAACACGGATTGCTTGGGTTGTGATCAAATCCGGTTGAGGACTTGATTGGACGAGCAAGGGTGGTGCACCTCACTCGGACGAGCACATTGGTGGTGACACGGTAGCGTTTGGTCACCGGAACAGTGCTCACGGTGGATTTGAAAGCCGTCAGAAGCATTCGGACGACAAGCGGTGTGGTTTTGAGCTATCGGACTGACGTACGTTGATCGGAATCGTTTTTTGAGCATAGGGTTTTGTAGCCATTGGAGAGAGGATCACGGATCTGTAAGGCCGGTCGCCGGAAAGCCAAGAGGTGGGCCTCACGCGCCGGTAGAAGGAGGCGCGTGGGTTGGCACTCGGTGCGCGTGGGTGTCACGCGCGGCACGCGTTGGTCGAAGTTGAAGAAGGTCAAAAGGTTCACGCGTCAGGTCATACGGTTCAGATCTTGGTCAGAGAGGTCAGACCGGGGTTCAGTCGGTTCAAGCGGCTGTCGGAGGGTTCGTTCCGTGTGTCAGAAAGGTCGGGCGGCGGTTCAAAAGGGGTCAGCGGTAGTCAAACGGGTCAAACTTGATTTTTGAAGCTCCAAAAGCTCATCTGGAGGGTCCAGAAAGGTTCAGAAGGGTACTTTGACTGATTTTGACCACTCTTGGGAGGTCCGAGACTTGTTCCTGACTAAATTCGACGTTCCGGATCCATTTGCGGGGTCGGTTTGAGTTGATTTGAAGCAGAATTTGTTGGTATGTTTTATTTTTTACCGCTTTAAAACGTTACCTTGAGTTTTAAATCAAGTTTTAAGAGTTCTTAGGGTCTTTTTTAGTGGCTGTCTTGGTGTTAAGATGGCGGAGATTAATATGAATTCTATGGTCCTATTGTCGGCTACAAATTATGCAATTTGGAAGCCCCGGATTAAGGACATGCTTGCTTTAAAAGACTTGTATGACCCGTTAGATCTTAAAGGAGTTAAACCGACGGATGTTAAGACGGAGGATTGGACGAAATTGAATAGGAAAGCGGTAGGGTTGATTCGAAATTGCATTGGGCAAGAGGTTTTTCATCATGTAGCGGAAGAAGAAGATGCTTATGTTCTTTGGAAAAAATTAGAGGAGATGTATCAATCGAAAACATCCCGGAACAAAGCGCTATTGATGAGGAGGCTTGTAAATTTGAAACTCCGCAGTGGAGATTCGGTTGCCGTACATTCTAGTGAGTTTCAAAGTTTGGTTAATCAATTATCTAATGTCGGTTTGAAGTTTGATGATGAGTTGCAGGCTCTCCTATTGCTTAGTTCACTACCGGATAGTTGGGAGACTTTGGTGGTTTCTCTTAGCAACTCCGCGCCGGGAGGAAAGTTGTCTATGGCAATGGTTACGGATGCCATATTCAGTGAGGATGCGAGGAGGAAAGAGATGGGGACCGAGCATGATGAGGAGTGCCGGGCACTAGTTTCGGAAGGTAACCGGGGAAGGAGCCAAACTAGAGGAAATGGGAAAGGGAAAGGAGGCGGCAACCGTTCACAATCGAGGGGTCGGACGTTTACATGCTATCATTGCCATGAGGAGGGGCATATCAAACGGAATTGCCCCAAGTATAAGGCAAAAAAGGGAGATGACCAATCAAAGGAAGCAACGGCGGTGGTTCAATGTTATGAAAATGATCTATTGTTGGTCGTGTCGGATACTACATGCGCAAGGAAATCGGATTGGGTACTAGATTCTGGGTGCTCATATCACGTTTGCGGGGATGTGTCACAGTTCTTGGAGTACGAGGCATGCGATGGTGGTGATGTCCGGATGGCCAATGATTCCACGAATCGGGTAGTTGGCAAAGGGATGGTGAAGTTTCGAATGCCGAATGGAAAGACTGTGAGGTTGACGGGTGTGCGACACGTGCCGGGTATGAGGAAGAACTTGATATCTCTTGGGATGCTTGATGAGAGAGGGTATAGTTTTTCGGCTATAGGTGGAGTTCTTCGGGTTCTTGACGGAGATAGAGAGTTGTTGCGAGGGAGGATGATTGGTGGACTATACCGGCTTGTGGGTTCGGTCGTGACTGGAGGGGATATGGTTAGACTTGAGACGAGTGGTATAGGTTGTTCAATTGGACAGGAGAGCCAGTTGCAGACGCGCACACAGAGTGAGCATAGTTATGCTAGAGTTGTGCAGGATTCGGGCCCGAAATGGAAAGAGCAATTGGTGCATAGTGTCCACAAGGAAGCCCAGAGGAAAGAAACGGTAAAGATGGAAGCTCCAATGAAGAAAAAGGTTTCTTTCGCTCTTGAGTTGGTTAGTGGTGGTGATTCCTCCGGGGTTGTCGACACGGGAGGAGGGACACGACAACCACGGTCGCCGAGGCGGTGAGCTTCGGGTAGCACCCCGGTGAGGGGGTGCGAGCACCTCGGTGAGGGGGTGCGGATGCTCCGGTTGGTGAGCAAGGACATCTCGGTTGAGATGTGAGAGTGGATAGCATTCCGTTTGAGGGGGTGCAGTACTCAGTTTTTCGGTTTGATCGGTTGCAAATCTAGCTTGCAAGGATACATTCTTTCGAGTGAAGTATTCCGGGTTGGGGTACGGTGAAGCTTGATTGGTAATGACACAGGCGCTCGCTAGTGTGGCGGATCGGAGATGGCGGCATGGCCCGCAAAATCAACAATTGCCCACTCGGGGTGGAGGGGGTGATTGTTGGGTTTTTTGGGTCCACCCCAAGTGGGCCCAGTTTATCCCATTGGGCCGGTAGGGCCCAATTTGTGGTTTCTCTCTTGTTTTGCTCTAGGGTTACTCATTGTGGGTGTGTGCACTGTGTATGAGAGAGGTGAGAGCAGGAGAGTGAGAGAGACACAAGGAGGGATGAGAGTTTTTGTATCTATTTGTTGATAATAGTGAATTTTCTCTCGGTACATTTGTGTGTCTTTCTTGTGCTTGATTGCTTGTGTGTGAGTGTGTTTTTGGTGTGAAATCTGGGTCTCAAAACTCAACATTGCCTTGGAATACCAGCTCATTTCTTACTTTCCGCAGCGACCATAATATTGCAAAAGGGATGCATTTCCATATCATACTGATCTTGGGTTTAAATTTCAATCCCAGCCACCAGTAGAGAAGAGTTTCAATAGAGTTAGGAGATACCCACTTAATACCCCACCATTCCATTATTTCAATCCAAACAATCCAAATAGGGGTGCAAAGAAGAAGAGTGTGATCCAGTGATTCAATAACCTCACCACAGAATTTGCACATTGCTAGATTGGGTTGACTGATAACTCCAATATGCATCAATTCCCTTTAACTGTCAATTTACAATCTCCTTGAAAATTATGCATTTTTATCTAGCTTCCATTTTAGAATTAACTCCTCAGCAGTGATGCATCTTTTTTCTGGCTTCTAGCAGCGTTATTGTTACATTGTTTTGAGTGAAATATTTTCGCCCTTTTGTTGAGGTACCTAAATTAGTGGGACCTCTTTCTACAAAGAAACCAGGCTGCTTAGGTTGAGGCAATGTCATCCCTTCATTCCACAACATGAAAACTACAGCCAGAATTGCTGGCCTGTCTTCGGGAGTTTCTGCACACATAGTAGGCCTACTTGAATACATCTCAGTACTTGATATTCAACATATGAATCCATCAACTCCATATCTCAGTATGTAGATTATGCAATTAGCTTCTTTGACATTTCAACTGTGTTGAAAGGTCTTATATGCTTGAACTTTCACGCTTTAAGACAGAGAAGACTAGAAGTCAGTTATGCTAGCTTTTCCTCAAGATTTTCAGTGGGAGAAGATAATTTTATAAGTGTGATTGAATGAGTATCTATTCTTTGCAATGATTTCTTAGGAAGACTTTCGAGGCATGAAAATTTTTGATGGATGGGAAACGGTGCACCTATTTCTATTCTGTTAATTGGTTAAGACTTTACAGATCAATGTGTGATGCAAACGGGGTGAACATTTTTTTTTTTTGTTAGTACACTTAGTTCACGGTTTCACACTTAAAAATCATATTGCCATACTTTATAAAAATTGGGTAGTGACAGATCTCTGGATAACTCTTGCACCATATGCCTAAAAACCAGTTTTTGGAACCGTTTGGTGAAAAGAAGCCTAGGACAAAGGTTCGGCCCGAGGAGACCAACGTCTCACCGGCTGTAAGCGCTTGATCTAGGGTGAAGGTATCAGCTGCAGAGGAGGATTGAAGAACTGAGAATGATATTAGGGAGCAAAATAAGATGAAAGGGAAGGTCTCCATGGGCAATTCTCAGAAAGAGAAAAATGTGTGTTGCATTATTTGGATTATTATGCAATTAGCTTCTTTGACCTTTCAATTGTGTTGAAAGGTCTTATTAGATGCTTCAACTTCTACGCTTTCAGACATACTAGAAGTCAGCTATGCTTGCACTTCCTCAAGATTTCAGTGGCAGATATTTTTACAGGTATGACTGACTCGGTGGCTATTTTTGGCAATGTTTTCTAATTAGGACGACTTTTGAGCCATTAGAAGTGAGGAAATCATATCTGCCACGTCCACGGAAAACTAAGCATAGCTAAAGTAGGTAGTAACGTGTATTTCAATAATGCTACTACACTTGCCTGCGTGATACTGCATGGTTGGTAAAGGAGAACAAACACTTTGAAACTTCTTTGGCTGTGTTTGGTTAGATAGTTTAGTTTAGTTTTGATGATGTCATCAGGTGTAATGAGTGGAGAGAGATAGAGAGATAAATGAGGGAAATGATGATGTCATCAAAACTAAAACTAAAACTAAACTGTGAAACGAACATGACCTTTGTAATCATCAATCATGCACCCTCCTGCGTGGCACTATATGATTGGTAAAGGGAGAACAAACACTTCGAAACTACTTTGCTATCACTAATTATGCAGTATCATTTTTTTTTTTTAAGAGAATTATGCGGTATGATGTAGGTGGGTGTGGTTTAGGGTGTTTGTGAAGAGGTGTGTCTCTTACCATTGTTATTTAATGGTTTAGCCTACCAAATTGATACATAACTTTAAAGTGGACCATAAATCATTTACTTTATGTTTCTGGCAATGGAAAATGGATTACAGTAAACAAGATATCATTTATAACTTAGAGCATGTACACCCATAAATATGATTTTTCCATTGCCATTCTCATTTTTGGCAATAAATAATGCCATTTTACAAAACAAATGGCAAGGATGTCACACTCATGTATGTCATTTTGTCATTTGTCATTTTTCTCTCTCTCAATCTCAAATAACTTTGACATAAATTCCATATGATACAAAGCAATTGGCATTTGCCAAATTTTGAGAGAATTTTGACATTGTAGGTGTGACAGTTTGACACTCAATTTGTCATTTCTTTTGCTATTTTTGCTAAATGGCAAGAAAATGTAAAAAATAAAAAATAAAACCTGACGTGAATGCTCTTGGTCGCCGTCTACTTTGATTTTCATAAAAACGACAGAGAAGTTAGAAAAATATCAATTAAATGAATTTTGTGACCAAATAATGTAGGATAAAAATCACTTAGATCCTTCCACTTATTACTCTTCCACAAATAATACCCTTCGGTCTTGTTTGATTCGCGGACTAAAATAGGTGGGATTGGCAGTCCTGAGATTAATAGTCCGGGATTATTTGTCCTGGAACTAATTTAATACTGAATCTCACTCAATCCTTTGTTTGATTCGTGTAGGATTAACATCGGGATATCCCGTGTTTCGGTCAATCCCATGTTTGGTTCCCCAAACTAAATTTTGGGATTAATTTTAGGGCTCTCTCTCAATTCAGAAATCAACCCAGAAATCAGAAAATCAGGAAATCGAAAATCAACCCAGAAAACGGTTGTGGGTTGAGTGTTTGCTTGATAAATGAAGCTTCTGAGATGTTCGAAAAACCAGCGGATTGAAACCCATTTCATCAAACATATCCTCAATCAAGTCAAAATCAAGTAGAACTAACAATTGGAACAAGTCCAATTGGAAAAATTCGAAACACAAAAAACGGCTATTCCTTTAAAACAATTGAAACCCATTCCATCAAATCAAGCAAACACTCAACCCATCCCATTTCATCTTTAAAACTTGTAAATCACACTCCCTCGTTTTTTAACCCGTATCACGTTAGCACGATGATGCATAACGCCGTTAACAAAAGAACTTGTCTTTGGGTTTTCTGTACAGCCCCAAAAAATACTACAGCATCAAGCTCTCTCTCTCTCTCTCTCTCCTCTCTCTGCGACCTAGCTTCACCACCCTTCAAAGCCCAAAACCCGTATAAGCAGATCGATCTCACCAAAATCGATTGATGTGGGGGAATAGAGTACACCTAAGGAAATACAGAACACGAAGCGATGGCTCCTCTTCCTCTTCCCCTTCCCCCTTGCCTACCGTCGACCTTAGATCAGACCACAAACTTCGCCCTTGCTACCGGTTGTTCCGCCGTCGACCACCTACTCACCCACCTGCCGCTGGAGCAAGTGCGTCTCCACTGCCTACCGTAGATCTGTATCTGTGTATCTTAACTATGTACCCAATTTGAGGAGATTTTAACAGGTCTCTCATCAATTGTCCATCCCTCTTATTCGATTTCAAATTAAATCCTTTGGGGCTCGTATTTCCTTTTTATTATGATGGCATGTTTGAATCTGTTGAATTTTACGTGGTAGCTCTCGTAGTCGGAACCCCTGTGATTATGTATTAGACAACACGGTTTTCTTTCTGTGAATTTGTTTATTTAATTTTTTTTTTTAACAGAAGAAACTTTGGAATTTGTTTATTTGATGAGATTATTGCGTAAAGTATCACACGCTCATTCACTATGTCCAATTTCACTTGTCAGGAGGTCACGCAAAAATTTAGCCCAGTTAGATATTGGTAACTATTTTATCTATAGTTTTATTTATTTTTATTTAAAATTCTCTCTAAAAAAATTGAACTTTTACATAAAGAACTCACCGATATTGGATTGAACTCAATTTTTGCATGGGCTCCTAAGCAATGAATCTAGACAAAATGAATAGTTTTGATTCTTGATGTGAGCCACAAAATAAGTACGCCCTACAAGGGTGAACAAAGCGAGAGTGAACAAATTTTCTCTCAAGATTGAGAGACCGAGGATGACAAGTAATAAGAAGTGGGTTTGAGGGAGTGAGACGGGATGATGATAGAGAATTGGGTAGAGGAAACGTAAAGATGTTGGGATCCAAATTTTTTAGAGAGAGAGAGAGAGATCATTAGTGGGATAAATTTGGTTTTGAATTTTGATGGTTTTCTCTAGGTAAAGGAGAAGAAGATGGGGAGGTATGTTGGTTGGAATGGAGGAGAGATTTACAAGAGGAGGGTAAATGTGGCATAAATATATGTATTCGGATGAAAGTATTCAACTTCTGTTAAGGATATATTGACGGAAGGGTGGGAAGTGATAAGGGTGATACTGGTTAAAAGACGAGGTAGTGTAGTTGACAGGTTTTAAGTGATGTTTGCCCAATAATGTAAAACCCTACTTGACAGTTGGGATGCAGGATCAAATAGCAAACTGATTGGGGACCCAATAAAAACAATTGATTGTGGACCCAACAAAAACAGAAAAAAATGGAGCAAAAAACAAAAGAGAAGTAAACCTTTATGCGCTTGACCTTAAAGAATGATAACTACAACAATACGTAGAGTTTCCTCAGTTTCCCTAAAAAATCTAAGAAGATTAAGGTCTACAATCATGGATAGTTTCTTATTTTGCTTTTGGACAGTTCAATCATATAAATGAGTCCATTTCCTAATGTTCTCCTGTTTTTTCAATGCAGACCAATCTTAGCGTAAGAAACATTACAAATGGTGCATTTACAAATTTATGTTCATCTGTGTGGACCACACTTGATAGGCGACCATGAGACCCTACTCTCCCATAAACATGCATTATTACGAATTTATAAACATTTTCCTAATTATTGTGTGTACTAGTAATTACTGCACTAGGCTTTTGTGAACTTTTAAGGGACGTTTTACGTGCAAAAAAAAAAAGACATTCTTTTCCTTATCGTATTTGGAATTACGTTGGATTTTCTTTCGGTCGTCCTGGGAAGATATGAGAGATAATGGAGTACTATCTATGTATTCTAAGATATACGATTGCCGCTGTATATATGTGATGATTGATTCTCCTAAGAAACAACAATAGCCAAACAAGAATTGACTTTTTGTTGTGTAAACTAACACCACAAAAGACCAGACCTCAACCTATTCCAAGTCTTTGGGTCAACAAACAGCCATTGAAAGCTACATTTTGTAGACTGCCAAATTTAAACGTCTAAGTGAGGGAAAATTGATAGCGCTCTTGGTCATTATCTTCCCCCTGTGGCTGTCTTGTTTTTAGAATGAGAAACTTGTATAAGGTACACAACATGAGCAAACGCAGGTAGACTTCAATGAAAGGTGTTACCATACCTCTTCTCTTGTACTCTTTATTTTCCATCTCAATTATTTCCAATTCAGTAGACACCATATCAAAAACCCAGTTTGTCTCAGATGGCCAGACAATAGTTTCATCTTATGAAAGCTTTGAAATGGGGTTCTTCAGCCCTGAGGAGGGTTCCAAGAATCGGTATGTCGGAATTTGGTACAAGAAAATCTCTCCTGGGTTGGTAGTATGGGTTGCCAACAGAGAAATCCCCCTTAATGATAGACTTGGGGTATTAAAGGTCGTTGAGCCTGGTATTCTTGTTCTTCTCAATGGTACCAACGACACCATATGGTCCACCAACACATCCAGAACTGTGCAGAATCCCGTAGCACAACTTCTTGATTCCGGAAATCTTGTCGTGAGAGATGCAAATGAAAACAGCCAAGATAATTTCCTGTGGCAGGGTTTTGATTACCCGTGTGACACTCTTTTACCGGGCATGAAGCTTGGGAAGAGCTTGGTGACTGGCAAAGAGTGGTACATCTCGTCGTGGAAGAGTAAGGATGATCCAGCAAAAGGTGATTACGCATTTTGGATAGATCTTCGCGGGTACCCGCAAATTTTCATTAGCAATGGTTCTGTTGAGCTGAGTCGAATTGGGCCATGGAATGGTGTCCGGTTTAGCGGGGCACCAAACCTAAGTCCAAACCCAATTTACCACTTCAGAATGTATTTCGAAAGGCAGGAGGTGTTCTATAGGTATGATCTCTATAACAGCTCAATTGTTTCTAGGTTTGTCATGGATCCAGATGGCGTTGCAAGACGCTGGACATGGGTTGATCGAACCAGGAGTTGGAAACTTTACCTGGCTGATCCAACAGATAATTGTGATGCTTATAAATTGTGTGGTCCGTATGGAAGCTGCGATGTTAATAAATCCCCCGTATGCAATTGTTTGGATAAATTTGTCCGTAGATATCCTAAAGAGTGGGAAACGACAGATTGGTCGGGCGGGTGTGTTCGGAGGATGCAGTTAGACTGCCACAAGGGAGATGGATTTGTAAAGTACTCAAACATAAAATTGCCAGACACACGGAGTTCATGGTATAATGTGACCATGACACTTTTGGAATGCAAGGAGATCTGCTTGAAAGACTGCTCTTGTATGGCTTACACGAATTTGGACATAACAGGAGGTGGAAGTGGTTGCTTGCTATGGTTCAACGAGCTGGTTGACATCAGAGAGCTCAGTGAAAACGGGCAGGATATTTATATAAGAATAGCTTCCTCTGATTTAGGTAAGAATTCTTCAATGCTTTACATTGTTGCTGGAAACTAGAGCTCTTTTTGACTGCCTAGGAAAAAAATAAGAAACCAGGCATGCCGTATTCCATATCTTCTTTCCTATCAGTCCTTGGCTAGGTGAAAGAACATGCAAAATCAAGAGGCATGTAGTACTGCCAGCAGGTTACAAATCATTTGCACATTGAAGAAGTGATAGCGTAAATCTAAAAAATATTTTCTTTGTATTGATGCTAAAATATAATAACGGTTCCTTTGTCCTCTCCTTGAAGCATCTCTCATCAGATCATAGTGATAGCATCCCAAATAGACCAAGGCCTGTCTCAGACTCTCAATCTTAGAGAAGTAGCTCTCAGTTATCAAATTATTTACTGAATAACTTGCTTCTTAATTGATATACGTCTTTGTAAGTGAATTATATTACATATCTCCTCAAGAAATTCCTGATAAATGAAGAACTTTGTTTACTGAATAACTTGCTTCTTAATTGATATACGTCTTTGTAAGTGAATTATATTACATATCTCCTCAAGAAATTCCTGATAAATGAAGAACTTTGTAGCATCTCAGAATAATAGAAGGTAAAACAATAAATTTTCAGTTGGGCTTTCATTGTTTTTAGTATCTTTTTTATCTGGTGCAAAAGCATTCTTTGCATGTGTGCTTTCATGGTTGCACCATCAAATTAACTGAACCTTTTGTTTTAATGGAAGACTCACCAGTCCAACATGGGGGCTCCAATGACAAAAAAAAAGTGATAATCGTAGTGGCATTGACAATAATCACTGGAATGATTCTGCTGGGTCTGTGCATATTGTTGTATTTTCGGAAAAGGAAGAAAAACGATGAACGGCTGAGGACAGAAGGTAACGTATATGAGTCATTTTGTCATGAACTCAGGTGATGTTATCTTTTATTCAACTAATGAGAACGAACTATAGTTGCTCATGTGTACCAGACTAACATGTTCCTACTCTGCAGAAAGCCATGCACAGAACTCCAGACATGGTCACTCTAACCAAAGCCAGAAGGAAGAACTAGAGTTACCCATGTTTGACTTTGATACAATAGCTAGTTGTACCAATAACTTCTCAGCTGACAACAAGCTAGGACAGGGTGGATTCGGACCTGTTCACAAGGTAACAGCGTTGATACCGGCCTTTGTAGTATTTTTTTTGTGCTTTGTTTGTGCAGCGGTCCCATTGGGGCTGCTGGACGTGAAATGCAGGCTCAAATCTATCTGCTTGAAAAGCAGGCTCAAGTCACTTAGTCCAAATATGCCCAATGTTAGGTCTGTCTGCTTGTATTGGTAATCATGGTTGAACCTTTTCAAAGGAAGGACGGGGGATGAAGGTTGATCTTATCTAAAATTTAGTAAAAAAATGTTCAAAATGTGTAGATGAATTTTACCCCTCCAAAAGTAGCCCTACAGGAACATAACACGTGGTTCTGCAATACAAAATGGTTTGTGTTTTTAGGCAGTTGCACAGACTATAGTCCCCTCATACTTTATAATGAACATTTGGTGTGCTGTTTCTTTTCTCATACGGAACTTCCTACACGTCCTGATGTTTCCCTGTTGTATGCATCATGCATATGGATTGTCCAACATAACCCTCTTGTTCAATGTCCAACAAGGAAAGAAATAAACTACTAACGGATGGGCTAATGGGTTTGAAGGAAAAGAACAACTACTTATAATTACAAGATTATTGAATATCCTATTGATCAAATTGCGATCTTCTGGGTAGGCTGGAAGACAGAAAAGAAATAACATGTGCTTCTGTAATATGAAAATGATCCTCGTTTTTAGGCAATTGTACAGAATCTCGTCCCCTCATATTTTATAAGAAACATTTGGTGCGGCGTTTTTTTCTCATATGAAACTTTCTACATATCTGGAGGTTTCCCTGATGTAGTGCTTCTTTTCTCAAATGGCTACTGTTAATTTGAAGAATATCATACTTATGAAATTGCTGTCTTCAGGGTATGCTGGAGGACGGACGAGAAATAGCTGTAAAGCGGCTGTCTAAAACTTCCAGACAAGGACTTGATGAGTTCAAGAATGAAGTAATCTGTATCGCCAAACTTCAGCACCGAAATCTTGTGAAGCTTCTTGGGTGCTGCATTCAAGGAGAAGAAAGGATGTTAATCTATGAATTCATGCCTAACAAAAGCCTGGACTCCTTCATTTTTGGTTTGTGTCTCATATCTTTAGGAAATATATTTGCAACTAATCTACTCTCATTCCGAAGTCAAGTGGCTGAACATGTCCGCAGAGAAATGATCAATAACTCTGGCTACTACAAATAATTTTGTGTATTAATTTCTTTTCTAAAAGCATGAATTAGTGAAGACTATGTAGTTCTATTGCAACATAAGCGGCTGCATGACTTGGTCTTCCAAGAACAATTTGACTTTTTATCATGGAATTTGTCCCTGTTAAATTCAGTCACTAGGAATAACAGCATTTATTGGATGAAAATTTGGGCAGATGAAAGGGGGCGAACATTACTCGACTGGCCAAAACGCTATAACATTATCAATGGGATTGCTCGTGGGCTTCTCTATCTTCATCAAGATTCTAGACTCAGAATCATTCATAGAGATCTCAAAGCTAGCAATATTTTGCTGGATATTGAAATGAACCCAAAAATATCAGACTTTGGGATGGCTAGAATTTTTGGCGGTAATGAGACAGAAATTAATACAGAAAGAGTGGTTGGAACATAGTAAGAACCTCTTAATATGTTCTATACAGCTATTTATTTGTAGTAATTAAAACTTCGCTTCCTTATTCAAGTCTTTATTGCAGTGGTTACATGTCTCCAGAATACGCGGTTGATGGGCTTTTCTCGGTAAAGTCTGATGTTTTTAGTTTTGGTGTTCTTGTGCTGGAGATTGTGAGTGGGAAGAGAAACAAAGGTTTCTTTCATCCAGATCACTACCTCAACCTCCTTGGACATGTGAGTTTGTACTATATAGTTTGTAAATATCCTCTGAAACATCTCCGGTAGTATTTGCCATTTTTGCAATAGCATTGGCATAATTTGGCAAGGATTACCAAAATTTGGCTTGCTACAATTTCATTTTACCATCTTATAGAAATACTTTTTATTTCTCGGCAAAAGTCAGTGTTAGTGTTACAAGGTCTTGGGTAGAACTCAACCCAAAAAGCTAGCTAATGGAGTGAGAGTGGCCTTACACTTATATATTTCATATTACTTTGGTACCCAGGTGACGTGGGAATTCACTTTACACCCTCCCTAACGCACATCATGCTCACTTCGTAGCACCTGCCGCCAGGGATAAGCCCATCAACCTATCGCTTAGGGCACCCAATTTTTGGCCCAATAATAGGGCCCCCAAGTTTTTAAAATATTTTATATATTATGTAAGGCAGTTGTTTGGTAGATAACATTATAGTAGTTCAGTGGTGAGGTTTCCTTGTTGTACCCATGAGGTTTGGTGTTCGAGTCTTACTACTTGCATTTTTTGACACCAAGATATTTGTAACATGCATAAAATATTCTTAACTACTGCAGATGGTGTGAATGGAACTCACGACCTCCAGTTCCAAGTTTTACTCATCGAAAATGACCATTGCACTGCAAGGTGCTTTTAAGTGACCATTGCACTGCCCCATATGTTGAAACTCGCTTAGGGCCCCAAAAATCTCAGGGCTGGCCTTGCTTGCCTCTTGTAGGCTAGAGACACACACCCATCTTTGGAACCTAGCTCTGATACCATGTTTCATCGTCTTGGGTAGAACTCAACCCCGAAAGTTAGCTCATGAAGTGATGGTGCCCTCATGCTTATATATTTCATATTACTTTGGTATCCAAGCGACGTGGGACTTCGCATTATAGTTAGTTGTAAGTTTGTGAGGTTTGAACTCCACTTAAAAATCCATGGGAGCATATGGTGCCTACTACTAGGCTACCACTCTAATTGCTATCTTTTAGAATGTTACTCAATTGGTTCCAAATTTTTTACGGCATAAGTACTCATTTTCACCATTGAAAATTATTGGAGAACAAAAGTATTGATGATGATTTAGCAGTTTTGCAATGCCAAAGTTGGTTCAAGAAACGGCATTGCCAAAGTTTGGGGAGATATAGCCAAAGTTTGGCCTTAGCAATGAATATGGCATACCCCCAGAGCTGCTCTTTTATGTGTTAAGAATCTAGTATTGATAAAACTATTATGAATTGTCCAGGCTTGGACACTACACGAAGAAGGTAGGTCAATTGAACTGATTGATCCGACCGCGAGGGAATCATGCTGTCCATCGGAAGTGTTGCGATCCATCCATGTAGGTCTATTATGCGTGCAACAACACCCGGAAGATAGGCCGAGCATGTTGTCTGTGGTACTGATGTTGGGAAGTGAAGGTTCATTGCCATGGCCTAAACAGCCTGGCTTTTTTACTGATAGGAATCTTTACAAAGCGGACACTTCATCTAGCAAGAATGCAAGAAGTTCAACTTCAACGAACGACTTGACCGTCACAGTACTCGAGCCTCGATAATGTAATTATGTAAAACATAAATTGTTATGTTTCTGCATACTCTTTTTAGCAAAACCATTTTTGCCGTGTTGTCAAGGGTTGTGTGATGTGTAGAAATTGTAGCTGTTGTTGTTAGAGGGGAGGAGGAAGAGTGCATATGAGCATGTAGTGAAACAGAAAGGACATTGTTTTGCAGTTTTGAAAGTAGAGAACACGGAGAAGAGTGCACGGGTACATTTGATTGAAATCGGCTCTGTTCCCCCTATGGGAGCCCAGCCCAAGAAGGATTTGTCGATAAAATTACATACAGACATTGCGGCCTATGGATTTTGATCTTCCTTGGGAGAATATTTGGGCTTTTGTCATTCATTTAGAACTATAAGCTGACGTTCCAAGCTTTGGGTTTCTTGTATCTAGATCAAATAAATGCTTGAACTGTCAACTGTAATTTTTGTCCTGATGGACATATCCGTAATGGACTAGACATTTGTACTATCTTTCAGTCAAAACTCGTGCCTTCCGTTTCATGTTCTTAAAGAACGTCTGTAACATTTTTCCACCTTGGTCTACTATGTATGCAACAGCATCCAGAGCATATGCCAATTATGTCATCTGTGGTACTGATGTTGGGTGGCAAGGGCGCATTGCCTCAGCCTAAACAACCTCGTTTTTTCATCAAGAGACTTGAAGCTGGAAGATCATCCTGCTGGGTTTCACCAATTTCAGTAAATTAAGTCCCCATTACTCAGTTAGATGCTCTATGGAACATGACGTAGTTGATTCTTTGGATATATATCTCTAGAACTATCAAAACAAGAGGCCTATTTGCTGCCTTTGGACATCTCTGTCTTTCTACTTGTGTTTATTTGTTGACAATGATGATTAGTACCCAGTTTTACCTCATATTTTTTTCACAATGCCTTTAATTTTTCGGTTGGGATTGAAAGAACAGAAATGGGTCTTTGAGTTGGAAGGTCATGTAACCCTGCACTTCAGGATTTCCTTGTTGGGTGGTTTCTAACTAATGCTAACAGCCGGGTGAAACAAACAGCAAAATCTGACCTTTCATCATTGACGAAGTACATAACCTTTTCCAAGAAGCAAAATATACTCTCAAATATGTATTCCGATTGAATCCCAATGGAGATTCATAAATGAATTGTAAATCATTCTGTCAGTTCTTACAATTAGGAGTCCATAATACAAAGATAGTCTTCAATTCCCTTTAACTGTCAATTTACAATCTCCTTGAAAATTATGCATCTTTTATCTAGCTTCCAGCATTTAGGAGAATGCAAAAGACCAAAATCTATACTTATAATAGTGTAGAAAACTGTGCATAAATCACAGCCTTTGGATTCTTTGACCAAGGATTTTAGAATCCACTCCTCGGTGGTGATGCATCTTTTATCTGGCTTCTAGCAGCGTTATTGTTATGTTGTTTTGAGTGAAATATTTCCCCCTTCTGTCGAGGTACCTAAATCAGTGGGACTTCTTTCTACAAAGAAAGCAGGCTGCTAAGATTGAGGCAATGTCATCCCTTTATTCCCCAACATGAAAAATACAGCTGAAAATTGCTGGCCTGTCTTCTGGGATTTCTGCACAGATAGTACTTAAGACTTCTTTTTTTATGGGCCGAATAAATTTATTTTATTTATTGTATGTATGTATTCGAATGCATATGTAAATGTGCTTGATCGCCCAAGCACGAGTTATTAGATTATTGACCGAGTGTGTTAGGACCCACAATGTGAGATGAGGTTTGTGAAAAATCATTTGAGTTAATTATTTATTTCACTGTTAGATTAGGGGTGTTAGTGTTTGTAACTTTCTTGTTAGTAGCATAATATCTATGCAGTTGGAGGGAAAATGTGTAATTTTTATACTAGGATCATTTTACGCGAGAGAACACTTGTTCTCTTCGGGCCGTACTTTTTCCCATTTCGTCTCTCTAGCACAAGGGTTTGTGTAATATGAGAGAGAGAGAGAGAGAGAGAGAGAGAGAGAGAGAGAGAGAGAGAGAGAGAGAGAGAGAGAGAAATGGGAAAAAGTACTACCTAAAGAGAACAAGTGTTGAAGAGAACAAGTGTTCTCTCTCTCTCTCTCTCTCTCTCTCTCATATTACACAAACCCTTGTGCTTCTCCTCCGAAATTGGAGGCCAAGGCATGGAAATCTGATAGATAAGG
Source organism: Vaccinium vitis-idaea (assembly GCA_963854785.1). NCBI lineage: Eukaryota > Viridiplantae > Streptophyta > Magnoliopsida > Ericales > Ericaceae > Vaccinium > Vaccinium vitis-idaea. The sequence continues at coordinate 4,780,287 of OY978217.1, forward strand.
TGACTGAAATGGAGAAAATGGAAGAAAATTAGGGAAGGTGTAGGAAGTAGAAGAAGAAGAGGAGTTCTATTATTGGTAGAAGTAAACGGTTACAAAGCTAAGGAACATTTGGTCCCAACTCATATTATCACATTACAATTCATTTGATACCCTTCACTGAACACACCCCTCCAATTTATATGATCAAGCTATCTAATTTTCCCGCCTAAACTAACCAACTACCTACTTGACTCTAACTGCCAAAGATACTTGGGCTTATTGTAGGTTCAGTTGTAGTTTTGCTAACGGCAAGAATTCATGTGTTTTTTTTTCCAATTCGTTGAAAGTTGAGGGTTTTTTTTTTATTTTTATTTTTATAAATTTTCCCTTATTTCAATAATGATAGGGACACACATGTTAGAAGTGTGAAAACCAGTTTCAGAGACCGAGATGGGAGTTAGACTCGCACACGGAGGAGTTCTTTAAATCCCTTCCGGACCAGAATCTGGCCCGAACGGGATTCGGAGCCATCCGAATTGTCGAACACGGAAAAACGTGTGTTCTCGCGTTTTTTAGGGTTTTCTGATGTATTGTTCCCTTACAACTATAAAAGGGAAAGATAAGGGAGTCCCCATTGTAACTTATGTTCATCTTTCATCATAGTGAAACCCCCAGCACCCTGTGGAGTAGGATTGAGTGATTTGCTCAAGCCTGAACCACGTTATCGCGTGTCTCGTTCTAATTCTTTCGATTGCTTGTGTTATCTTTTTCTTGTTTGTGTTCCTTGCCCTTACAACACCTCTCCACCACACCCCAAACCACACTCGCCTTCGTGGCACTGCATGAATGGTAAAGGGAGAACAAACACTTTGAAACTACTTTGCTATCACCAATCATACAGTGTCACGTAGGTGGGTTTGGTTTGAGTATTTGTGGAGAGGTGTGTCTGTATCATTATTGTTATTTAATGGTTTTCACCTACCGAATTGACACATAACTATAAAGTCGACCATAAATCATCACACGATTAATGTTTTGGCAACAGAAAATGGATTACAATAAAGAAGATATCATTTGAAACTTAGAGCATCTATGCCCTATAACTATAGTTTTTCCAAAGCCATTCTCATTTTTGGCAATGAATAGTGCCATTTTGCCACAAAAAAAAAAAGAGGCAAGGATGTCACTAGAGTTGGCCATTTCATCCACCCCGTCCGAATCCGATCCGATCCCCGATCCGAACGGATCGGCAATATGGAGATCTGTTTGGAGATTGGATAGGATATGGGGATTTTTTTTGAAAATGTTTGGGGATTGGATAGGGGGTGGAGATAGGCATGTCCTAGCCCCGAATCTGTTTCGAATCCATTCCCCGCTCCGTCCCCGCCCCGTCCCCGAATCCCCGAAATATAGGGACCTATTCATGAATTATGAAACTTTGGGGTCTCACTGAATTTTCTCCGAATATATGGGGTTACACCAAAATTTCTCCAAACACATGGGTCTCACTGTAATTATTGTTCTAGGGTTTAAATCTACGTATTGTTTTTTTGTATCACAGATAAATAGAAATGCGAGTGCGTGGAGTTATTCTTGGGGTGAAGTGCAGGCGTCATTTAGGAATTTCCGTTACGCCGTTACCTAATGCTACCTTAGTTGTTGGTATCTTGTTGAAATTTAGTTCAATTTTAATTATGACACTTGTTTTGGGTGATCTAGGACTGTTTTTGTTGGTTCAGAGACTACTTGAAGGTAGTCAGTGTTGTTCTTTGAATACTTATCATTTGCTACTATCATATTCTGTTTGCTGGGCATATCAACAGTGAGTTGTAGACTTGTAGTCTCTTTTCCTTTGAAACAATTATGTATGTTATCCACTAGACAACCCATGTTGCATTTAATCAATTTTAATTAATGTCATGAATATACATAAGAACTCTTCATAATTTCTACTTTTCTGCACTCTTTATGTTGTTCTACAAACACATGAAGTTTACTCGCCCAGGGGTTGGCCAGTGATTGGATTTTAGGGAAAATGATTTGTAATTGGGCTTCTATAACTATTTACTTGTTACTCTAGGGAAAATAATTGGATCCCCGAAATCTCCGTGGGGATCCCCGTTCCCCATTTGGAGCGGGGATGGAGGATAAAAATAAATCCCCATTGGAGATTGGATAGGGGATGGATATGAGTAAGGGGTTTGGGGATTGGGGCTGGAGACAGTAGTCTCCGGCCCCGATCCGTCCCCATGCCCATCCCTAGATGTCACACCCATGCATGCCTTTTTTGTTCATTGTCATTTTGACGTAAATTCCATATATGACAGAGGAATTGGCATTTGCCAAATTTGAGAGAATTTTGGCATTGTGAGTGTGACACTCAATTTGCCGTTCTTGCGAAATGGCAAGGAATTCTCAAAAAAAAAAAACTGGGTGTGGATGCTCTTAGTTGCCCATGTACTATGATTTTCTTAAAGAGGACAAAGAAGTTAGAAAAACATCAATTAAATGGATTTTGTTACCAAATAAGGTAAAACCCCAAGTGACAGTTTGGATGTAGGATCAAATAGCAAAGTGATTGGGCAAAGTGATTGGGGACCAACAAAAACAAAAAAAAGAGGGAAAAAGACGAAACAGAAGTAAACCTTTTTGCGCTTGACCGTAAAGCCTAAAGGTCCTCTCTTTTGAAGAATGAAAACTACCGGCGTTTAGTTTCGTCAGTTTTCCTAAAGAACCAAAGAAGAACAGAGTATATGGGATGACTAATTCTCCTAAGAAACGACAATGGACAGACAGGACTTGATTTTTTGTGGTGTGAACTAACCCACACCACAAATACCCGATGTGAACATATTCCAAGTCTTTGTCAAACAGCCGTTGAAAGCGGAGTACATTTTCTTGACTGTCCAATTTAAACGTCTAAGTGGGGCCAGACTTGATAGCGATCATTATCTCCCCACCGTGGCTATCTTGTTGAAAATAAATACACAACAGAGCTTGAGACTATTCTCTACAGCCCCCACCAGTCTTTGGTACGTTCTTATGAAAGCCCATAGGGTAGCCCTTGGGGAGATTTAATCCGGGAACCTGGAGGTAACAAACCCCAAGCCTTACCAGTTGAACCAATCACTTTGGTTAAAAAAAATTTATTGCGCATTCGGGCCAACTTGCGTGCACCACGACACTATTCCCTAAGAAACGATAATAGCCAAACAGGAATTGATTTTTGGGTCTTGCTTGGCACACAACAAGCTCACATAAAAAGAAAAAAAAAACACACACACACACTCCAATACACATTTTACAGTTTTCAATATATGTACACCTACTTTATATATTTTTTACCTTTTCATTTATTTTTTCAACCTTAACATCGACTAAATGGGCACATGTTAGCATTTTCCTTGATATTGTTTTGTGTAAACTTGCACCACAAATGCCTGACGTTGAACAAAATAATCCAAGTCTTTGGGTCAACAAACAGGCCTTGAAAGTCCAAGTGGGGGGAGACTTGATACCGCTCTATTAATCATTATCTTCCCCTGTGGCTATCTTGTTTTTAGAATGAGAAACTTGTTACAGAACATGAGCAGCTGCAGCAAGAAATCAATGAAAGGTGTTACCATACCTCTTCTCTTGTACTCTTTATTTTCCATCTTAATTATTTCCAGTGCAGTAGACACCATATCAAAAACCCAGATTCTCTCAGATGGCCAGACTATAGTTTCACCTGATGAAAGCTTTGAAATGGGGTTCTTCAGCCCCGGGGGTTCCAAGAATCGGTATGTGGGAATTTGGTACAACAAAATCTCTCATGGGTTGGTAGTATGGGTCGCCAACAGAGAAATACCCCTTAATGATACACTTGGTGTATTAAAGGTCGTTGAGCCTGGTATTCTTGTTCTTCTCAATGGTACCAACGACACCATATGGTCCACCAACACGTCAAGAACCGTGCAGAATCCCATAGTGCAACTTCTTGATTCAGGAAATCTTGTCGTGAGAGATGCAAATGACAACAGCCCAGATAATTTCCTGTGGCAGGGTTTTGATTACCCTTGTGACACTTTTTTACCGGGCATGAAGGTTGGGAAGAGCTTGGTGACTGGCAAAGAGTGGTACATATCCTCGTCGAAGAGTAATGATGATCCAGCAAAAGGTGATTTCTCATTTTGGTTGGATCTTCGCGGGTACCCGCAAATTTTCATTAGCAATGGTTCTGTCGAGATGTTTCGAATTGGACCGTGGAATGGTGTCCGGTTTAGCGGGGCACCAAACCTAAGTCCAAACCCAATTTACCACTTCAGGATGTATTTCGAAAGTCAGGAGGTGTTCTATAGATATGATCTTTATAACAGCTCAATTGTTTCAAGGTTAATCATGAATCCACTCGGCCTTGCACAACGCTGGACATGGGTTGATCGAACCAGGAGTTGGAAACTTTACCATACTGAACCAACAGATAATTGTGATGCTTATAAATTGTGTGGTCCATATGGAAGCTGCTATGTTAACAAATCCCCTGTATGCAGTTGTTTGGATAAATTTGTCCCAAGATATCCTCAAGATTGGGAAACGGCAGATTGGTCGGGCGGGTGTGTTCGGAGGATGCAGTTAGATTGCCACAATGGAGATGGATTTGTTAAGTACTCAAACATAAAATTGCCAGACACACGGAGTTCATGGTATAATGTGACCATGACACTTTGGGAATGCAAGGAGGTTTGCTTGAAAAACTGTTCTTGTATGGCTTACACGAATTTGGACATAAGAGGAGGTGGAAGTGGTTGCTTGCTATGGTTCGACGAGCTGGTTGATATCAGAGACTTCAGTGAAAATGCGCAGGATATTTACATAAGGATTGCTTCCTCTGATTTAGGTATGGATTCTTCAAATGCTTATACATTGTTGCTGGAAATTTAGAGCTCTCTTTTACTGCCTATGAATAAAATACCAAACTTGCTGTATTACATATCTTCTTTTCTATCAGTCCTTGGCTAGGCTAAAGAACATGCAAAATCAAGAGGCATGTATTGGTGCTCAGCTGCCTTCAAGCCAGTTGCACATTGAAGAAGTGATTGCAGAACTCGAAAAAAATATTATCTTCCTGTTGATGCTATAATATAATAACAGCTCCTTTGTCCTCTCCTTGAAGCATCTCTTGTCAACAGTCATTATGATCTCATCCCCAATAGACCTAGGTCTGTCTCAAGCAGGCCCGGTCCTGTGGTTCGCGAGGCCCCAACCCTATTATCAATTTGAGGCCCTTCATATATATATATATATATATAATTTTTTTTTTTTATATATAAATTTTTTTTTTCTACGAGAAGGGGCCCCAAAATTGGCCCATTTTCGTTGGGCCCCAGGCCTGGGCCTACCCGGCCTGTCCACAGGGCCGGGCCTGGCCTCAAGTGAAGTAGCTCTCGGTTCTCACATTAGTTACCGTATAACATACTTCTTAATCTCTATTGGTCTTTGTAAGAGAATTTTATTACATATTTTCTCAAGAAATTCCTGATAAATGAAGAACTTTATAGCATTGCAGAATTATAGAAGGCAAATCAATAAATTTTCCTTTAATATTGATCGTCTGCACCAGTCGGCTTTCATGGTTTCTTGTTTCTCTATTATTTGGTATAAAATCATTCTTTACATGAGTGCTTTCATGGTTGCACCATCAAATGAACTGACCTTTTTGTTTGAATGGAAGACTCACCAGTCCAAGTTGTCCAACATGGCGGCTCCAATGACAAGAAAAAGGTGATATTGATAGTGGTGTGGACAGTAATCCCTGGAATGTTTCTGCTGGGTCTCTGCATATTGTTGTATGTTAAGAAAAGGAAGAACGATGAACAGCTGAGGACACAAGGTAAACCGTATGAGTCATTTTGTGATGAACTGAGATTAGGTTATCTTTTTTTCAACTATGAACAAACCATGGTATGTACTTGATTAAAGTTTTTCAATCTGCAACCATTTATTGTAGTCTCATTTAACTCATCTCCTACTCTGCAGAAAGCCATGTACAGAGATCTAGACATGGTCACTCTAACCAAAGCCAGAAGGAAGATCTAGAGTTACCCTTGTTTGACTTCGATACAATTGCTAGTTGCACCAATAACTTCTCAGCTGACAACAAACTTGGACAGGGTGGATTCGGACCTGTTCACAAGGTAACAATGTAGATACCAGCTTATATAGTATTTTGGTAAGTAGTCGATGTCCAATCCCGAGGGATGCAGGGAAGGAGCCTCTATGTGAACCCAATATATCTCTTTAGTTATATTTGCCAAGGACTTCGAGCTTTATTTGTGCAACGGTAGGAGCTGGGGCTGCTAGACGTGGAAAGCAGGCTCAAGTTTAAGAGAAGTCACTTAGTCTAAATATGCCCAATGTTAGGTCAGTCTGCTTGTATTGGTGACCAGACCTAAAGTAATCAGGGTTGAACCTTTTCGAAGGAAGGACGGGGGATGAAGGTTGATCTTATCTAATATTTAGTAAAAACTTTCAAAATGTGTAGATGAATTTTACCCCTCCAAACGTACACCTACAGAAACATAACATGTGCTTCTGTAGTATGAAAATGTTGTGTGTTTTTAGGGACTTGCACAGAATATAGTCCCCTCATAAACATTTGGTGTGCTGTTTCTTTTCTCGTATGAAACTTCCTACATATCCGGATGTTTACCTGTTGTATGCATGACTGTAGGTATTTTCCGACATAATCCTTTTGTTCAATGTCCAACAAGGAAAATAATAAACTACTAACAGATGGGCCAATTGGTATTGAAAGAAAAGAACCACTGCTTATAATTACAAGATTATTGAATATCCTACTAATCAAATTTTGATCTTCAGGGTAGGCTGGAAGACGGACGAGAAATAGCTGTAAAGCGGTTGTGTAAAACTTCCAGACAAGGACTTGTAGAGTTCAAGAATGAAGTCATTTGTATTGCCAAACTTCAACACCGAAATCTCGTGAAGCTTCTTGGGTGCTGCATTCAAGGAGAAGAAAGGATGTTAATCTACGAATTCATGCCTAACAAAAGCCTGGACTTCTTTATTTTCGGTTAGGCTCTCTCATAACTTTAGCATATATTTTTGAAACTAATCTACTCTCACTCCAAGGTCAACTGGCTGAACTTGTATGGAGATAAATGACTAAATCTAGCTTCTAGTAATAAGTTTGTGTGTTATTCTCTTTCCATTTAAGGGCATGAATTATTGAAAAACATGTGATTCTATTGCAACGAAAGAGGCTGCATGACTTGGTCTTCCAAGTACAATTTGATTTTTTTATTTTTATTTTTTTATCATGGAACTCGTTCCTGCTAAATTCAGTCAGTAGGACTAACAACATTTATTGGATGAAAATTTGGGCAGATGAAAGCAAGCGAACATTACTGGACTGGCCAAAACGCTATAACATTATCAATGGGATTGCTCGTGGGCTTCTCTATCTCCATCAAGATTCTAGACTTAGAATCATTCATAGAGATCTTAAAGCTAGCAATATTTTGCTAGATATTGAAATGAACCCAAAAATATCAGACTTTGGGATGGCTAGAATTTTTGGAGGGAATGAGACTGAAATAAATACAGAAAGAGTGGTTGGAACATAGTAAGAACCTCTTAACATGTTCTGTACATCTATTTATTTGTACTAATTAAAACTTCGCTTCCTTATTCAAGTCTTTATTGCAGTGGTTACATGTCTCCAGAATATGCGGTAGATGGGCTTTTCTCGGTAAAGTCTGATGTTTTCAGTTTTGGTGTTCTTTTGCTGGAGATTGTGAGTGGGAAGAGAAACAGAGGTTTCTTTCATCCAGATCACTATCTCAACCTTCTTGGACATGTGAGTTTATATTATATAGTGTGTAAGTATCCTTTGAAACATTTCCAGTTGTTTTTTCCATTTTGGCAATGCCATTGGCAAAATTTGGCAGGGATTACGAAAATTTGGCTTGCTACAATTTAATTTTACCATCTTATAGAAATACATTTTATTTCTTCACAATAGTCAGTTTTGTTAGTTGTAGTCAGTGAGGTTTGAACTCCACTTAAAATTCCATGGGAGCATATGGTGCCAACTATTAGGCTACTACTCTAATTGCCATCTTTTCGTAATGTTAATCCATTGGTTCCAAAGCTTTTACAGCCTTTGTACTCATTTTCACCATTGAAAATGATTGGAGATCAAAAGTATTATTGATGATGTAGCAGTTTTTGCAATGCCAAAGTTGGCAGAACAAACAGTATTGCCATAATTTGGCAAGAAGTTTACCTGATGAGTGGATCTCCTGTTTTGGCGAGCTTATAGCCTAAGTTTGGCCTTAGTAGCAATGAATATGGTATACCCCTAGAGCTGCCTTTTTATGTGTTAAGAATCCAGTGTTTGATAAAATTATTATGAATTGTTCAGGCTTGGACACTACACAAAGAAGATAGGTCAATTGAACTGATTGATCCGATTGTGAGGGAATCATGCTGTTCATCGGAAGTGTTGCGCTCCATCCATGTAGGTCTATTATGCGTTCAACAACACCCGGAAGATAGGCCGAGCATGTCGTCTATGGTTCTGATGTTGGGGGGTGAAGGTTCATTGCCATGTCCCAAACAGCCCGGATTTTTTACTGATAGGAATCTTTATGAGGCTGATACTTGCTCTAGCAAGAATGCGCCAAGTTCAACTTCAACGAACGATTTGACCCTCACCGTACTTGAGCCTCGATAATGTAATCATGTATAATGTAATTTACTTCATGTTTCTCCGAACTCGTGGTAACGAAACCATTTTTTACAACACGTCGTGCCAGGTGTGAGAATTGTAGCATTGTTGAAAGTAGTTGCAAAGAGGGAGAAAGAGTGCATATGAGCATGTAGTGAAACATTACAGAATTTTTTGGCAGTTTGGAAGAAGAGGCCATGGGGAAGACTACACAGGTTTGATCGAAGTCTAGCTCTGATCCTAGTATGGGAGCCGAGCCCAAGAGCAAGAAGGACCTGTCAATAACATTACAGACATTGTGGTGTATGGATTGTGGAAGCATGGATTGCGGGCTTCCAAGGAGAATGCCTTGGGCTTCTTCATTCACGTAGAACTGTTGACTGTAAGTTGTTGATCCTCAGTGTAGGTTTGTTGTATCCGGATCAAATAAATGCTTGAATCGCCAATAGGATTTTATTTTATTTTTGTGATGGATGTATCCGTTAATGGACAATAGATTTGTTTAGAAGTCTTTAGAACCTTTACACTTTAGTCAAAAGTCATGCATGTTTTTGCCAAAATAGAAGTTCAATTTGTTAAGTTTCCTTGTGTGGATCCATTTATGTTGCGCTGATGTTGGGTGGTGAAGACGCATTGCCTCAATCTAAACGACCTGGTATTCTCATTTAAAGATTTGAAGCTATAAATTGGTTGTGACATGGTTAGATGGTCAATAAAACATGACGTGCTTAGACCATTTTAGATGGTCATTTTCAGTCAATGAAGTCAGTCAACGAAGTCATTCCATCACGCCGGGTTTCACCAAGTTCAGTCAACAAAGTCACCATTACGTAGTTAGACGGTCAATATGCAGTCAGACATGACGTGGTCAACATCATTGGATACTTCTAGAGTCTAGACAGTAAAAACATGAGGCTTACTTTTGCTGTCCTCGGCCATCCGTCTTTCTACTTATGTTTTGCCTCACTTACAATAACTTTCTTTTGCCGGTTGGGATTGAAGAACAGAAATGGTCATCGATTTGGAAGCTCCAGTAATTCAATGTATCATTCCCCGTAGTCTTACTTCAACCCATGATTACTTCATAATTTCCTTGTTGGGTTGTTTCTAAGTAAAGCTAGCACGTGAAACAAACAGCAAAATCTGATCTTTGACCTTTGAAAAAGTCCATAACCTTTTTCAAGAAGCAAAATAATACTCTAAAAAATGCTTCCTGATTGAATCCCAATGGAGACTCGTAAATGAATTGGGAGTATCTCTTCTGTCAATTCATACAATTAGGAGTCCATAATACACAGATCTGTCTTTAATTTCCTTGGGTTAACAATTTACAATCCACTACTTGAAAGTTATGCATCTTTGATCTAGCTTCCAGCATTCAGGAGAATGTAACAGACCAAAATCTATACTAGTATTAGTATAAAAAAAAAACTCTGCATCTATCACAGCCTTTGAATTCCTTGAGCAAGGATTTTACAATCATCTCCTCAACAATGACGCATCTTCTATCTGGCTTCTAGCAGTGTTATTGTTATGGCGTTCTGTGTGTAATATGTTCCCCCTTCTTTTGAGGGATCTAAATCAGTGGGACTTCTTTCTACAAAAAAACCAGGCTGCTTATGTTGAGACAATGTCACCCCTTCATTACCCAACATGAAAACTACAGCCGGCATTGCTGGCCTATCTTCAGGGAGTTTCTGCACACATAGAAGGGCTACTTGAATACATCTCAGTACTTGAGATTCTACATATGAATCCTCTAAACAAGAATCCATCAAGTCCAGTGCATTGTCTTCCTTCCATAGTAACCATGCCTGCATCAATTGCAATGCAATGGTTATTTAATCAGAGCTAGAAAAAGTACAAAAAGAATTGCAGTTTACAATGGATACCCACATGTCCCAAAAGAGTGTGATGGTGATCTGGGTGATGAAATTTCCTGTTCTTTTGGCCACTCACTATCTCCAACAAAAGCACGCCCAAACTGAAGACATCCGACTTCACTGAAAATTTACCATCAATGGCATACTCTGGAGACATATAACCACTGCATGTATTTATTGTGAAATGTAAGCAACTAAACATGATGACTTGCTCACAAAATCATCACGAGTAGGAAAAGTCCTGGTAATCTATGAGACTTGCTACGTTCCAATTACTCGCTTTGTTTTGTCTTCTATTTGATCCCCACCGAAAATTCTTGCTATGCCGAAGTCTGAAATTTTGGGGTTCAACTCACAATCTAGCAGAATATTGCTGGGTTTGAGATCCCTATGAATAATTCTTAATTTGGAGTCCTGGTGAAGGTAGAGAATACCCCGTGCAATACCCTTAGCAATTTCAAATCGCTTTGGCCACTTGAGTAGTTTTCTTTTGTTATGATCTGCAAAATTAGGACCCAAGGTAAGTAATATGCCAGATACATTTTTACACTAAACCAAAGGACTCCTAGAAACCGGCATTGAAGTTATTTTAACCAGATTAAGGGATAAGAGTGTTAGACCGAAAATAAAATTGTCCAAGCTTTTATTTGGCATAAACTCGTAGATAAGCATCCCTTCTTCTCCTTCAATGCAACAACCCAAAAGCCTTACAAGGTTTCGGTGTTGAAGTTTAGAAATCATTATAACTTCGTTCTTGAACTCTTGAAGACCTTGTCCAGAATTTGTCAAAAGCCTCTTTACGGCGATTTCTTGTCCAATCAACAGATTACCCTAGAAATCGTGAAACGCGTGTTACAAGTATATCACTCGCTGTTTTCTAGCTGTAAAACTGAAATTGGATACCTTACCTTGTAAACAGGACCAAATCCACCCTCTCCAATCTTATTAGTATTGGAGAAGTTATTAGTGGCAGTGGCAATAGTAACCATATCAAACAGCGGTAATTCGATGTCATCTTTTTCTGTTTTCAGACCTGTGGAATGAGAAACTAATTGATTACTGTTGCTGATCAGACTATTCGGAACTAAGAATGGAATCTATAGTTTGCAATCTCCATTTTAATGGTTTTGGAGATCAACCAGAAATACCATATGAAAGAAACACAGGGAAATCCTGATAGCGGAATTACAAATGAATGAGAATTCTATCAATGGATGATCAAATATCCTTACGTATTTTCTTTCCCCTCTTCCAAAACATCCACCAGCATAACAAGCCCAGGAAAAGCATCCCACAAACTGTTGGTACAACTACTACGATCACGAGTGCATTCTTTCGATTGAGATCTGGAGCAACTACAAGGAATCAAATACCTATTTCAGATAAACTTCAGAAAAACTGAGTGAAGAGTATAGGGTGCAACATGCACATACCTAGTTCTGAAGCTGGCATCTTTATATAAATATCCTGCCTGGCATTCTCTTGAGTGAGCTCGCGAATATCAACTAGATCACCATACCAAATCATACAGCCACTGCCACTTCCACTGGAATCTAAAGTAGCGTAAGCCGTACAAGAACAATTCTTCAAACACTCTGCCCTGCATTCTTTAGGTTTCATGCTCATGTCCAGCTGAAATTCTAACAGGTCCGGCAATTTCACCTTTTCCACCTTTACAAATCCTTCTCCCTTTCGGCAATCAAGTGGAATTCTTCTCACACATCCGCTAGACCAATTAAAACTCTCCCATTCATTCTGCGAATGTGGTACAAATCCTTGCAAGCACTCACAAGATGGCGATTTGTTAATTTTGCAGATGCCGTTAACACCACAATATCCATATTCATCACACATATCAATCGGAAGTGTGTACATGAGAGACCATTCAGAGCTCCCTTTATTCAACACAAACCGCATGGGCAGACCCGTTTCATTTACCAAAAACCTTGAAATAACTCCATTAGCCTCATACATATAATAAATCTCATCGGGTTCACTTACAAACCTCGGTATGAAAACCGGGTTCGGTGAAATTCCCACACCTGTAAAATTAATTCCATTCCAAGGCCCAGTTCGGTACTTCTTCTTGGATCCTCTCCGAAGAGAAAACTGAGGCAACCCTCCAATATCAAGTCTGTAAGTGAAGTCTCCAGGAGAAGGATCATTGACATCTTTCCATGAAGTCAAAAACCGGTTGAACCCCGAGTTTAAGTCCCAGCCCAACTTCATTCCGGCTAAAAGTGTATCAGATGGGTAATCAAAGCTTTGCCATGTAAAATTCTGGGTACTCGAACTACTCGTGTCCATAAGGACAAGGTTCCCAGAATCCAGCAGCTGCGCAAATGAATTTTGCACACTTCTGGAAGAATTCGATGACCAGATAATACTGTTTGATCCATTGAGGAGGACAAGATTTCCATCACTATTGATAACTAAAGTTCCATTTGAATCTGGTATTGGCTTTTCTCTATTCGCTACTCAAACCACAATTTCTGGATAACTCTTGTACCATATGCCTAAAAACCAGTTTTTGGAACCGTTTGCTGAAAAGAAGCCTAGGACAAAGGTTTGGCCAGAGGAAACCAATGTCTCACCGGCAGTAAGCGCTTGATCTAGAGTTAAGGTATCAGATGCGGAGGAGGATTGAAAGAGTGAGAATGATATTAGGGAGAAAACTAAGATGAAAGGGAAGATCTCCATGGGCAGTCCTCAGAAAGAGAAATACTGTGCTGCATTGTTTAGATTATGCTATTATCTTCTTTGACATTTCAACTGCTTGACTTTTTACGCGTTAAGACATAGAAGTCAGCTATGCATGCGCTTCCTCAAGATTTCAGTGGGAGATATTTTTACAGGTGTGATTGACTGAGTACCTATTTTTTGCAATGATTTCTAATTAGGACGACTTTTGAACCATAAAAAGTGAAGAAATCATATCGATCTGCCACGTCCAGGGAAAAATATATGTGAATATTGTAGATAAATCAGATTGTAAAGGTTTATTTCACTTACCAAATTGACACATACCTATTGGAAAAGATATAGGTACAAAAAATTTGCCCAGAACATGTACAAAAGTTTTTATTTGGGCCTATTCCGAGTCCCACGCGGATGATCGAAACTGTTCATGTTTTTCAAAATAATGTTTACTTGTACCTTGTAAAAAATCAACTCAATCAAATATCGGTAAATGCTCCATCCATTTATCCATTTTTTGTTTTGGATAAACGGATAGAGCATTTACCAATATCCGATTGACCTCACTTTTTATACAGTACAATGAAATATTATTTTGAAGAATATGAACAGCTCTGAAACATCCATGTAAGACCCGAAAAAGTCTCCAATCAACTAATTTGTACATTTTATGAACAAAATTTTGTTTAACCCTAACATTGTCCCATAACTATAAAGTCAACCAAAAATCATCACAGGATTACTCTATGTTTCTGGCAAAAGAAAATGGATTACAATAAACAAGATATCATTTGAAACTTAGAGCATCCACACCCATAAGTGCGATTTTTCCATTGCCATTCTCATTTTTCAATTGTCCTTTTGCCAAAAAATGGCAAGGTTGCCACACCCATCCATTTTGTCATTGCCATTTTCATTTCTCTCTTTCTCAATGTCAAATGAGAACTTTGCCATAAATTTTGCCACATATGACAAAGGAATTGACATTTGACAAATTACGAGAATTTTGGCACTGTGGATGTGGCACCCAGTTTGCCATTTATTTTGCTATTTTTGAGAAATGACAAAAAGTTCTCCCAAAAATACCAGATGTGTGGATGCTCTAAGAAATTTACAACAATTGGATGGATTTTGTGACCATGTAATGTAAAGCCCAATTGACAGTTTGGATGCAGGATGAAACAACAAAGTGATTTGGAACCCCACCAAAAGAGAATGGATGACTACAACGCTATGTTTAGTTTCCTCAGTTTCCATGACAACCAAAGAAAAACAGATTAATTACTCAAGGCGTACAAAGATGAATCTGCAAAGAATTACCAATCTTTCTACTGGGTTCGACAGTTCAAGAAAAATGAAATATTGTAACACTGCTAACATACGGTTGTGAACCTTGATTTCGTTTTAAAAGCTAGTTGGATTCTTGATGAACTTTGAGGGAAGGGCTTGACTCTTTCCTCCTAATTTTCAGAGATTTATATTGTAGGGTGAACCTTTGTTTGGTATCTTTTTCACAGTAGTATATGTGCTGGACTGCTGGGCCAGGACTCTAAATACATGCGGTTATGTACTTATTACGTAGGCTGCGACATAACGGAATATTTTTAACCTTCAACATCTTTTTTAACCTCTGTAGCGACTGATACCATCCTCTGATATGGGGTAGTTATGAAAGTATCACGGATAAGGTTATGTATCCCAATACCGCGATTTGCTATGTAAAACTTTGAATGGGACAGAGCAAGAAGATGTTAATGCTTTGTAATATAATTTTGTAATGCCTATTCAGTTATTCCAGTAATACCATGAGCTGGTGCAAGTAAAAATCGAGGTTATAGATTTAGACTCATGTAGCAACAAGGATTGGATAATACGGGTGAGAATGGGTCGTGACTTGTGGAAGACAGTGTAGGATAATAGAATGACAATGGAGAGAGGAAAAATGTAGTGCCTTTGAAAGAACAAGATTAAGGTTTCAAGAATCCAAAAGATGTGCAACAGGGGCTATCTGCTAATCTCGATGAATTTGAAGACCCAAAGTGTTTTTATTTGGTTAGAAGAACTAGTCACTTTGTTTTGCTTACAGGCAAGATTGCACATGAATATGTGAGTGGTGTCCTTGTTTGCCACCCAACAATGTTCCTTTATGTCATGTTTCTGAGCAACCATTTTAGGAGTTGTGAGGACTGAGTTAAGAAGCCAACTTGAAACCTTTGGCCTGAGGAATCTATTTTTCCGAAGTTTCATCAAAAGACTGTGTAACAGGTGTGTCAACATTTTTTGATAGGTCCTATCAGTATCAGTCATATTAAAGTCATCACTTTAGATTTGATTGTTGTTCTTGCTTCTTAGGAATAACACTCTGCACATCATAGTTCACCGAAATAGCTTTATTGTAAAAGCAGCTGATAAACTAACACATAACTCCATAGCCCATGCTGTTTTTTTGGTTGGTTGTAGGCAGCTTACCGGAAGTATGCATATTCAAATACACGGTCGTTGCAGTTGGACCAGGTCTCTTTTGGTTCTTCTGGTTTTATCTTCAATAAGTGGCTTGGATCACAACCACATCTTCTTTTGAAACTGCAACTTCAAATAAGGAAATCAACACTCTTTTCTTCCAGTTCCACCAAAACCTGTGTTCTCTGCTCTCAAGACTCAACCTGCCACTTATTTTGATGTGTACCCTGACTATATAGGTAAAACAAATTGCAGTTTTTGAATTGAAAATTGGTCAATCGCATGACGCATGGATTTAGATTATCATTATTTTGCAGTATCTTCTAATCCTCATTGGATACTGGAAGACGCAAGAAAACTAACTTACTTTACTCAATTGAACCTGTATCTCACATAAATATTGCATACCCTTACACTTACCTACCTAGGAAGGTACAGAGAGAATTGCATAATTTATGGCAAACTCTCCATTATCCAACATTCCTACTTGGGTTCGAGCTGTAATAGTTTCTCCCTATCCTGAGCAGCATTGTTCGTTGGATCTACTTGTATTTGTCTCAATTGAACTTCTCTCTTTTAAGGTACCAGGATGTTTGGTATGAGACAGAGTCACCACCGCATTACTCAACCAAAAACCATGGATGCATTTCTGATGATGAAAGTCATAGAAAAATATTCCAAGTCCTCTCTCACAATAGATTGAAGTTCCATAAAAGAAGCAGTAACAGGCAAGCCAAAATGTTCTGGTTGGTCAGTTGATTTTGAAACCGTTTGGTGAAAAGAAGCCTAGGACAATTGGCCAGAGGAAATCAACTTCGCACCCGTGGTAAGCGCTTGATCAACAGTTTAGATATCACCTGCAGAGGAGGATTGAAGGAGTGAGAATGATATTAGGGAGCAAAATAAGATGAAAGGAAGGTCTCCATGGGCAATTCTCAGAAAGAGAAAAAAGTGTGCTGCATTATTTAGATTATGCAATTAGCTTCTTTGACATTTCAACTGTGTGGAAAGGTCTTAGATGCTTCAGCTTTTTACGCTTTAAGACATAAAAGTCAGTTATGCTTGCACTTCCTCAAGATTTGAGTGGGAGATATTTTAAGGTTTTATTGACTAAGTAGCTATTCTTTGCAATGATTTCTTAGGACGACTTTTCAGGCATAAAAAATGAGGAAAATCATCTCTCTCAAGTCTGGGGAAAACTGTATGTAAATAAAGCATAGCTAAAGCAGATTGTAAGGTAAATTTCACCAACGAAATTGACACATACCTATAAAGTCCACCAAAAATCATCACAGAAATTGTCATTCTTGTTTTTGGACAATGAATAAAGCGATTTTGCAAAAACAACAGCAAGAGTGCCATACCCATGTGTGCCACTCTCATTTTTTAGTCTCTCAACCTCAAATAGCAACTTCGACAGAATTTTTTGACATTGTAGGTGCGGCATCCAATTTGCCATTTTTGAGGAATAGCAAGGACTTCTTCCAAAAATACCTACCGGTGTGGATGTTCTTAGTTGCCCCATGTACTCTGATTTTCTTAAAGACAACAAAGAAGTTAGAAAAAACATCAATTAAATGGATTTTGTGACCTCGTAATGTAAAACCCAATTGACAGTTTGGATTCAGGATGAAACAGCAAAGTTAATTGGGACCCAACCAAAGCAAAAAATGGGGGTAAAAGACGAAAGAGAAGTAAATCTTTTTGAGCTTGACCTTGAAGGTCTTCTCTTTTGAAGAATGGAAAACTACAACACTGCATTTACTCTCCTCAATTTCCCCAACCACCAAAGAAGAACAGATTAATTACTCAAGGCGTACACAGATGAATGTGCAAAGAATTACCAATTTTTTTACTGGGTTCGGAGTTCTTTTTTTTTTTTTGGTGCCTCGGAAATAACGGGTTCGACAGTTAAAAAAAAAAAAGGTCTTGGAGTAGCTTGATTGATAAAGAATTCTCTACCTTCACCAGGACTCCAGATTAAAGAAAGACTGGCAGCAAAACCAACATACCCAGAAGGTGACCATTGTTTAGCATAATTGAAAAGGATCATGCTATCATGGGGTTACCATCTTGTTATTCTTGAACTCCTTTTTCGCAAACAATCTTCCCGGAAAATTGGGACAGAACCATTACCATTGTTTCATACGATCATGGATAGTTTCTTACTTTGCTTTTGGACAGTTCAATCATCAAAATGAGTCCATTTCCTAATGTTCTCTTCTGTTCTTCCAATGCCAGAACAATCTCAGCGTAATAATGCATGTTTATGGGAGGATAGGGTCTCATGGTGCTGCTCACGCGATCGCCCATTAAGTGGTCGATACAGATGAACAGATGAGTCCATTTTCCAATTATTATGTGTACTAGTAATTACCACACTAGGCTTTTGTGAAGTTTTAAGCGACGTTTTATGTGCAAAAACATAGATATTCTTTTCCGAGTTTTTTTATGTTTTTATCCCCTAAATTATCCACATGTTTTCCTACTATGTCCGGAAGCTATGAATACCACAAATTTATCCCCTAAACTATTTAATCGCACCCCATTTTGTCCATTTTTTTGGACGGAAAATTTTTACGCGCACAGATTGCGATATGGGGCCACTTTGAGATTCCACATGAACAATCCAATCCGTTCGTTATATTTAAAATATGTTTTCAAGTGACCACGTAAAAATTACACTCAATCGGATATCATTTAGTGTTTGATCTTGCATTTGAATTTTTGGTTAAGTGTTAAAGGTTATCAAAAAATATTAAAAGATTAGATCAAACACTTAGAGATATTCGATTGAGCTTAATTTTTTTACAAAAGCCACTTGAAAACAATGTTTTCAAAGTAATGAATGTCTCAGATTGTGTTTGGGACTCTGAAGTGGACCCCACAGAACAATTTTTACATACAACTATATGTGGATAAACGGTTTTCCATCTAAAAAAGTAAAAAAGTGGATGGCATTAATTATTGGACAAAATATTGTAAACCTTCGAGATAGCCAGCTTTCTCATATGGAAATTTTTTTGGGTGTGAATAGGGCATATCCAAGCCGTCCAACAAATGCAACCGACGGTCCGGATGTGTTTGGCATTAAAACATTTTTTGAACGATCCGGATGTACCCAAAGAGTACCACATTAGTCATACCCTATTGGAACCCAAATCTTCGCAGGAGAGATACTGGAGTACCGTCTAAGAATTCTCAGCTATACCATTGCAGCTGTATCGTGATGATTAATTCTCCTAAGGCTCCGTTGTTTCGGGCGGAAAAAGTTTTCTGAAAACGTTTTCTTAGAAAACTTTTTCTAGAGAAAACATTTTACTGTGTTTGGCACAGGGGAAAAGGAGAGTCCACGGAAAACTTTTTCCGAAGTCAACGGAAAATGAACCATTTTCAGCCGGAAATTGATTTCCAGATTTTGGTGCCGGAAAACATTTTCCATGGGCGTAGCTCTCCTACCCCGACATTTCAGCCCCATACCCCGACATTCCAGGTGCCTGATTCTCCGTCTCCCGTCGTCTCCTCGTCTTTCATCTCTCTCTCTCTCTCTCCATAAATTTACACTATATATATATATACTCGCATATCTATACATACATATATCTCTGTGTATATATAATTATATACGCAAGAAGCATCAATTTTTGAATACTAACTTTCTCAACGGAGCTCTGTTTTATGCAGGGCCTTCGCAAGGAAAGAGAGAACCACAGAACAGGACAAGTGTGAGAAGATTCTCTCTCTCTCTCTCTCTAGATTAGGAGAATTTGTCTACATAATGAAAATCAAATGGGTATTATAATTATATACATACTCGTCTTTCATCAATATTTGGAGTCTCATACTTTTGTTTGAATTTAATTGAATTGGGGCTTCCGATTTCAATTTGCTAATTTGGATCACGAATTTCAAGTTTTGGTTTGTACTTGATCATTATATTTTTTATTATTTATGTAGAATATACTCGAATTCTGTATATCCGTGTCCCATTCAGTCGATACTTAGACAATTAAAAATTCATGAATACTACCCAATTCCCATTATGTATCGCAAAATCGTAATATAAACCTTTGAGTACAGTGTACTATTTTCATTTTTACAACAATGATATTTGGGTTACTTTGTTAATTAGTGATTTTCCATGTCAACCAAACAAAAGAAAATATTTTCCAGAAAATGTTTTCTACTACAACCAAACACCAAAAAACTTTTTCTTTTCCATAAAAAGTTTTCCGCGGAAAACGTTTTCCAGAAAATGTTTTCTGTCCAAAACAAACGGAGCCTAAGAACCAACAATAGTAAAAAAGGAATTGATTTTTTGTTGTGTAAACTAAATACCTGACGTGAACATATTCCAAGTCTTTGGGTCAGCAAACAGTTGAAAGTTACATTTTCTAGAATGCCAAATTTAAACGTCTAATTGGGGGGGAGACTTGATAGTGCTCTAGCCTCTATTAATCGTCTAAGTGGGGGGAGACTTGATAGTGCTCTATTAATCATTATCTTCCCCCTGTAGCTATCTTGTTTCTAGAATGAGAAACTTGAAAAGATACACAACATGAGCAGATACAGGAAGACATTAATGAAAGGTTTCGACTTCAGATCAACCTGTTTAGCTTCCATGTAATTTTACACTACTAATTACAGGATTAAATTCATGCATTATTGGTGATGCCAGCCAAAAACTCTGAGACCAATCTTCGCCAATGAGCAAAATACGGCGTGCATAGCACGTTGGGATTACACTAGTGGAATTACATTGGCTGTGTTTGGTTAGATAGTTTAGTTTAGTTTTGATGATGTTAGTAGGTGTAATGAGTGGAGAGAGATAGAGAGAGAAATGAGGGAAATGATGATGTCATCAAAACTAAAACTAAAACTAAACTGGAAAACGAACAAGGCCATTGGATTTTCCTTCAGTCCTCCTGGGATGATACGAGAGATGCTGGATTATTGTTTAAGGATTCTCAGCTATACCATTGCTGCGGCATCAATATTTGATGATTAATTCTCCTAAGAAACCACAATAGCCAAACAAGAACTGATTTTGTTTGGTGTGCTGTTGAGTTCAATCCTACCATCATAACAGTTATGCCGTGTAAACTAACACCACGAATACCCGACGTGAACATATTCCAAGTCTTTAGGTCAACAAACAGCCGTAGAAAGTTAGATTTTCAAGACTCCAAATTTAAAAGTCTAAGTGCGTGAGACTTGATAGTGCTCTATTGATCGTTATCTTTCCCCCGTGGCTAACTTGTTTATAGAATGAGAAACTTGTATATAGATACACAACATGAGCAGATGAAGGAAAACATCAATGAAAGGTGTTACCTTACCTCTTCTCTTGTACTCTTTATTTTCCGTCTTAATTATTTCCAGGGCAGTAGACACTATATCAAAAACCCAGATTGTCTCAAATGGCCAGACTATAGTTTCATCTGATGAAACCTTTGAAATGGGGTTCTTCAGCCCGGGCAGTTCCAAGAATTGGTATGTGGGAATTTGGTACAAGAAAATCTCTCCTGGGTTGGTAGTATGGGTTGCCAATAGAGAAATCCCCCTTCATGATAGACTTGGTGTTTTAAAGGTCATTGACCCTGGTATTCTTGTTCTTCACAATGGTAGAAACAACACCATATGGTCCACCAACACATCAAGAACCGTGCAGAATCCAATAGTGCAACTTCTCAATTCAGGAAATCTTGTCGTGAGAGATGCAAATGACAACAGCCCAGATAATTTCCTGTGGCAGGGTTTTGATTACCCGTGTGACACTCTTTTACCTGGCATGAAGCTTGGGAAGAGCTTGGTAACTGGCCAAGAGTGGCTCATCTCGTCGTGGAAGAGTAAGGATGATCCAGCAAAAGGTGATTATGCATATTGCTTGGATCTTCGCGGGTACCCTCAATTTTTCCTTTGCAATGGTTCTGTTGAGCTAGTTCGAATTGGGCCGTGGAATGGTGACCGGTTTAGCGGGACACCAAACCTAAGTCCAAACACAATTTTCAACTTCAGAATGTATTTCGAAAGGCGGGAGGTGTTCTATAGGTATGATCTCTATAACAGCTCAATTGTTTCTAGGTTAGTCGTTAATTCAAATGGCGTTGCACAACGCTGGGCATGGGTTGATCAAACCAGGGGTTGGGTCCTTTACCGAAATATACCAATAGATAATTGTGATGCTTATAAATTGTGTGGCCCATATGGAAACTGCATTGTTAACAAATACCCTGTATGTAGTTGTTTGGATAAATTTGTCCCTAGATATCCTAAAGATTGGGAAATGACAGATTGGTCGAGTGGGTGTGTTCGGAGGATACAGTTAGACTGCCATAATGGAGATGGATTTGTTAAGTACTCAAATATAAAATTGCCAGACACGCAAAGTTTGTGGTATAATGTGACCATGACACTTTGGGAATGCAAGGAGGTTTGCTTGAAAAACTGTTCTTGTATGGCTTACACGAATTTGGACATAAGAGGAGGTGGAAGTGGTTGCTTGCTATGGTTCGACGAGCTGGTTGACATCAGAGAGTTTAGTGAAAATGGGCAGGATATTTATATAAGGATTGCTTCCTCTGATTTAGGTAAGAATTCTTCAAATGCTTTTACATTGTTGCTGAAAATTTAGAGCTCTCTTTTATTGCCTAGGAATAAAATACCAGGCTTGCCATATTCAATATCTTCTTTTCTATCAGTCCTTGGCTAGTTAAAAGAGCATGCAAAATCAAGAAGTGATAGCATAACTCAAAAAAATATTATCTTCCTGTTGATGCTATAATATAATAACGGCTCCTTTGTCCTCTCCGTGAAGCATCTACCGTCAACGGTCATTGCGAAGAAATTCCTTGATGCTATAATAGACCTTGGCCTTTCTCAATCTTAGAGAAGTAGCTTTTGGTTATCACATTAGTTACTGTATAACTTGCTTCTTAATCTCTATTAGTCTTTGTAAGTGAATCGTATTACATATTTCCTCAAGAAATTCCTGATGAATGCAGAATAATAGAAACAATAAATTTTCCTTTAATATTGATCGTCTTCATAGGTGGTCGTTCAGGGTTTTTGGTATCTCTATTATCTGGTACAAAAACATTCTTTACATGTGTGCTTTCATGGTTGCACCATCAAATGAAATGACCTTTTTGTTTGAATGGAAGACTCACGAGTCCAACATGGCGGCTCCAATGACAAGAAAAAGGTGATATTCATAGTGGCGTTGACAGTAATCACTGGAATGTTTCTGCTGGGTCTCTGCATATTGTTGTATGCTCGGAAAAGGAAGAACAATGAACAGCTGAGGACAGAAGGTAACCCGTGTGAGTAATTATGTGATGAACTAAGATTAGGTTATCTTTTATTCAACTATGAACAACCCATAGTTTCTCATATGCATGAGACTAAAGTGTTTCAATCTGCAATATTCTATTAGTTTTGTGGAATAAGTAGTCTCATGTAACTCATCTACTCTGCAGAAAGCCAGAAGGAAGATCTAGAGTTACCCTTGTTTGACTTTGATACAGTAGCTAGTTGTACCAATAACTTCTCAGTTGACAACAAACTTGGACAGGGTGGCTTTGGACCTGTTCATAAGGTAACAATGTAGATACTGGCTTATATAGTATTTTGGTATGTGCTAGTATTTTGGTATGTAGTTGATGTTCAATCCAGAGGGATGCAAGGAAGGAGCCTCTATGTCAACCCAATATATCTTTAGGTATATTAGCTGAGAACTTCAGGCTTTATTTGTGCAACGGTAAGAGCTGTGGCTACTAGACGTGAAAAGCAGGCTCAAGTCTAAGAGCAGTAACTTAGTCCAAATATGCCCAATGTTAGGTCTGTTTGCTTGTGTTGGTAACCGGACCTAAAGTAATCAGGGTTGAACCTTCTCAAAGGAAGGACAGGGGATTAAGGTTGATCTTATCTAAAATTTGGTAAAAACGTTCAAAATTATGTAGACGAATTGTAACCCTCCAAACGTACACCTACAGAAACATAACATGTACTTCTGTAATACGAAAATTGCATGTGTTTTTAGGCATATAATAAACATTTGGTGTGATGTTTCTTTTCTCATATGAAACTTCCTACATAGCCGAATGTTTCCCTGTTGTATGCATGACTGTATGGATTGTCGGACATAATCCTCTTATTCAATGTCCAAAAAGGAAAATAATAAACTACTAACAGATAGGCCAATGGGTATTGAAGGAAAAGAAAGACAACTTGTAATAACAAGATTCTTGAATATCCTACTAATCAAATTACGATCTTCAGGGAAGGCTGGAAGACGGACGAGAAATAGCTGTAAAGCGGCTGTCTCAAACTTCCAGACAAGGACTTGTTGAGTTCAAGAATGAAGTCATCTGTATTGCAAAACTTCAGCACCGAAATCTCGTGAAGCTTCTTGGTTGCTGCATTCAAGGAGAAGAAAGGATGTTGATCTACGAATTCATGCCTAACAAAAGCCTGGACTCCTTTATTTTCGGTTTGGCTCTCTCATAACTTTAGCAGATATATTAGCAACTAATCTACTCTCAGTCCAAGGTCAAGTGGCTGAACATGTATGCGGATGAATGATTAACTCTTTTGTCTAGTAACAAGTTTGTGTATTATTCTCTTTCCATTTAAAAGCATGAATTATTGAAAAACATGTGATTCTATTGCAACATAAGCAGCTGCACGACTTGGTCTTCCAAGAACAATTTGATTTTTCTATCAGGAACTTGTTCTTGGTAAATTTAGTTAATAGGACTAACAACATTTATTGGATGAAAATTTCGGCAGATGAAAGCAGGCGAACATTACTTGACTGGCCAAAACGATATAACATTATCAATGGGATTGCTCGTGGGCTTCTCTATCTTCATCAAGATTCTAGACTCAGAATCATTCATAGAGATCTCAAAGCTAGCAATATTTTGCTAGATATTGAAATGAACCCAAAAATATCAGACTTTGGGATGGCTAGAGTTTTTGGAGGAAATGAGACAGAAATAAATACAGAAAGAGTGGTTGGAACGTAGTAAGAACCTCTTAACATGTTCTATACGGCTATTTATTTGTACTATTTAAAACTTCACTTCCTTATTCATATCTTTATTGCAGTGGTTACATGTCTCCAGAATACGTGGTAGATGGGCGTTTCTCGGTAAAGTCTGATGTTTTCAGTTTTGGGGTTCTTGTGCTGGAGATAGTCAGTGGGAAGAGAAATAGAGGTTTTTTTCATCCAAATCACTATCTCAACCTCCTTGGACATGTGAGTTCCTACTATATAGTTTGTACATATCGACTGAAACATCTCTAGTAGTTTTTACCATTGGCAAATTTTGGTGGGGATTACCAAAACTTTGCTTGCTACAATTTGATTTTACCATCTTATAGAAATACTTTTTATTTCTCGGCAAAAGTCAGTGTTGTTAGTTGTAGTAAGTGAGGTTTGAACTCTAGTTAAAAATCCATAGGAACATATGGTTCTTACCACTAGGCTACCACTCTATTGCTATCTTTTAGAAATGTTACTGAAAAATCCTAGTTTGCCTAGGTTTAATGATTTGCTAGGTTTTAATCTTTTATAGAAAATCAACCCACCAAACAAGATGTCAATCAATCACACAACGGAAAGCAAACAAATGAAGAACACAACGATATACGTGGAAAACCCCAATACGGGTAAAAACCACGGGAAGGAATCAAAACACTATACTCAATGTGTAGTTACAAACAATCTTACCAACGATCATGAATCCTCACCAATCGAACCTAAGAACTACTTGCCGAATCCTCGTTCACCACACCCAGTGCTTTGACCGCCGCTGCCTTGAATCCACAAGCCTTCCGTTTGCCTCCCGGAATCCACCGAAGGACTTTTGCTATTGCCTAGGAATCCTCCTTAGGGCTTTTCTCAAAAAGATGATTGTTCATGTAGAATAAACCTCTTGAAGATGATCGTTTAGCACCAAGACTCCATTGATCTTCACCACTCTTCAAGATACATAAGCCTTTGCCCTCAAAGGTATTTGGAAGTGTATGAGCAGAGGTTTAGAAGTGATGGCTGCTCTCGATATTCTACATTCAGAACCCTAATGTCTTTGTATTTATAGAGAAAATAAAAAATGCCACTTTCGCTCGAGCGACTCTGAAACTCGCTCGAGCAAAACCAATCCAGAAGTAGTGCTTAATCATCTTGCTCGAGCAAACCTGTTGCTTATTGAGCGAATTGCACATCTCTAATTATTTTGTTTCTTTAAGCGAAATGCATATCTCTGATTATTTCTTTCCCTTTCGTCACTTTCCTTTCCCCCATGATTCTTGCTTTTCCCAAACGGAATAAGTCCATAATTCTTTCCGAGTAAAATCTTCACAATATTCTCAATCTTCCTTAGAGACGAAATCTTCCCATATCAAACTTCCCAATCTTCTCAATTACTCTTTCTGATTCACAATCTTCCCAAACCATAGAACCACTTGACTTAATGACTACCGCACTCAAGTGAAATACGAATCAAAATGATTCCTTGCCTTACCTATACAGACACTCTAGAAAAAAATGGAAAAATAAAAATACAACTCGATAAAGGGAAATACATAAAATGTGTGTTTTGGTCATAAATGTCATAAACGAAGTTTGTCCTTAGCCATGAACATGGCATACCCATAGAGCTGCTCTTTTATGTGTTAAGAATCTAGTGTTGATAAAATTATTATGAATTGTTCAGGCATGGACACTACACAAAGAAGATAGGTCAATTGAACTGATTGATCCGACTACGAGGGAATCGTGCTGTCCATCGGAAGTGTTGCGATCCATCCACGTAGGTCTATTATGTGTGCAACAACACCCGGAAGATAGGCCGAGCATGTCGTCTATGGTTCTGATGTTGGGGAGTGAAGGTTCATTGCCATGGCCCAAACAGCCTGGATTTTTTACTGAAAGGAATCTTTATGAGGCTGATAGTTCCTCTATCAAGAATGCACCAAGTTCAACTTCAACGAACGATTTGACCCTCACTATGCTCGAGCCTCGATAATGTAATCATGTATAACGTAATTTACTTCATGTTTCTCTAAACTCGTGGTAACAAAACCATTTTTGCCGTGTTTTCAAGGGTCGTGCCACATGTGAGAATTGTAGCCGTTGTAGTCGCAAAGAGGTAGAAAGTAGTTACAAAGAGGGAGAAAGAGTGCATATGAGCATGTAGTGAAACATTACAGAAATGGTTTTGTCAGTTTGGAAAGAAGAGGCCGAGCTTAGACTGTTTAGGCGGTCATTTTCAGTCACTGAATTCAGTCAACAAAGTCATTCCATCACGCCGGGTTTCACCTAGTTCAGTCAACAAAGTCACCATTATGCAGTTTGACGGTCAATATGCAGTTAGACGGTCAATAGAACATGACGTGGTCAGTATCTTTGCATTTTTCTAGACAGTAAAAACATGAGGCCTATTTTTGCTGTATTTTGCCATCCGTCTTTCTACTTGTGTTTATTTGTTGAATTTGATGATCAGTACACAGTTTTGCCTCATTTTTTACAATAACTTTGTTTTTTCGGTTGGGATTGGAAGAACATAAATGGGTCATCGAGTTGGAAGCTCCCTAATTCAATGTATCATTCCCCATAGTCTTAGTTCAACCCATGATCACTGCATAATTTCCTTGATGGGTTGTATCGATCTAACTAAAACTAGTACGTGAAACCAACACCAAAATCTGATCTTTGACCTTCGAAAAAGTCCATAACCTTATAGAAGCAGCAAAATAATGCTCTAAAAAATGCTTCCCGATTGAATCCCAATGGAGACTCGTAAATGAATTAGGAGTATATCTCTTCTGGTCAATTCATACAATTAGGAGTCAATAATACACAGATCAGTATTTAATTGCCTTAACTAACAATTTTACAATCCTCTGCTTCAAAATTATGCATCTTTGATCTAGCTTCCAGCATTCAGGAGAATGCAAAAGACCAAAATTTAGAGTAGTGCTAGGGTACACTCCCCTACTTTTGGCATATGGTGCGCATCTCATATAAATAGCTACAAAATCTCATATAAGCCCACAAAACTTCATATTCAGTAAAGTAAATACTCATATCAATAATCACAATAATAAATATTGGAGCTCCAAAATTCAATAAAGAGGACCACAAAATCTCATATGGATATTAGAAAAATTTAGAATAAAAAAATCAGAAAAAATGGCAACCTGTTGGTCACCGGGCCCACCCTTGGCAAGTTAAACGTATATTGAAAAAAAAAAAAAAAAACTCTATCTCACGTTCTTCTTCGACATATACAGAGAAGAGAGAGGTCTGGCGAGACCACCACGACTATGATCACCACTGGCGTTCCCCCACCTCCGTCGACGGCCAACCCCAACCCCAGCGTTCCCCACCTCCGTCGATCACCACCACCGACGAATCCCACCAACCCCAGCGTTCCTCCACCTCCGTTGATGGCCAACACCACCTGCTTCTGGGGATTCTGACGCCATCGTCCCCACCACGAAGGTCTCTCTCTCTCTCTCTCTCTCTCTCTCTCTCTCTCTCTCTCTCTCTCTCTCGTGTTTGAATCTGTGGGATTGGAGATATGAGTTGCTTAAAAAAAAAAACCCCAATTCGGAAGTTTGGGTTTTAATTTGAGAAACTCTAAACGACATTGCTGCAAAAAAAACCCTAATTCAAAAATTATATGAAGATCAATTCTTGTTCCAATATCAGTTTGATTTATTTCAGCTACAACCCATCAATGGAAAGTTCAATTCTTGTTACTCGTGTTTGATGAACTAATGCGAACTCAGGTGCTTGGTTGTAGATTGGAGCTTTTAGCTGCAGTTTCCATTCATTGAGCCAGAAAAGTAGTACCACTTACCAAATACTACTGCTTAATGATGTTAATTAAATTTTTGGCATTAAAATAAATCATATATGTTACTTGAAATGTCATCCAAGCCAATATTTATTGAGATTTATTTCTACCTCTATATTCAGATCTACAATACCATAATATATCAGAAACTTAGAAAATCCGAGTTGCACTTCAAAGCATAAAACATTTGTAACTATGATAGAAAAAAAAGTGAGCTATTAAAGCCATAATATTCAGTTGAGACGGTGTTTTCTTATAATCAGCTTTTTGTAGGTAACTGTCCAAGATTATTACCAATTTATCGGTTCAATGCTTATACGTCAGATGCTATCGTATTTGACAGCTCCTTCCATGCCTGACCATAGGAATTACTACATGACAATACTATTTGGGAAAAATTCAAAAAGTCCCTGACCTTTGGACCGAGTATTATAGAGACACTTGACCTTCAATAAACGTTAACTAAACCCCTGACCTTTGCATTCCGTTATCAATTAACACCCTCGTCCCATTTTCCGTCCAAATGCTAACGGAAAAGCTGATGTGGCGTTTACTTGGATACTTTGAGAACCTGGGCTAATATTTGGCAATGACATGAACGTTCTAGCAAATTTTGGTGCCAAACCCAATCACAAACCAGCCTACATGGCGGTGCCACATAAGTAGATGGGGCCCACCACTTCCCTAAACCAAAAAAAAAAAAAAAAAGTTCAGATCTCTCTCTCTCTCTCCTCCCCAAAACCCACTGCCCTCCTCACCCTTCTCTCCGCCTATTCCCACGGCCACCAGCCACCACCACCGCCGCAACTTGGGGAAAAAAACGGGAACAAAAAAAATTTTCCTATCAGATTTTCATTTCTGTAAAATCGGACAGAAATGAAAGTCTCTCTCTGATTTAAGGGAAAAAACCAACAAACCCATGTGGTGGCTGAGTCACTACTTCAGAGGAAAAATTATCAGTGGCTGAGTCACAACTTGGGGAAATAAACCAACAAATCCAAATCGGTGGGTCACATTTCGTCTCTATTCATTCCGTTTGTGTTGTTGGCCGGCCGGCGTGTGACGGCATTCCTCACCTCTAACCAGTCGGACCCCAAGTGTTGATATGCAAAAGCTTCTCAATTATTTTGGTGTTTGACTCCCTTCCTCATTGGTGGGAAGAGGCGGAGAGAGGAGAGGAGAGGAGGGAGGTGGATTTTGGGGGAAGAAGATGAGGAGAGGAGAGAGAAAGAGAGAGATCTGAACTTCTTTTTTTTTTTTTGGTTTAGGGGAGTGGCGGGCCCCATCTGCTTATGTGGCACCGCCATGTAGGCTGGTTTGTGATTGAGTTTGGCACCAAAATTTGCTAGAACGTCCATGTCATTGCCAAATATTAGCCCAGGTGTCTCAAAGTATCCAAGTAAACGCCACATCAGCTTTTCCGTTAGCATTTGGACGGAAAATGGGACGAGGGTGTTAATTGATAACGGAATGCAAAGGTCCGGGGTTTAGTTAACGTTTATTGAAGGTCAGGTGTCTCTGTAATAATCGGTCCAAAGGTCAGGGGTTTTTTTGAATTTTTCCCATACTATTTTGGTGCAAAACTTCAAGTTGAAGAAAGTTTCAAGAATGTGGCTTCGTAAAAATGCCGGGCTTTGGCAGTCTTTTGCATTTTGAAGATTGGGCAGTCTTCTGCATTTTGAAGATTGGGCATGAATGTTGTTCAATTACTTCTGCTATTTGATTTAATAGTATTGAAATCATTATTTCCATCCACGTGATTGGTTTAGAGTCCCTGCACTTTGTCGCATAATTCTGCCCTTAAGAGTTCATGTACTTACTCCTCTTAGACATTTTATGCTTACTTCATTACCCTGTGAAACCCTACTTTCTCAGTCAATCTGGTGTTTTTCATCCTTATAACATAGTTATTGTTGCAGATGTCACAGGTACCAAGTTATCGGGACAACAGGCGCAAGGTCCACAATGACACCATAAATTTTTGCCAGGATATTTTGAGGCAAAAGTATGTTGATTGGGAAGCCATATTTCGTAGCAATCTGTCACAGCCAATTCATGATGTGGACCTGGTTATGACCGTGGGTTGTGATGGAACGCTTTTGTAGGCAAGCCATTTTATGGATGATTCTATTCCAGTACTTGGTGTGAATTCAGACCCCACTCAAGCTTAAGAGGTTGGTTGTCTTTCCATCTCCATTCTGCATCTGGTGTCTAATTTCTTGGGTAAACATTAATCTACTCAATGCAATTGAGACTCCCAATTGCAAACCTTAATAAACTGCATACTTTTTTGCTGTAGGTGCAAAAATTCAGTGAAGAGTTCGATGCTAGTCATGCTACGAGAAGCACCGGCTATCTCTGTGCTGCTGTGCTGTCAGAAATTTTGAACAAGTATGACTAGTTTCTTATGGAATTGATGGAAATGAAGAAACAACAATGTGTGGTACTGTAAAGAGGAGCTCACATACGTTGATGGTTCTCATGTTCATTCTATCCAACATGAAAATGCCATTGAACTATATTCTAGTGCCCCAGTTTGGAAGCAGAAAAACAATTCAGATTCAAGTCTGTACTTCATAAGGTGAGGATCAAAGTTTTATTACTCATGTTTATTGCTTTACGTGTTACTTCTACTTTATTATGAGTTTTGTTGCCTCTAGTTTTTTGAAGAGTTTAAGTATTACCTGCTTTTTCTGATTTCAGCTTTCTTTGTGATGCCTTGGATGGTTGGTTTGCTCGCAAGTTTAATCAAGGTATGAATTCATCTTGTTCTTGTAGAATCAAGTTTCAGCAAAACCTTACTTAAGTGTCTAGAGTCTAATATCAATTATATGGGATCAACTCACTGATAATGCAATTTGTTCCCTCAATTTTTCTTTGTTTACACTTTTCATAGGTTCATGTCTTGAAGTAGACCGTGAATGACTACATACTGCATATGCCAATGGAGCATTAAAACTACTGATTGCCTGTATGACTCTAAACTGATTTACTAAAAATATTTTTTGTCCAATACTCTCTTTTCCCTTGTCCGCAATTAGAAAACAAAAATCTTAATCCGGGCACGTGTGACACTTTTTCTGCAACATGTCCGACACTTCTTTGGCTTTTATGACTAAAAAATAAATACATTAGAAAAAAGAAAGAAATCTCTACTTGAATGGGTTTTGAGCAAAACCCCCAAATTGAGCAAACCCTAGCCTTTGAACTTCCAATCGAACCAAGCATGAGCTTCCCGGGCTCCTATACGCGAATACCTGGCTTAGATGATGTGGGTACGTACGAAGGATATCAAGTGGGTTGATGTAGATTTCAAGTGTAGAGGAGAGATTTTTGGTGTGGCAGGGAGAGAGAGTGTGAGAGCGGAGAGGGAACGGAGAGTCTTCTCCTCCTTCTTCATCTGTTCCTCTCTTCTCTCTCTAAGTCTTTTGATGCTCTCCTCTCTCTCACTTTTCTCTTTCTTCCTAACGTACACCAGAAGCTTGCCCAGATTTTGTCCTTTTTTTTTTTCAGTGGGCGCGGGACCCACATATTTTGGATTGGGGGGAAACACACGCACTTAGGCGGGAAATATTACAAAATTTGGGAGAAACTAAGGCCTCGTTTGATTCATGGATTAAAATAGATAGGATTAATAATCCTGGGATTGGTAGTCTTGGACTATTGTCCTGGTATTAATTTCATTCCTAAGTCTACTCAATCCCATGTTTCGCGTAGGATTATTTATGGGATAAAAAACAAATTTTTTTTTAAAGAACCACATTTAAAAAATATTCGTTGAAAACATTTTTGGAAAAACAAAACTAGTTTTGAAAAACATTTACTTTGAAAGAACAATTTTGAAAATATTTTTTCAAAACAATCACAATCAAACTTTTTTCAAAAACATTTGTGGAAAAAATTTGTTGAAAAAAAAATTAATTAAAAATTGAAGTTTCTACGAAATTTTTTTATTTCCAAAATATTTTTTATAATAAAGTTTTTAAAAAATATATTATTTCCACAATTAGTTTTTAGATATATTTATTTTTTTGAAAATAATTTTAAAACAACAAATTATTTAAATAATAAAGTTTTTTTTATAAAACTATTATTGTTCAGAATTTTTTTATATAAAGATTTTGAAAAAGAAATTAAAACATTTTTTCAAAAAAAAAAAAAACCAATTTCGGAAATACTTTTTGGGAACACTTCCAATATCATCCGAATATTTTCGAAAACAATCCCATCTTTGGTAATTCTACCCAGTCCCACCTCCCCCCCGGGATTATATAGTACCTCCCATATAGGGATAAAAATAATCCCGAGAGTCATTCGGGAACCAAACATGGGATAAATCTAAAAGTGGTAAAGTTAGTCGTATCCCAGACAGTTAATCCGCGAATCAAACGAGGCCTAAGTTACTACTTTACATTCCTCATATGCCGAGAGTCATTCGGGAACCAAACATGGGATAACTCTAAAAGTGGAACAGTTAGTCCTGTCCTAGACAGTTAATCCGCGAATCAAACGAGGCCTAGGTGTCCACGTTTCGTAGAATCGTTACGTACAAATTCTAAAATTAATCGGCAAATATATTTTTGGAATGATTGATCTGAACCATTAGGATTCTACATCCTCAAA
This sequence comes from Vaccinium vitis-idaea, assembly GCA_963854785.1. NCBI lineage: Eukaryota > Viridiplantae > Streptophyta > Magnoliopsida > Ericales > Ericaceae > Vaccinium > Vaccinium vitis-idaea. Next base: position 4,813,529 of record OY978217.1, read on the forward strand.
ATTTGGGACGCGACACAAAAAGCAAAGGTCATCAGATATTGGCAACTATGTGATCACAAGACATTTAATGCATTAGTTTAACGCATCCCGATGCTTTGACTTCTTACGATGTTCCGATTGGGCCCCACCCGAGATATCTCTCATGGTCAGGAATCGTCAATATATTATATTAGATGTGTTACATTATTCATACAAAGAATGAAGTAAAGAGAGTATCGCAACACACCTAATCAGACGTAAAAACTCTTTTCCTTATTGAAATCGCGTCCCGATCAATGACATTTCTAAACCCAAACATGCCCAAATTTTAGGATTGTGGATTAATTAATATGAAAAACATAATAAATGGTCTCGATCGACGAGATTGAGTCGTGGTTCCATGGCTACTTAACATTCAACAACAGCGCAAGATTTAGTTGGCTAACAATTACATTGAACGTGTAGATTCTAAAGGTCATTGCCGAGTCAATTTTCACAATGATTGATCAGAACCGTTACAATGAAACTTTTCGCTGATTACGTCATCGACACCAAAATTGGAGATCATCGGATATCGGCGATCGAGTCATCGGATGGATCCCAAATCATTAAAGACTTATATTGAACAACCCGAGCACCACCTGAGTTTTTTTTTAGCGATCGGAACCGTCTATCCTTTACAAATCGCGGGGAATATCATTCGTACCTAAAATAAAGTCCATCACATATAGATAGGCATTCAATCGATAAAAAAAATATCATCCAAACAAGGGAATTTTTCTCTATCTAGGTCCTTTCTAACAGTTTCGGCCCTCATAGTGGCCCTATTTTGTACGAGTATGATTTAATTAATAACAAGAACAAAATCAACGGCCTCGATTGTTGAAAAAAAATTCGTATTACTTACATCTCGTACCTAGTTGCATCGAACAATATTTTTTCGATATTTTAGAATATAAATTTTTTGTATTTAACAAGGACTTTTATTGCTTTAGTTTTATATTACATTGTGTGGCTTCGGTTATGAGATTTTCTGGCTCAAACTATGAATTATTGTTCTCAATAATCGATATGAGATTTTGTGGTTTGAGAAATGAATCTTTGTGGAAGAATATATGAGTGTTTTGTGGTCCACTACAGTCCAAAATTTGTGACAACTATTGTGACTTTCAAAATGAGTGTTTGTAAAAGAAAATATGAGACTTTTGTGGTCCACTACAGTCCAAAAATTGTAAATAAATTTTATGGATTTCCATATGAGAATGTGTGGCTGAGTATGTGAGATTTTGTGGACCGATATACGAAATTTGGGAATATGACTAAATATGCGTCCCTATATTTATTTACGTGGCTACGTATATGAGACATGTCACTATCAATACATATGAATAAATAGACACGTCACAACAATATTTTTGGACTGTAGTGGTTCACAAAACACTCATATATTCTTCCACAAATACTCATTTTTTAAACCATAAACTTTCATATCAAATGACTTTTTATATGAGTGTTCTTCGAAGCATATATGAGATTTTGTGGTAACATTTCGTAATGACTCAATGTGGGCTCAAATATGTATTTGTGTGACACCTTATATGAAACATGTCACATCAATATATATACACACAATATGTGTCACATTTTCACTACAGTCCAAAACTATCATATGAGATTTTGTGGCACGTTTTATGAGGTTGACTTTTGCCAATATGACATTTTGTGGCTCTTTCGAATTTTTGTGGTACTTTTATGAGTATTCGTGGCTTCATATATGAGATTCTTGAAACCCAAAACCGTTATATGAGAGATCACGCGACGTTTTATGATTGTTTTTGGCTCTCCATATGAGATGAAAGATGACCGGTATAGGGGGTCACTTTTTGCATATGTGGCCCAATCTCGACCGTCGATCTGGTCAAAGTTGCATATGGTATGCCCTTTTATATTTTTAGCTACAAAATCTCATATTTGACCCAGAAAAACTCATATTTGTTGTCACAAAATCTCATTTTTGGGTCCAAAAAAGGGGTGCACATAGTAGCATGCCTCCAAAAGTTATCTTGAACTCGTATAAAAAAACTCCTCCTTCAATGCAACAACCCAAAAGCCTTACAAGGTTTCGGTATTGAAGTTTGGAAATCATTATCACTTCGTTCTTGAACTCTTGAAGACCTTCAAGACCTTGTCCAGAATTTCTCGAAAGCCTCTTTACGGCGATTTCTTGTCCAATCAACAGGTTACCGTAGAAATCATGAAACACACGTGTTACAAAGGTATAACTCACTGTTTTCTAACTGTAAAACTAAAATTAGATACCTTACCTTGTAAACAGGACCAAATCCACCCTCTCCAATCTTATACGTATTGGAGAAGTTATTAGTGGCAGTGGCAATAGTAACCATATCAAACAGCGGTAATCCTATGTCATCTTTTTCTGTTTTCAGACCTGTGGAATGAGAAACTAATTGATTACTGTTGCTGATCAGACTACTTCCATGATATACTTGGAACTAAAAATTTGGATCTGTAGTTTGCAATCTCCATTTTAATGAAAGAAACACAGGGAATCCTGATAGCTGAATTACAAATGAATGAGAATTCTGTCAATGGATGATCAAATACACTTATTTTCTTTTCCCTCTTCCAAAACATCCACCAGCATAACAAGCTCAGGACAAGCATCCCACAAACTGCTGGTACAACTACTATGATCACGAGTGCTTTCTTTCGATTGAGATCTGGACCAATTACAAGGAAGCAAATGCCTATTTCAGAAAAACTTGAGAAAAACCAAGTGAAGAGTATAGGGTACAACATGCTCATACCTAGTTTCTGAAGCGGGCATCCTTATATATATATAAATATCCTGCCTAACATTCTCTTGAGTGAGCTCGTGAATATCAAGTAGATCACCAAACCAAATCAAAAAGCCACTGCCAATTCCACTGAACTCTAAAGTAGCATAAGCCGTACAGGAACAATTCTTCAAACACTCTGCCCTGCATTCTTTAGCTTTCATGCTCATGTCCAGCCAATATTCCAACAGGTCCGGCAATTTTAGTTTTTCCACCTTTACAAATCCTTCTCCCTTTTGGCAATCAAGTGGAATTCTTCTCTTACATCCGCTAGACCAATTAAAAATCCCTCATTCATTCTGCAATTGTGGTACAAATCCTTGCAAGCACTCACAGGTTGGCGATTTGTTAATTTTGGAAATGCCATTAATACCACAACACCACAATGTCCATATTCATTCATTCCGGCTAAAAGTGTATCAGATGGGTAATCAAAGCTTTACCATGTATAATTCTCGTTACTCGAACTACTTGTGCCCATAAGGACAAGGTTCCCAGAATCCAGCAGCTGCGCAACTGAATTTTGCACACTTCTGGAAGAATTCGATGACCAGATAATACTGTTTGATCCATTGAGAAGGACAAGATTTCCATCACTATTGATAATTAAAGTTCCATTTGAATCTGGTATTGGCTTTTCCCTATTTGCTACCCAAACCACAATTTCTGAGAAGCTCTTGTATCATATGCCTAAAAACCAGTTTTTCGTACCGTTTGGTGAAAAGAAGCCTAGGACAAAGGTTTGGCCAGAGGAAACCAAAGTCTCACCGGCGGTAAGCACTTGATCTAGAGTTAAGGTATCACCTGCAGAGGAGGATTGAAGATGTGAGAATGATATTAGGGAGCAAAATAAGATGAAAGGGAACGTCTCCATGGACAATTCTCAGATGAAGAAAAAAAATATGCTGCATTATTTAGATTATGCAATTAGCTTCTTTGACATTTCAACTGTGGAAAGGTCTAAATGCTTCAGCTTTTTAGGCTTTAAGACATAGAAGTCAGTTATGGTTGCACTTCCTCAAGCTTTCAGGGGGAGATAGTTTTACAGGTTTGATTGACTGAGTAGGGATAAGTGCCGAAATGTACACACTTGAGCCGCTTAATTTACATGTGTTATATTCTTTTATTCTATTTTCCTAATGTCTTTTGTGTATTTTTGTGATTTTAGGTTCTGAGAGCAAGGTACCAATTTTAGCCGTAAATTCGAGAATTTGCAACGGAGCTGTCCACACTTGCATTGCGCTGAATCAATTTTCCATCATCAGCATGTGCCTTTTCTCCTTTTTTTTCCCAGCATCCATTCCACCGAATAATAAAAGAGGGAGTAGTCAGCATGGTCTTCACTTCAATGGGCTTTATTATAAAGCATGGGGTCTCATGCTGGTAAAGACAAAATTTATTGAACCAAGCCAGAGAGAGAACGTGATATAGCTGGGCATCAGTTCATCAATTAAAGGGGTGGTGGACATATTTTTCATTAAAAGGAGAGCAGACCCCTTAGAGAGGAGGGCGGACAGAGACCCCTTTGGGGCAAATTTCGGACAGAAATCAGAAGAGAGGTTCTTTGGAACCAACCACAGTCCAGTCGCCATGTTCGGCTAAACCCCTCGTCTAGGGGAAGATGAAGCTCCGCTCCAAGTAATTTTTGTTTATGTATAGGTTCTAGGTTTATTTATTCGAATCGATTGTATAACTAGAACCCGTTTTGTTTCAATTGAACGGAACGATTTTTAATGCTTTCAATCAATTGAGTATTTGTACGCATGCTTCACAAATACGAGTTATGCAATGGCTTTCTGTGTTTGTGCTTGGGTGACTGAGATGGGTTATGCTCGTAAGACGGATCGTGCCACTGGACAGCCCGTGAAAGAGACGGGTTGTGCTAGCGAGACGGTCCGTGCTATGGGATAGTCCCATGCCTATCAACAACACAATTATTTTCTTGACAATTATGATTCGGATAATAAACTTAGCCTACGCATAACCTTGTTACGCGGTCGGGGTGGATTCGAAACCCTGGATATTTTTCTCCACCAGTTTCACTCAATTCAATCACTGCTTTTCTTTAGTTTAAATTATTTTGAGAATGAAAATGAACCCATCAATCTTTTTTGAATTAAAATAGAGATCAATCGAAAATAATGTAATTTAGCCAGTCTGTCTCTGTGGATCGACACTCGGACTTAGCCACTATTTTCTAGAGTAGTAGTTATTTCCTTGTTTTTATAAATGTATTTTTGATACGAAAACGACCGATCAAGTAGCTATTCTTTGCAATGATTTCTTAGGACGACTTTTCAGGCATAAAAACTGAGGAAATCATCTCCCAAGTCTAGGGAAAACTGTATGTGAATAAAGCATAGGTAAAGCAGATTGTAAGCTTTATTTCACCTATGAAATTGACACATTACTATAAAGTCCACCAAAAAACAATCACAATAAATAATGCTCTTTTGCAAAAAACAATATAGCAAGAGTGTCACACCCATGTATGCCATTTTGTCATCGTTACTCTCAATTTTTTGTCCCTCAACCTCAAATGACAACTTTTGACAAAACATTTGGTCGCTGAAATTTTCATGCTGAGCCGACCACATCATTTAGTCGGTGTATAATTGTTTCCGCCACCGAATAATTTAGTCGCCGGAAAGTGATACTCCTGTGGCGACCACTTTTTTAGTCGGCTGCCTATGTCTTCAGCGACTAAATATTTGGTTGCTCGAGTTCACTTTCAGCGACAACCAGTTTTGTCGGTGACAAGTGATCGTCTGCGACAAAAAAAAAAGTTTAGTCGCCTAATACTTTCCCAAACAAGGTGTCCCCGACTGAACAGGGCGACCAAAAGTTTAGTCGCCAAGAAGTTTCGGCAACCAAAAAGGACCATTTGGCAACTACATTTTTTGTCACCAAATGCGTTTTTTCTTGTAGTGAATAGCAAGAGTGTCACATCCATGTATGCCATTTTGTCATTGTTACTCTCATTTTTTTGTCTCTCAACCTCAAATGACAACTTTTGACAGAATTTTTTTTCATTGTAGGTGTGGCACCCAATTTTCCATTTATGAGAAATAGCAAGGAATTCTTCAAAAAATGAAGTTAGAAAAACCCAATTGACAATTTGGATGCAGGATCAACCAACAAAGTTATTTGGGACCCAAGAAAAGCAAAAAATGGGGAAAAAAGACGAAAGAGAAGTAAACCTTTTTGAGCTTGACCTTGAAGGTCTTCTCTTTTGAAGAATGGAAAACTACAACACTACGTTTATACTCTCCTCAGTTTCCCTAACCACCAAAGAAGAACAAATTAATTTACTTATCTGATTACTAGGAATTAAATTCCTTGGAATTTTCTTGGGTGGGAATAGTAATATGATTACCGGGAATCTAATTCCTCTTGGGTGGGAATAAGAATAAGATTACTGAGAATTTAATTCCTAAGAATTTGATACTGGTGTAATTTCATTTTATTGGGTTCAGAGTCCCTTTTTTTTTTTTTGGTGCCTCAGAAATAATGGGTTGAATAGTTAAAAAAAAGAAGAAGAGAAGACTCGGAGTAGCTTGATAATGATTGATAAAGAATTCTCTACCTTCACCAGGACTCCAGATTAAAGAAAGATTGGCAGCAAAACCAACATACCCAGAAGGTGAGCATTGTATAGCGTAATTGAAAAAGGATCATCATGCTATCATGAGGTTACCAATTTGTTATTCTTGAACTCCTTTTTCAAGCAAGTCGTCGCTAGCTCATGCAGTAGAGCTCTTGGATGCCCCGTACTGCATTCTCGGATCGAGTCTCATTCCCTCCTCCTCCCATGTAATAGATTAGGAATGACGAATAATGACAAAAAAAAAAAACTCCTTTTCTTCAACAATCTTCCCGGAAAATTGGGACACAACCATTACCATTGTTTCCTACAATCATGGATAGGTTCTTACTTTGCTTTTGGACAGTTCAATCATCAAAATGAGTCCATTTCCTAATGTTCTCTTCTGCTTTTTCAATGCCAGAACAATCTTAGAGTAAGAAATATAACAAATTTATGTCAATCTGTATGGGCCACCTGATGGGCGATCTTGTGACACGAGACCCTACCCTCCCATAAATATGCATTATTACGAATTTACTAGGGATGGCAACGGGTAGGGTATGGATCGGGGACCCTATTCTACCCCCGATCCCCAATTGTGAAGTTCTTCCCCATCCCCACCTCCATACCCGCCTCCCATTGGGGATCGGGTATATTCGGGCAAATCCATATCCAAACTAGTTGAACAAAAAAAAAAAAAGAGGATAAGATCTAATTTATGTGTCCTATACTAACAAAAACAACCATTTAAAACAAAATAGAATAGAAAGTTGCGAAGAAATAATAGTCTACCAAGATTATATACAATTTTAAAAACTATCATCATTAAACTTTTTTTAACACTTAACCATATAGTTTTAATTCGGAACAATATACATAAATTATACCAATATGCATACTTATATATAGGGAGTACTTCTAATCCGGACCTCCATGATCCAAACATTTTTTTGACAATCCGATCCGTCCAATGTGTTCAAAAGGTGTTTTCAAGGGTACACGCGAGAAATCTTCAAAAAAAAATACCGGGAAGGGCTTGATCCAAGCAGTTTTCGCAAAAACTTTATATTTACAGTTTCTGAACACATTGGACGGCTCGGATTTTCCAAAATTAATTTGCAACACAAAAAAAAAAAAAAAAAGCTTCAATCCGGGGGTCCGGATTAGAAGTTGTGCGCTTATATATATACACACAGACATATACATTTATATACTACTATATGCCCGCATATATACATACAATATTCATTAAAATATGTGTACAATTTGAAACGGGAGCGGGTATGGGTATCACAAAATCATACCCGCTCCATTTTCAACCGGGGATTCTTTAACTTCTACCATACCCGCTCCTATTGGATGAAAAATCGAATAATATCCTCCTCCAAATAGCCGGAGGTGGGGCGGGTATCCATTGGATTTGGGGAAATTGTCATCCCTAGAATTTACGCACATGTTTCAAATTATTGTGTACTAGTGTTTACCGCACTAGGTTTTTGTTTAAGCGACGTTTTATGTGCAAAAACACAGATATTCTTTGGGAATTGATATTGGCACTCCCCATTTTGATATTGGCACTCCCTTTTTTGTTTCTATTAAGTGAAGTTACTAAACAACACTTGTGCTTTATAATTATATTTATCCTTGCTATCAAAATGACCGACTAATCCTTTTATTTATCCAATAGAGAGAGAATGAAAAAAAATATATTTAATTCCAGAGCTTCATGGAAACAATATTTGTTTAGCCATTGTTGCACCTTATTTATTGAAGTAGTTTGGTGTTTGGTCCCCACCAATTGATTTAGTTTTCGACTAAATTGATAAGATTGTTATGAATTGATTTGGTTTTCGACTAAAAAATATTGGCATCTCGGCTTATAGAATTTGGTGCTCTTCTCTTGAGATTGTATTAACTAATGAGATTTTTTACTGTTATATGTAGCTTAATAATAATTGTATGGATTCATTATTGGAGTCTGTAAGTGGAGTGAAGTGTTCGTATTTTATTTGTTGATGTTAAATTGGAATATGCAGATTTAGAGTTTAAGTGGAATAGAGTGGTGTTTTATGTGAATGGTCATCTGCTGGTGTATGTATGAACGTGGAATATGCCGGGCTGCGGACATCAAATTTGTGTCCAGTTGTTTGATTAGTGGAGTTCCCTCATTAGTTTTGGAGATAATAAAAGGGTTATTTTAGTCATTTTGATAGTTAAGGATAAATGTAAATATAAAGTATAAGGGTAATTTAGTAACTTCACCTAATAAAGACCACAAAAGGAGTGTCAATATCAAAATGGAGAGTGCCAATATCAATTCCCTTTTCTTTTCCTGAGTTTTTTTTTAAAAAATGTTTTTATCCCCTAAATTATCCACATTGTTTCTACTTCGTCCCTTAACTATGAAAACCATAAATCGAAAGATTGGATCAAACACTTTGCGATGTTGATTGAGTTGAATTTTTTTACAAAGGTCACTTGGAAATCAAAGTAATGAATGTCTCAGATCGTGTGTGGGACTCTAAACCCCACAGAGCAATTTCTACATAGAGCTTTATGTGGGTAAACGGTTTTCCGTCTAAAAAAGTGGATGGCATTAATTATTGGATGAAATAGGTTGCAATCAAATAGTTTAGGGAGTAAATTTGTGATTTTCATAGTTTAGGGGTGAAGTAGAAAAAAATATGAATAGTTTCGGGGATAAAAGCATACAAAAGTACTCTATGAGAATGGAAAAAATCTTCTCCCTAATTGGAATTACATTAGATTTTCTTTCGGTCTTCCTGCGAAGATATGAGAGATACTGGAGTACTGTCTAAGAATTCTCCTACGAAACGACAATAGACAAACAGGACTTGATTTTTTGTTGTGTAAACTAACATACACCACAAATACCTGACGTGAACATATTCCAAGCCTTTGACTTGATTTGTGATTTTCATAGTCTAAGGATGAAGTAGAGAAAATATGAATAGTTTAGGAGATAAAAGCATACAAAACTCTTCTTTCTCGGAACAAATTACGAGCCATCCAGTCCCGATTTTTTCGGAAAAATGTTCTAATGCTGAAAAAATCTGGACCATCGGTTGCATTTTTTGACAATCTGAATGTATCTAAAGAATACCACGTCAGTCGTATCCTATTTGCACCCAAAATTTTCTTTCGGTCTTACTGCGAAGATATGAGAGATACTGGAGTACTGTCTAAGAATTCTAAGCTATAACATTGCAGCTGTATCGAGATGATTAATTCTCCTAAGAAACGAAAATAGCCAAACGGCCCAAACAGAATTTTTTGTTGTGTAAACTAACACACCCCACAAATACCTGACGTTAACATATTCCAATTCTCTGTCAAACAGCCGTTATCTTGAAAGTTACATTTTCTAGACAGCCAAATTTAAACGTCTAAGTGTGGGGAAACTTGATAGCGCTCTATTGATCATTATCTTCCCCCTGTGGCTATCTTGTTTTCAGAATGAGAAGCTTGTATATTGATACACAACATGAACAGTGTTATGGATTATCGCGAACACCTGTTCAATCCTACAACGCCCCTACGGATCTTGGGAACAATGAATCACAGAAAAGACAAGCATTTTCCAAACAGGACTTGATTTTTTGTTGTGTAAACTAACATACACCACAAATACCTGACGTCAACATATTCCAAGCCTTCGACTTGATGTGCGATTTTCGTAGTTTAAGGATGAAGTAGAGAAAATATGAATAGTTTAGGAGATAAAAGCATACAAAACTCTTCTTTCTCGGAAAAATTTACGAGCCATTTAAAAATGCAACTAACGGTCCGGATTTTCTCGGAAAAATGTTCTAATTCCGAAAAAATCCGGACCATCGGTTGCATTTTTGGGCGGCCTAGATGTACCTAAAGAGTACCACGCCAGTCGTATCCTATTTGCAACCAAAATTTTCTTTCGGTCTTACTGCGATGATATGAGAGATACTGGAGTACTGTCTAAGAATTCTAAGCTATAACATTGCAGCTGTATCGAGATGATAATTCTCCTAAGAAACGAAAATAGCCAAACGGCCTAAACAGGAATTGAATTTTTGTTGTGTAAACTAACACACCCCACAAATACCTGACGTTAACATATTCCAATTCTCTGTCAAACAGCCGTTATCTTGAAAGTTACATTTTCTAGACTGCCAAATTTAAACGATGGGAACTTGATAGCGCTCTATTGATCATTATCTTCCCCCTGTGGCAATCTTGTTTTTAGAATGAGAAACTTGTATATTGATACACAACATGAACAGAGGCAGGAAGACATCAATGAAAGGTTTTACCATACCTCTTCTCTTGTACTCTTTATTTTCCATCTTAATTATTTCCAGTGCAGTAGACACCATATCAAAAACCCAGATTCTCTCAGATGGCCAGACTATAGTTTCATCCGATGAAAGCTTTGAAATGGGGTTCTTCAGCCCTGGGGGTTCCAAGAATCGGTATGTGGGAATTTGGTACAACAAAATCTCTCATGGGTTGGTAGTATGGGTTGCCAACAGAGAAATCCCCCTTAATGATAAACTTGGTGTATTACGGGTCATTGACCCTGGTATTCTTATTCTTCTCAATGGTAGAAACAACACCATATGGTCCACCAACACATCAAGAACCGTGCAGAATCCCGTAGTGCAACTTCTTTATTCAGGAAATCTTGTCGTGAGAGATGCAAATGACAACAACCCAGATAATTTCCTGTGGCAGGGTTTTCATTACCCGTGTGACACTTTTTTACCGGGCATGAAGCTTGGGAAGAGCTTGGTGACTGGCCAAGAGTGGTTCATCTCGTCGTGGAAGAGTAAGGATGATCCAGCAAAAGGTGATTATGCATATTTCTTGGATGTTCGAGGGTACCCACAAATTTTCATTAGCAATGGTTATGTCGAGCTGTTTCGATCGGGGCCGTGGAATGGTGTCCGGTTTAGCGGGTCACCAAACCTAAGTCCAAACACAATTTACCGCTTCGGTATGCATTTCGAAAGGCAGGAGGTGTTCTATAGTTATGACCTCTATAACAGCTCAATTGTTTCTAAATTTATCATCAATTCAAATGGCGTTGCACAACGCTGGACATGGGTTGATCGAACTAAGAGTTGGGTCCTTTACCTGACTCTACCTACAGATAATTGTGATGCTTATAAATTGTGTGGTCCGTATGGAAGCTGTGATGTTAACAAATCCCCTGTATGCAGTTGTTTGGATAAATTTGTCCCTAGATATCCTAAAGATTGGGAAACGACAGATTGGTCGGGCGGGTGTGTTCGGAGGAGACAATTAGACTGCCACAATGGAGATGGATTTGTAAAGTACTCAAACATAAAATTGCCAGACACACGGAGTTCATGGTATAATGTGACCATGACACTTTTGGAATGCAAGGAGGTCTGCTTGAAAAACTGCTCTTGTATGGCTTACACGAATTTGGACATAACTGGAGGTGGAAGTGGTTGCTTGCTATGGTTCAACGAGCTGGTTGACATCAGAGAGTTCAGTGAAAAGGGGCAGGATATTTATATAAGAATTGCTTCCTCTGATTTAGGTAAGAATTCTTCCAATGCTTTACATTGTTGCTGGAAACTAGAGCTCTTTTTGACTGCCTAGGAATAAAATAAGAAACCAGGCTAGGTGAAAGAACATGCAAAATCAAGAGGCATGTAGTAGTGCTCTCCTAGAAGCATACGAATCATTTGCGCATTGAAGAAGTTATGGCGAAAATCGAAAAAATATTTTCTTTGTATTGATGCTAAAATATAATAACGGTTCCTTTGTCCTCTCCTTGAAGCATCTCTCATCAACGATCATTGTGATAGCATCCCAAATAGACCTAGGCCTGTCTCAATCTTAGAGAAGTAGCTCTCAGTTATCAAATTATTTACTGAATAACTTGCTTCTTAATTGATATACATCTTTGAAGAACTTTGTAGCATCGCAGAATAATAGAAGGTAAAACAATAAATTTTCAGTTGGGCTATTATTGTTTTTACAATCTTTTTTATCTGGTGCAAAAGCATTCTTTGCATGTGTGCTTTCATGGTTGCACCACCAAATTAACTGAACTTTTTGTTTGAATGGAAGACTCACCAGTCCGACATGGTGGCTCGAATGACAAAAAAAAAGTGATAATCATAGTGGCATTGACAATAATCACTGGAATGTTTCTGCTGGGTCTGTGCATATTGTTGTATTTTCGGAAAAGGAAGAAAAACGATGAACGGCTGAGGACGGAAGGTAACGTATATGAGTCATTTTGTGATGAACATAGGTGACGTTATCTTTTATTCAACTATTGAGAACAAACTATAGTTGCTCATGCCTACCAGCCTAAAATGTTCTACTCTGCAGAAAGCCATGCACAGAACTCCAGACACGGTCACTCTAACCAAAGCCAGAAGGACGAACTAGAGTTACCCTTGTTTGACTTTGATACAATAGCTAGTTGTACCAATAACTTCTCAGCTGACAACATGCTAGGACAGGGTGGATTCGGACCTGTTCACAAGGTAACAACGTAGATACCGGCCTATGTAGTATTTTTTTGTGCTTGGTTTGTGCAGCGGTCCCATTGGGGCTGTTGGACGTGAAATGCAGGCTCAGATCTATCTGCTTGAAAGGTATGCAATGTTAGGTCTGTCTGCTTGTATTGGTAATCATGATTGAACCTTTTCAAAGGAAATGAAGGTTGATCTTATCTAAAATTTATTAAAAAACGTTCAAAATGTGTAGACAAATTTTCGCCCTCCAAAAGTACACCTACAGGAACATAACACGTGCTTCTGTAATACGAAAATGGTTTGTGTTTTTAGGCAGTTGCACAGAATATAGTCCCTTCATACTTTATAATGAACAGTGGTGTTTATTTTCTCATACAAAACTCCCTACACATCCTGATGTTTCCCTGTGGTATGCATGACTATGGATTGTCCAACATAACCCTCTTGTTCAATGTCCAACAAGGAAAGAAATAAACTACCTACGGATGGGCCAACGGGTATTGAAGGAAAAGAACAACTACTTCTAATTACAAGATTATTGAATATCCTATTGATCAAATTGCGATCTTCTGGGTAGGGTGGAAGACGGACGAGAAATAACATGTTCTTTGTAATATGAAAATGATCCTTGTTTTTAGGCAGTTCTACAGAATATAGTCCCCTCATATTTTATAAGAAACAATTAGTGTGGTGTTTTTTTTCTCATATGAAACTTTCTACATATCCGAAGGTTTCCCTGATGTAGTGTTTCTTTTCTCAAATGGCTACTAGTAATTTTAAGAATATCATACTTATGAAATTGCTTTCTTCAGGGTAAGCTGGAGGACGGACGAGAAATAGCTGTAAAGCGGCTGTCTAAAACTTCCAGACAAGGGCTTGATGAGTTCAAGAATGAAGTAAGCTGTATTGCCAAACTTCAGCATCGAAATCTCGTGAAGCTTCTTGGGTGCTGCATTCAAGGAGAAGAAAGGATGTTAATCTATGAATTCATGCCTAACAAAAGCTTGGACTCCTTCATTTTTGGTTTGTGTCTCTCATATCTTTAGGAAATATATTTGCAACTAATCTACTATCAGTCCGAAGTCAAGTGGCTAAACATGTCCATGAGAAATGATCATTAACTCTGGCTACTCCAAATAATATTGTATTAATTTCTTTTTTAAAAGCATGAATTAGTGAAGACTATAGGTGGCAAATGGGTGGGTTGGGTTGGGTTTTGATGGGTTGATATTGGTTATGGGTTGAATATGGACGGGTTGAATATGGGTTGGGTTGAAATAGGTTAAGTCAAATCCAACCCAACCCAACCCGACCCAACCCATTTTTTTTTCCAATGGAAACAGAGCACTAGTTACAGTAATTAACGTTGGCATATCTTCCCATTCCAATTCTAATTTCAAAACCTAACAAACTTTTTGTAGATGAGATTTTTATTTTTTGCCCACAAGTCCCACAACGGTCCTCGCTTGTTCTCTCTCTCTCTCTCCCCCCACGGCCCACAGCGCAAGTCCCTCCGTGGGAGTGAACCAATTCTACAATGGGACAATTGTCTCCAATGGGATCAATTCTACAAACGGAAGAACCACAGGAAAGACTGTATGAGGCGTACAACGAGCTAAACGGTCTACCCCAACTGTCACTCCCCTCTGCCACCTCATCTCCTATTCCGACCCATCCCTTGCCCAAGAAAAGTCCCTCCGGGGTGAACCCATTTTTAACCCAACCAAACCCATGTAAATATAGGTTGTTATGGGTTCAACCCATGTCAACCCATATTACGATATGGGTAGATTGGGTTGGGTTATAAGTGGACGGGTTGGGTTGGGTTCATGGGTTGGGTTGTCAATTGCCACCTCTAGTGAAGACTATGTAGTTCTATTGCAACATAGGCGGCTGCATGACTTGGTTTTCCAATAACAATTTGACTTTTTATCATGGAATTTGTCCCTGTTAAATTCAGTCACTAGGAATAACAGCATTTATTGGATGAAAATTTGGGCAGATGAAAGTGGGCGAGCATTACTGGACTGGCCAAAACGCTATAACATTATCAATGGGATTGCTCGTGGGCTTCTCTATCTTCATCAAGATTCTAGACTCAGAATCATTCATAGAGATCTCAAAGCTAGCAATATTTTGCTAGATATTGAAATGAACCCAAAAATATCAGACTTTGGGATGGCTAGAATTTTTGGCGAAAATGAGACAGAAATTAATACAGAAAGAGTGGTTGGAACATAGTAAGAACCTCTTAATATGTTCTATACAGCTGTTTATTTGTAGTAATTAAAAGTTCACTTCCTTATTCAAGTCTTTATTGCAGTGGTTACATGTCACCAGAATACGCGGTTGATGGGCTTTTCTCGGTAAAGTCTGATGTTTTTAGTTTTGGTGTTCTTGTGCTGGAGATTGTGAGTGGGAAGAGAAACAAAGGTTTCTTTCATCCAGATCACTACCTCAACCTCCTTGGACATGTGAGTGTTTACTATATATTTTGTAAATATATCCTCTAAAACATCCCCGGTGGTTTTTTCCATTTTTGCAATACCATTGGCAAAATATGGTAAGGATTACCAGAATTTGGTTTGCTACAATTTTATTTTACCATCTTATAAAAATACTTTTTATTTCTTGGCAAAAGTTAGTGTTGTTAGTGTTACATGGTCTTGGGTAGAACTCAACTCAAAAAGCTAGCTAATGGAGTGAGGGTGCCCTTACGCTTATATATTTTGTATTACTTTGGTACCTAGGCGATGTGGGAATTCACTTTACACCCTCCCTCGCGCGCATCATGGTCACTCCGCATCACCTGCCGCCAGGGCAGGCCCTGGGCATTAGCCCATCGTTTAGGGCCCCCAATTTTTGGCCCAATAATAGAGCCCCCAAATTTCTAAAATATGTTTTATATTATGTAAAGGCAGTTGTTTGGTAGATAACATTATAGTAGTTCAGTGGTGAGGCTTCCTTGTTGTAACCATGAGGTTTGGTGTTCGAGTCTTACTACATGCATTTTTTGACACTAAGATATTTGGAACATGCACAAAATATTCTTAACTACTGCAGGTGGCGTGAATGGAACTCACGACCTCCAGTTCCAAGTTTTACTCATCGAAAATGACCCGCGTGGACCCTTGAAAACACCTTTTAAACACATTGGATGGTTCGGATTTCCCAATAACAATTTTTTAAGTAAAAAAATTACATTTTTTCTTATTTACGGGAGGTCCTTACCAGAAAATTTGCCTATATATATATATACACACACACCAATTTAAAAAGGCCCCATATGTTGAAACTCGCTTAGGGCCCCGAAAATCTCAGGGCCGGCCCTGCCTGCCTCATGCAGGCTAGAGGCATGCACCCTACCCATCTTTGGAACCTAGCTCTGATACCATGTTACACGGTCTTGGGTAGAACTCAACCCCAAAAGCTAGCTCATGAAGTGAGGGTGCCCTCATGCTTATATATTTCATATTCCTTTGGTACCCAAGAGACGTGGGACCTTACTTTATAGTTAGTTGTAAATTTGTGAGGTTTGAACTCCACTTAAAAATCCATGGGAGCATATGGTGCCTACTACTAGCTAGGCTACCACTCTAATTGCTATCTTTTAGAAATGATACTCCATTGGTTCCAAATCTTTTACGGCATAAGTACTCATTTTCACCATTGAAATTTATTGGAGAACAAAAGTATTAATGATGATGATTTAGCAGTTTTGCAATGCCAAAGTTGGCACAACAAACGGCATTGCCAAAGTTTGGTGAACTATAGGCCTATAGCGAAAGTTTGGCATTAGCAATGAGTATGGCATACCCCCAGAGCTGCTCTTTTATGTGTTAAGACTCTAGTATTGATAAAACTGTTATGAATTGTGCAGGCATGGACACTACACAAAGAAGATAGGTCAATTGAACTGATTGATCCAACCGCGAGGGAATCATGCTGTCCATCGGAAGTGTTGCGATCCATCCATGTAGGTCTATTATGCGTGCAACAACACCCGGAAGATAGGCCGAGCATGTTGTCTGTGGTTCTGATGTTGGGAAGTGAAGATTCATTGCCATGGCCTAAACAGCCTGGCTTTTTTACTGATAGGAATCTTTACAAAGCGGACACTTCATCTAGCAAGAATGCACCAAGTTCAACTTCAACGAAAGACTTGACCGTCACAGTACTCGAGCCTCGATAATGTAATTATGTACGTCTGTAACATTTTCCAGTCAAAACTCGTGCCTTCCATTTCATGTTTCTTAAAGGACGTCTGTATCATTTTCTACCTTGGTCTACTATGTATGCAACTGCATCAAGAGCATATGCCAATTATGTCATCTGTGGTACTGATGTTGGGTGGCAAGGACGCATTGCCTCAGCCTAAACAACCTGGTTTTTTCACCGAGAGACTTGAAGGTGGAAGATTATCACGCTGGGTTTTACCAATTTCAGTAAATCAAGTCCCCATTAGTCAGATGCTCTATGGAACATAACGTAGCTGATTCTTTGGATATATATCTCTATAACTGTCAAAACAAGAGGCCCATTTGCTGCCTTTGCAGGGGCGACTCTACCATGTTGGCAGCGAGGTCAAGCGACCTCGTTAGTATTGTCAGTGCTGGATTACTCGTGCAAGATTAAAACAAATATTTCCAACTAAATTTGAACCATCTTGTCATAGACCTAACAAAATAAAACAAAACAAGCCTAAGCTTTAAAGCCCAATATGTAGTAGTACACATTAAAGCCTAATATAAAAATATACACAGTTAAGGGGATAGTGAATGACAACTTAAAAAAAAAAGTTTTAGTGACAACGTGTCACTAAAAATGTGTTTCTAAAAAGTATTCACAGGTTTTTAGTGAGTTGTCACTACCTGTAATTAGTAACAACTCACTAAAAACTTGTCACTGAATACTTTAGCAACACACTTTTAGCGACAAAATTGTTGTCACTAAAGATCAAAAAATTTAGTAGGGCTATCTTTTCTCTCTACCTGTGTCGGCCAAAAAGAGAAACTCAAAAGAAGAAGAGATTTGTTTCCGTAGGCGTTGTCAAAGTTTTTTTTTTTTTTATACAGCTTTTCATTATAGATACTACTATGTATTTTTGTCAGCGCTGGATGAAAATCCTGGAGTCGCCATTGTGCCTTTGGCCATCTGTCTTTCTACTCGTGTTTATTTGTTTACTATGATGATCTGTAACCAGTTTTACCTCATATTATTTTTCACAATACCTTTCGTTTTTCGGTTGGGATTGAAAGAACAGAAATGGGTCTTTGAGTTGGAAGGTCATGTAACCCTCCACTCCCGGATTTCCTTCTTGGGTGGTATCTAACTAATGCTAAAAAGTGTTGGGATAAAATGCGGAAGCACCCAAGCACCAAAATTCAAACACAACCACAACGCAATAAATGGAAACACGATGAAAAATAAAATGGAGAGAGACACGCAAGATTTACGTGGAGGATACCGTTCTTCCACTGTGAGTAAAATTGTACAAATACACTTGAGTATGAATATCCCACACCCAATCCCTTATACCGCACTCCTACAAGAACTCTCTCTCACCCCCAAGCCAAAGGTTGACACTTGCACACAACTTTATAACTCTTGGTTGCACCACCACCCTCACTACTTACACTGTCGTACCAAACAAATATATGAATAGTTACCCAACAACCCATGCATTAAAGCTTAATGCATTTTCCAAACCTTTGTCGAGTAAACAATTTTCCCAATCAACCGATACAACCCTTTGCACTTCTCTCCTTTCATTAAGACCTTACCGCCACGTGTGATTTTCATGGCTCCACCTCCAGTAAAATACTTGCATCCATTGGAGTCTATCCGGCTAAGTGAAATTAGATTCCTTCGTAACTTCGGGATATAAGCCACACCACCCAAAGTACAAACCGCTCATCAAACATTTTTATCTTTACATTCCCAAAGCCTTGAATTTCACATGAAGTCCCATTGCCCAAAAACAGTGACCCACCATTTTTTTCTTGGAGTGTATCAAAAAATTCGTTCTTGGAGCAAACATGCATAGTGCAACCGGAATCTAAAATCCACTCATCTTGAGAAGAAGTGTTTATACTTTCAGAGACTGTGAGAAGATCTCCATCATCCGTCATCACCAAAGAATTGCAACTCGAAGCGTCATCACATTTCTTCCCTTTGTTCTTGCGTAAAGGACAATCGCGCTTCACATGGCCAAATTCTTTGTAACTGTAGCATTGTACACCCTTTCCTCTGGAACTAGAATTGGACACGTTGCTCCCTCCAGATCTACCATCAGATTTCGTTCCCCGATTCTCACTTTGAACCGCAAGAGCCCCACTTTCTCCACCCTCAAAGCTTGACCTTTTTTTAGTGCAATGAGAAACCAACGCCGACTGCACTTGATCCAAACTCACCATATCTTTCCCATACAAGAGAGTTGACACCAAAGTATCATACGAATTCGGAAGAGATGTAAGAAGCAAAATGGCATTGTTTTCTTCTTCAATATTTACATCAATTTTCCACAGCTGATCCAAATAACCATTGAACACGCTCATGTGCTCCATAAGGTTCCCGCCTTCCAACATCTTCAGCTTGTACAATTGCCACTTCAGATGTAACTTGTTAGTCAAGCTCTTCGCAAGATAGAGCTTTTCCAACTTCTCTCACAAGGCCGACGCCGAATCCTCATCCATGACATTGTTGATAATATTATCAACAATACAGAGCCGAATCGTGCTCACACACCTCGACTCCAACTCCTCCCATTCATCATCTTTCATCGTCTCCGGCATTTATCCTTTCCCTTCAATACCTTAGCCAATCCCTGTTGAACAAGGATGTCCTTTACCCTCCGCTGCCGTAGAGTAAAACTGCCGCTTCCATTAAATTGCTCAAGAGAAAAGTGAGAGTTGATCGTCGCCTTCATTGTGGATGTAACGAAAAAACCCGAATCTCAAACACCGGTCAAGAAACCAAGCCGGCTCTGATACCACTTGTTGGGATAAAATGCAGAAGCACCCAAGCACCGAGATTCAAACACAACCACAACTCAATAAATGGAAACACGATGAAAAATAAAATGGAGAGAGACACGCAAGATTTACGTGGTTCGGCAATAACACGCCTACTCCACGGAGAGGATACCGTTCTTCCACTATGAGTAAAATTGTACAAGTACACTTGACTATGAATATCCCACACCCAATCCCGAATACCCCACTCATACAAGAACTCACTCTCTCCCCCAAGCCAAAGCTTGACACTTGCACACAACTTTATAACTCTTGGTTGCACCACCACCCTCACTACTTACACTGCCGTACCAAACAAATATATAAATAACTACCCAACAACCCATGCATTAAAGCTTAATGCTTGTTCCAACAAAGAAGTTGGAAAGCCACCTCTTGGAAAGCCATCAGAAGTTACACGGCAATAGAGGGAAAAAAACAAATGCCCAGCAAATGCAGCTAATGCTTCGGTACTCCCCGAGAGTTAAAAACCTGTGCAAGTAAAATTAAATAAACCCATTGGAATTGGAACCAATCCCAACAAAAAGCCGGGTGAAACAAAAAGCAAAATCTGACCTTTGATACTTGACGAAGTACATAACCTTTTCCAAGAAGCAAAATATACTCTCAAATATGTATTCCAATTGAATCCCAATGGAGATTCGTAAATGAATTGTAAATCATTCTGTCAGTTCTTACAATTAGGAGTCCATAATACAAAGACAGTCTTCAATTCCCTTTAACTGTCAATTTACAATCTCCTTGAAAATTATGCATCTTTTATCTAGCTTCCAGCATTAAGGATAATGCAAAAGACCAAAATCTTTACTTCTAATTGTGTCGAAAACTGTGCATATATCACAGCCTTTGGATTGCTTGACCAAGGATCTTAGAATACCACTCCTCGGCTGTGATGCATCTTTTATCTGGTTTCTAGCAGCGTTATCGTTACATTGTTTTGAGTGAAATATTTCCCCCTTCTGTTGAGGTACCTAAATCAGTGGAACCTCTTTCTACAAAGAAACCAGGCTGCTTAGGTTGAGGCAATGTCATCCCTTTATTCCCCATCATGAAAAATACAACCGAAATTGACGGCTTGTCTTCTAGGAGTTTCTGCACACATAGTAGGCCTACTTGACATCTCAGTACTTAAGACTTTCTTTTTTATGGGCCAAATATTTTTTTTTGTTTTTACTGTATGTATGTATTCGAATGCATATGTAAATGTGCTTGATCGCCCAAGCATGAGTTATTAGATTATTGACTGAGTGTGTTGGGACCCATAATGTTTGATGAGGTTGTGGAAAATCGTTTGAGTTAATTGTTTATTTCATTGTAAGATTAGGGGTGTTAGTGTTTGTAACTTTCTTGCTAGTGGCATAATATCTATACAGTTGGAGGGAAAATATGTAATTTTTATAGTGGGATCATTCTACGCGAGAGAACACTTGTTCTCTTCGGGCAGTACTTTTGAAGGCCAAGGTATGGAAATCATTACACAAACCCTTGTGCTTCTCCTCCGAAATTGAAGGCCAAGGTATGGAAATCTGATAGATACGGTGAGTAAAATGGATAAAATGGAAGAAAATTGGAGAAGGTGCAGGAAGTGGAAGTCTAGAAGAAGAAGAGGAGTTTTATTATTGGCAGAAGTAAACTGTTACAAAGCTAGGGAACATTAATTTGGTCCCAACCAAGGGCGGCCCCACATAGGGGCAAGCGGGGTCGGTTAACCCCGCTGGACGGAAATTTCCTACTGCCGTGTATATATAATTTTGGGTATTTTGCCCCCATACCGTATAGATTATTTTCTAATCTTGCCCCAAGTAACAAAAAATAAATATAACTATGCCTAAATAATTTTCTAATCTTGCCCCAAGTAACAAAAAATAAATATAACTATGCCCAAAGAGATCGGATATCTATTGGTATACAAACTTTTGAAATTAGCCTTAGTTTTACCGGGAAGGGCTTGATCCAAGTAGTTTTTCGCAAAAACTGTATTTTTACAGTTTTGCGAAAATTGCTTGGATCAAGCCCTTCCCGGTATTTTTTTTTTTGAAGATTTTCCGCGTGGACACTTGAAAACACCTTCTGAACACATTGGACGGATTGGATCGTCAAAAAAATGCTCGGATCACGGAGGTCCGGAGTCCGGACTAGAAGTGGAACCTATATATATATATATATATAGGTATATATATATATATAGGGGGAGCTTCTCCTCCGGGATCCGAGACTCCGGGACCCAATGATCCGATCATTTTTTTGACGATCCGAGCCGTCCAATGTTTTCAGAAGGTGTTTTCAAGGGTCCAAGCGGAAAATCTTCAAAAAAAAATACCGGGAAGGGCTTGATCCAAGCAGTTTTCGCAAAAAATATATATTTACAGTTTTTGCGAAAACTGCTTGGATCAAGCCCTTCCCGGTATTTTTTTTTGAAGATTTTCCGCGTGGACCCTTGAAAACACCTTCTGAACACATTGGACGGATCGGATTTTTCAAAAAAAATTTGCAACACAAAAAAACATCCCAAAACCTCTAATCCGGGAATCCCGGATTAGAAGCTTGAGGTATATTTATATATATACATTACACTTCTCCTCCGGACTCCCTGAAATGGGGAGATTTCCGGTCCTCCCTCCTCAGCCGTTGGATTTAATCCAACGGCCCATACTGTTGGCTTCATTAATATGGACCTCTTCATTAAAATGGACCCTTAAGGGTCAAGGGGTCAACCGGTTAGGGTAAACAAAACCCCAAAATTTTCGATCTCCCCTCATTTCACACGACACAGTTGAGAGAAGAGAGAGAGAGACGATCTCAGAGAAGAGAGAGAATAACGAACGAAGAAGAAGAAGAGCAGAGGGGGAGACAGAGAGGGAGAGAGGGAGAGAACTCAATCGAAGGTGAAGAATAGAACCAGACAACTAATTCTGGATCCCATTCTGAAAGGTCTTTCTCTCGACGCAGATGAAATCGAACAAGATAGAGATCGAAGAAGAAGAATCGAACCGGACGACTAACTCTGGATCCCGTTCTAAAAGGTCTCTCTCTCTCTCTCTCTGGTTCAATATTCTGGTTCAATCGCTGTGCATTTCTAGGGTTAGGGTACAATCTGTAAAATTGGGGGAAAGGTGAAATTTTGATCTATGTTCCGAGATTAACTTTTAATAAGATGTTACGAGATATCGTCATAAATTTTGGGTGCTTTTCTTGGAGATATGTTTTCATTCGTTTCGAGATTTTCCATTCCATTTGTATATACTCGTATCACGTTCTCTTTTGAATCTACATGTTACTAGAGTTTCCATCTTGAAGCTCGAGTTTATGAGTAGCGAGGGGGATTTCCAAAAATCATTTTTTCTGCTATAACTCTACACTGAATCGCTTGTGAACTTTGAAGACGGCAAAAGTTGTCGAAGAATCAGTGCAATGCATTGAGGGATTTTTTCTTCTCAACCTTAAACTTTCCATATTTACCTTTGAGATTGTGCAACAATTTGTGAGATACTAGAATTTGTTTTGGTCATATTGGGATCTGTTTCTTTCTTGTAGATGATTGCCTTGAGTTGATTCTGAAGGTATAGCATTAGCCGTGTAGAGAAAAACAAGAATTAGTTTCTCATTAAGAACAAGAATTAGCATTAGCAACTGAGGTTTGTGTGTGCTGAGTTTACAAGTTGTTTACTCCATATTCTTTGTCCTTAGTGGTTACAAGAGTGTTGGGATCTGCATTCCTTGCATAATCCCCTGTGTTTATAAATTCCCTATTTGTTAGCTTATACTGTTTACAAAGTGTTTGACCTTGCATGAACCTTGATTATAGGTGCATAACTTGCATGTGTGCACATTAGAGGGGCTGCTTTTGTGGTCCTGCTACATTGATGCTGTGTGTTCACTCTATAATATAGAAGGCATTTTGTATGTGAAGATCTCATGCATTTTGTTGTTTCTGCATCCTTGACACCATTGTTTCCTTAGATCAAGTTTTGTACGATTTGTGTTTCTGTAGACTGCATTTAAAAATTTTCTCCAGCAATCAGAGAAGAATATAAACACAAAGGGCTTCACTGCTGCACTGCAAGTGGGCAATTTACTTACCCAACTCCAGCGTTCAAGGAAACAAGAGAAATGGTAGCATCCATATGGTCATTTGCCACCTGGGTTTGTTCAGCCAATGGAAAGATGATCAAGTGGCTAAATAAAAGAGGAGCATACCAACTTTTCTCCCATGAGTTTGTTTGATGCTCAATGTCCCATGGTAACAAAGCATGCTCAATGCTTCCATTTGTTACACTAGAAGTTGCAAAACCAATCTAACAGTACCGTGATTTCTGTATTTGCAAAACCAATTTAAAAAATGGAATAGCTGCATTTCTTGGACAATGCAAAACCAATACAAGCTACAAGCATTTGCAAAACCAATTAAAAAAATGGAATAGTTGCATCACTGGATTTTCATATCCATCAATACAAGTGTTCAAAAGGCAAAGCAAGGATCTGCCCAGACTACATAGAGTACCCAGATTATCAAATGCAAATTTCTTCCAACGATTGCTAAAGTAAAATGAAAAAAAAAAATCCAATTACAACGCCTAGCCTTCTTTCCCACTTGTAGAATCAAATTCCACGCCGTCCTCGTCCAGTCATCCTTGTCATTCAACCTAGCATCTTGCGACAACGATTGCATCCTAAATTAACATTGGGGTAGAGAGAGAATTCCACGCAGAGAGAGAATTGCATCCCAAATTCCACGCCGTCCTCATCCTCATGTACTATTGGGGCAGAGCAGCAGATGATACTTGTGTCTCTGCCAACGATTGCATCCTAAATTAACAGAATAGGTGATCATCACGGTAGTTATTGAGAATACCCAGGTTAGTTATTACGGCAAAATCTGAAAAACTCAAGTGATAAGAGGAAAAAGTAGTACCCAGATTAGTTATTTATGAAATGTAGATAATGTTCTGAAAATACCCAAGTTTAAACGGAATCCATAATGTGTTGTGTACAAGAGAAAGTGAATGATTACTACCAATTATCCACAAATTAATCCTTCTCACAAGAGAAAGTATGATCAAATTCCAAACAGCCCAAATGGAGTGGTTGACCCAACCAATGTCTGCCCTAATTCTTGTACTAATAGTCCCAAGACATGTTTGGGCCATGGGCCCTTCATAAGGGTTCTACACTTAAATTAAATTATCAAGTTTTTCACTTCATATTTGAGAGGCTAAAGTGTGTCAAATTCAGGTAAACTGTCAATCACATTCATTCTTATGTACAATAAATCAAGGATATGTCCTTCATTAAGCAACATTTTAGACTTCCAAAGTTTTAAGAGTGGTGGTCCTAAGCTAACAACACGTATAACCAAAAATACAACACCCTTTAGAAACCAATTTCTGAAAGTTGCAATAAATCAACAATGGATACAGAAACTTGATTGAAATCAACATTATAGAAATCAATTTCTGAAAGTGGCAAGAAATCAACAATCGGTACAGAAAGTTGATTGAAATCAACATTATAGAAATCAATTTCTGAATGTGGCAACAAATCAACAATGGGTACAGAAACTTGATTGAAATCAACATTATAGAAATAAATTTCTGAAAACCTAACTTTAGAAACCCTAACTTAACAAAACCTAACTTTACAAATCGAATGCAGAAATCACCAAGAAATTAGAAGCTTGATACCTTCGATATGCTGTTGAGGAGAGAGAGTGCACAGAGGTCGTCGATGGTGGTGGGTCGCGGTGGGTGGGTCGCGCGGCAGAGAGAAGGGGTCGCGGTGTGCTCGCGATAGGTCGCGCGGTGGATAGAGAGGGTGAACAGAGGTGAAATGAGAGAGAGGAGAGACGGTTGGGGTTTTGTTCCAGATCGATAAAGAGGTTTCTCAACGCAGATCGCGATTTGCAGCGTAGAGAAACAGGTGTTGGGTACGGATGATTTGCAGCGTAGAGAAACAGGGTGAACAGAGGTGATCTTCTTCCTTCTTGTTCTTCTTCCTTCTTCGTCGTGTTTCTCTCAACCCAGATCGCGTCCTTCTCTCTTCTCTCAGAACTTGGGCCGTAAAATGAGAGAGAGGAGAGCAGGTTGGGGTTTTGTTCCTTGAACCCTTGGCCCTTTGACCTGTCTGGGAGAGCTGTTAAGTGTTCCACGCGTCTGAGCCGTTGGATTAAATCCAACGGCTGTGGGAATTTGGTCCGGATACTGTTCCAATTGGGGAGCCCGTTTGTGAAGCGAAATCTATATATATATATATAGGTTCCACTTCCTATCCGGACTTTTCATTTCCGAACTTTTATCCAAAAAAAATTTTGGCGATCCAATCCGTCCAATGTGTTCAGAAGGTGTTTTCAAGGGTCCTCGCGGAAAATCTTCCAAAAAAAAAACACCGGGAAGGGCTTGATCCAAGCAGTTTTCGCAAAAAATATATATATATACAGTTTTTGCGAAAAACTGCTTGATCAAGCCCTTCCCGGTATTTGTTTTTGAAGATTTTCCGCGTGGACCCTTGAAAACACCTTCTGAACACATTGGACGGATCGGATTTTCCAAAAAAAATTTGCAACACAAAAAAACCCCATTTTTTCCTTAAATCCGGGACTGTGGATAAGAAGTTTGACCTATATATATATATAGGTGGATTTTCTAGTCCAAACCTCCCGAAAATAAGAAAAAATTGATTTTTTTGTGTTGCAAATTATTTTTGAAAAATCTGAGCCGTCCAATGTGTTTAGAAGGTGTTTTCAAGGGTCCACGCGGGAAATATTCAAAAAAAAATACCGGGAAGGGCTTGATCCAAACAGTTTTCGCAAAAACTGTTTATATATATATTTTTTGCGAAAACTGCTTGGATCAAGCCCTTCCCGGTATTTTTTTTAGAAGATTTCCCGCGTGGACCCTTGAAAACACCTTCTGAACACATTGGACGGCTCGGATCGTCAAAAAAAATTTGGGATCATGGAGGTCCGGAAACGGGACTCCCGGATTAGAAGGGCTCCCTATATATATATAGAATATCTTTTGGTTAATTAAGTATTATATTGGATCTATTGTATGCTTGACCCCGCTGATACTAAATCCTGCGTCCGCCCCTGGTCCCAACTTATCACATTACAATTCATTTGATACCCTTCACTGAACACACCCCTCCAATTTATATGATCACGCTTTTTAATTTTCCCGCCTACCCTAACCAACTACCCACTTGACTCTAACTGCCAAAGATACTTGGGATTATTGTAAGTTTAGGTGTGGTTTTGCTAACGGCAAGAACGCTATTTAATTTTCCCGCCTACACTAACCAACTACCCACTTGACTCTAACTTCCAAAGATACTTGGGATTATTGTAAGTTTAGGTGTGATTTTGCTAACGGCAAGAGTTCAGGTGTTTTTTTTTTTTTGATAATTTGCTGAAAGTTGAGGGTTTATTTTATTTTTATTGAAATTTTCCCTTATTTCAATAATGTTAGGGACAGACCTGTTAGAAGTGTGAAAACCAGTTTCAGAGACCAAGATAGGAGTTAGACTCGCACACGAAGGAGTTCTTTAAATCCCTTCTGGACTAGAATCTGGCCCGGATGGGATTCGGAGCCATCCGAATGGTCGAACACGGGAAAACATGCGTTCTCACATTTTTTAGGGTTTTCTGATGTATTGTTCCCTTACAACTATAAAAGGGTTAACTTTTGTTCATCTTTCATTGTAGTGAAAACCCCCAGCACCCTATGGAGTAGGATTGAGTGATTTGCTCAAGCCTGAACCATGTATCGCATATATGTCTCATTCTTGTTCTTTCGATTGCTTGTGTTATCTTTTTCTTGTTTGTGTTCCTTGACCTTACAACACCTCTCCACCACACCCCAAACCACACTCGCCTTCGTGGCACTGCATGAATTGTAGAGAGAGAACAAACACTTTGAAACTACTTTGTAATCATCAATCATGCACTCACCTGCGTGGCACTCCTGTTAGGAAATCGGAACAACAAACAGTTGTGCATAATGAAAAACGTGAAAGAAAAATGAGACACAAGATATACGTGGAAAACCTCAACGCGAGGAAAAACCATGGGAGCCACACCAATCCACTATGAAATCGAAAATAAGAGTACAAGTCTTCTCGCAATCTCTCTGAGATCTGCGTTTTCTCTTGCCTCTCTCTGTTTTTCTCTGAA
Source organism: Vaccinium vitis-idaea (assembly GCA_963854785.1). NCBI lineage: Eukaryota > Viridiplantae > Streptophyta > Magnoliopsida > Ericales > Ericaceae > Vaccinium > Vaccinium vitis-idaea. Next base: position 4,841,671 of record OY978217.1, read on the forward strand.
AACTAATAACCCTAAAATTTAACAAAATGCTAAATAAATAGGTCGGACCCTATGGCCGAAATTACACCCCGAGGTCTAAAAATATCGTTGTCCCTGTGGGAGCTCCCCCCCGGTGGGTGCGCTGTCCCCTACACCCCCGAGATAGACCATTGCTGAAGGTTGTCTGCACCCCAACAACTCCATGGTTGGTAAAGGGAGAACAAACACTTCAAAACTACTTTGCTATCACCAATCATGCAGTGTCACACATGTGGATGTGGTTTGAGTATTTGTGGAGAGGTGTGTCTCTATCATTATTGTTATTTAATGGTTTTCACCTACCGAATTGACACATAACTATAAAGTTGACCATAAATCATCGCACGATTACTTTATGTTCTGGCAACAGAAATTGGATTACAATAAAGGCTAATTCCTAGGAGACCCCCTCATCTATACTCATTTTCCCAACTGACCCCCTAACCTTTAAAAGCGTCCAAACTCACCCCCTCATCTATGCGAAATGTAAAACACCCCTTACTCCGTTAACGGAATTACGTCAAATGACTATAATACCCCTTAAAAAACAGCCACACTCACCCCCTCATCTATGAAAATCATCCACAGTCACCCCCTCTCTCTTTCTTTTTTTTTTTTTTTAGTGTGTTTGTTTACAAAAAATTTCTATTTTCAAAAATAAAATTTAGTGAATTTGTTTTTTATTTCAAAATCAGAGTGTTCATGTTTGAAAAAGAAACAAATTTAGTGATTGTGTCGGTGAGCTTGTCATGCAGGTCCCAGATCTTCTCGAGCACTAATTCGATCTCTTCGATCTCCATTGCCCACATTTCATTTAGGAAGATATGCGAAACTTGTTAGAGAGAGAGAGAGAGAGAGAGAGGGGAGCAGAGTTCCAATCGGCTGAAGAAGAGAGAGAATGAGAGAGATGAAGTTTAGAGTAGAGAAGGTTTACAGCTGTTACAGTGCTGTTGAAGGGCATTTTGGTCTAAAAAAATGTGCAAATCTCGTAAGTACAAACGGGTTTGTAACAGAAGGGGTCTGTATGGCTAACGGTGATAGATGAGGGGGTGAGTTTGGACGCTTTTAAAGGTTAGGGGGTCAGTTGGGAAAATGAGTATAGATGAGGGGGTCTCTTAGGAATTTAGCCTACAATAAATAAAGAAGATATCATTTGAAACTTTAGAGCATCTACACCCATAAATACAGTTTTTCCGTTGCCATTCTCATTTTTGGCAATGAATAATGCCATTTTGCAAAAAAAAAAAAAAAAAAAGCAAGGATGTCACACCCATGTCTGCCTTTTTGTCATTGTCATTTTGACCACACTTTGAGATATTTGATTGAGTTGAATTTTTTTACAAAGGCCACTTGGAAACATTATTTTCAAAGTAATGAATGCCTCAAATTGTGTGTGGGACTCTAAAGCGGACCCCACAGAGCGATTTCTACATAGAGCTTTATGTGGGTAAGCGGTTTTCCGTCTAAAAAAGTGGATGGCGTTAATTATTGGTTGAAATAGGTTGGAATCAAATAGTTTAGGGAGTAAATTTGTGATTTTCATAGTTTAGGGTTGAAGTAGAAAAAATATGAATAGTTTTGGGGATAAAAGCATACAAAAATACTCTATGAGAATGGAAAAAATCTTCTCCCTAGTTGGAATTACATTACATTTTCTTTCGGTCTTCCTGCGAAGATATGAGAGATACTGGAGAACTGTCTAAGAATTCTCCTACGAAACAACAATAGACAAACCGGACTTGATTTTTTGTTGTGTAAACTAACATACACCACAAATACCTGACGTGAACATATATATTCCAAGCCTTTGACTTGATTTATGATTTTCATGGTTTAAGGATGAAGTAGTGAAAATATGAATAGTTTAGGAGATAAAAGCATACAAAACTCTTCTTTCTCGGAAAAATTTACGAGCCATCCAAAAATGCAACCGACGGTCCAGATTTTCTCGGAAAAATGTTCTAATGCCGAAAAAATCCGGACTGTCGGTTGCATTTTTGGACAGCCTAGATGTACCTAAAGAGTACCACGTCAGTCGTATCCTATTTGCACCCAAAATTTTCTTTCGGTCTTACTGCGAAGATATGAGAGATACTGGAGTACTGTCTAAGAATTCTAAGCTATAACATTGCAGCTGTATCGAGATGATTAATTCTCCTAAGAAATGAAAATAGCCAAACGGCCCAAACAGGATTGATTTTTTACCTCTTCTCTTGTACTCTTTATTTTCCATCTTAATTATTTCCAGTGCAGTAGACACCAAATCAAAAACCCAGATTCTCTCAGATGGCCAGACTATAGTTTCATCTGATGAAACCATTGAAATGGGTTTCTTCAGCCCCGGGGGTTCCAAGAATCGGTAGGTGGGAATTTGGTACAACAAAATCTCTCATGGGTTGGTAGTATGGGTCGCCAACAGAGAAATCCCACTTAATGATACACTTGGTGTATTAAAGGTCATTGAGCCTGGTATTCTTGTTCTTCTCAATGGTACCAACAATACCATATGGTCCACCAACACGTCAAGAACTGTGCAGAATCCCGTAGTCCAACTTCTTGATTCAGGAAATCTTGTCGTGAGAGATGCAAATGACAACAGCCCAGATAATTTCCTATGGCAGGGTTTTGATTACCCGTGTGACATTAATTCAAATGGCGTTGCACAACGCTGGACATGGGTTGATCGAACCAGGGGTTGGGTCCTTTACAGAAATTTACCAATAGATAATTGTGATACTTGTAAATTGTTTGGTCCGTATGGAAGCTGTGAAGTTAACACATTCCCTGTATGCAGTTGTTTGGATAAATTTGTGCCTAGATATCCTAAAGATTGGGAAATGACAGATTGGTCAGACGGGTGTGTTCGGAGGATACAGTTACACTGCCATAATGGAGATGGATTTGTTAAGTACTCCAACATAAAATTGCCAGACACGCGGAGTTCGTGGTATAATGCATGTGACAATGACACTTTCGGAATGCAAGGAGGTTTGCTTGTAAAACTGTTCTTGTAGGGCTTACACGAATTTAGACATAAGAGGAGGTGGAAGTGGTTGCTTGCTATGGTTCGACGAGCTGGTTGACATCAGAGAGTTCAGTGAAAATGGGCAGGATATTTACATAAGGATTGCTTCCTCTGATTTAGGTAAGAATTCTTCAAATGCTTTACATTTTTGCTGGAAATTAGAGCTCTTTTTGACTTCCTAGGAATAATATAAGAAACCAGGCTTACGTATTCCATATCTTCTTTCCTATCAGTCCTTGGCTAGAAAGAACATGCAAAATCAAGAGGCATGTAGTAGTACTCAGCTGGTTACAAGTCAGTTGCACATTGAAGAAGTTATAGCATAAATCGAACTAACATATTTTCTCTGTGTTGATGCTAAAATATAATAACGGCTCCTTTGTCTTCTCCTTGAAGCATCTCTCATCAACAATCATTGTGATGGCATCCCCAATAGACCTAGGCCCTATGTAGCATGGACACAGATACGGATACAAACAAGGACACGACAATTTTGAAAAAAAGGGGACACAGTGGGGGACACAGTATATATATATATATATATTATAAAAACTTAAAACTTTAAAGATTGATAATTACAGTTAGACCCCAAAAATTAAAAAAAATACAATTTGACCCCTGAAAAATAAAAAATTAAAGATTGACCCCCCAAAAAATTTTAAAAAAATACATTTTGACCCCTACTGTGTCCCCGCCAAGTCCCCCGTGTGTCCCCACCAAAAAATTCAAAAAGTTTGGGGGACACGGCACGTGGCGTGTCCCGTACATGTCCCGCCGTGTCCCCGTATCCAAGACTCCGATACGGTTACCTCTAGAATTGTCAGTGCTTCATAGCCTAGGCCTGTCTCAATCTTGGAGAAGTAGCTCTTGGTTATCAAATTAGTTACTAAATATCTTGCTTCTTAATCTATGTACGTCTTTGTAAGTGAATTATATTAGTACATATTTCCTCAAGAAATTCCTGATAAATGAAAACTTTATAAAATCGCAGAATAATAGAAGGTAAAACAATAAATTTTCCTTTAATATGAATCGTCTGAGCGGGTGGGCTTTCATGGTTTTTAGTATCTCTATCATATGGTGCAAAAGCATTCTTTACATGTGTGTTTTCATGGTTGCACCATCAAATGAACTGACCTTTTTGTTTTAATGGAAGACTCACCAGTCCAACATGGCAGCTCCAATGACAAGAAAAAGGTGATAATCATAGTGATATTGACAATAATCACTGGAATGTTTCTGCTTGGTATGTGCATATTGTTGTATTTTCGGCAAAGGAAGAAGATCGATGAACGGCTGAGGACAGAAGGTAACCCTAGTTGTATTGTTATTCAATTTGGTGAACTCAGGTGACGTTAACTTTTATTCAATTGACAAGAACGAACCATAGGTTCTAAAGTGTTTGAATCTGCGATCATCTATTGGTTTTGTGGAATAAGTAGTCTCATGTAACTCATCTCCTACTCTGCAGAAAGCCATGTACAAAGATCTAGACATGGTTACTTTAACCAAAGCCAGAAGGAAGATCTGGAGTTACCATTGTTTGAGTTTGATACAATAGCTAGTTGTACCAATAACTTCTCAGCTGACAACAAGCTTGGACAGGGTGGATTCGGACCTGTTCACAAGGTAACAATGTAGATACCAACCTATGTAATATTTTTTTGGTATGTAGTCGATGTTCAATCCAGAGAGATGCGGGGAAGGAGCCTCTATATTAACTCAATATATCTTTAAGTATATTTGCCAAGGACTTAGGGCTTTGTTTGTGCAGCGGTCCCACTGCGACATGAAGTCTTAGAGCAGTCACTTAGTCTGAATATGCCAGTGTTAGGTCTATCTACATGTGTAGGTAAAAAGTTATCGAGGTTAAACTTTTTTATAGAAAGGACGGGGAATGAATGTTCATCTTATCTAAACTTTGGTAAAAATGTTCGAAACTGGTGGAAATATTGTACCCTCCCCACCCAACGTACACCTACAAAAACATATCATGTGCTTCTGTAATATGAAAATGATCCTAGCTTGTTTTTAGGCAGTTGTACAGAATATAGTCCCAACATACTTTGTAAGAAACATTTGGTGTGGCATTTCTTTTCTCATATGAAACTTGCTACATAGCTGGCTACTGTTAATTTTAAGATCATACTTATCAAATTGTTGTCTTCAGGGTAGGTTGGAAAACGGACGAGAAATAGCTGTAAAGCGGCTGTCTAAAACTTCCAGACAAGGACTTGATGAGTTCAAGAATGAAGTAATCTGTATTGCCAAACTTCAGCACCGAAATCTCGTGAAGCTTCTTGGGTGCTGCATTCAAAGGGAAGAAAGGATGTTAATCTATGAGTTCATGCCTAACAAAAGCCTGGACTCCTTCATTTTTGGTTTGTGTCTCTCATAACTTTAGGAAATATATTTGCAACTAATCTACTCTCAGTCCGAAGTCAAGTGGCTAAACATTTCCGCAGAGAAATGAATAACTCTAGCTACTACTAATAAGTTTGTGTATTAATTTCTTTCCATTTAAAAGCATGAATTAGTGAAGACTATATAGTTCTATTGCAACATAAGTGGCTGCATGACTTGGTCTTCCTTGAACAATTTGACTTTTTATCATGGAATTTATCCCTATTAAATTCAGTCCATAGGAATAACATCATTTATTGGATGAAAATTTGGGCAGATGAAAGCGGGCGAACATTACTCGACTGGCCAAAACGCTATAACATTATCAATGGGATTGCTCGTGGGCTTCTCTATCTTCATCAAGATTCTAGACTCAGAATCATTCATAGAGATCTCAAAGCTAGCAATATTTTGCTAGATATTGAAATGAACCCAAAAATATCAGACTTTGGGATGGCTAGAATTTGTGGAGGGAATGAGATTGAAATAAATACAGAAAGAGTGGTTGGAACATAGTAAGAACCTCTTAACATGTTCTATACAGCTATTTATTCATACTAATTAAAACTTTGCTTCCTTATTCAAGTCTTTATTGCAGTGGTTACACATCTCTAGAATACGCGGTACGTAGATGGGCTTTTCTCGCTAAAGTCTGATGTTTTCAGTTTTGGTGTTCTTTTGCTGGAGATTGTGAGTGGGAAGAGAAACAAAGGTTTCTTTCATCCAGATCATTATCTCAACCTCCTTGGACATGTGAGTTTGTACTATAAACCAAACCAAATTGAGCCTTAAGTCCCAATTAATTGGGGCGGGCTACATTAATCCTGTTTTTCCATTTAGCTTTATCAAGGGCTATATGTTCACTGAGATTTAGAGTACTTATATTCTTGCGGACTACAACATCTAATGTCAATCTGGGTCTTCCTCTCCTTGTAGTGTTACTACCTAAATCTATTATATCAACTCTCCTAAGTACTGCATATACAGGTCTACGAACTACGGTAAATATGTCCAAACCACTTTAGTCTATTTTCCCGCAACTTCTCCTCTATAGGTGTTACACCCACCATCTCACGAACGGTTTCATTTTTTTAATCCTATATTTTCTAGTCTTACCACACATCCATCTCAGCATTCTCATCTCAGTTACACTCATCTTACTCACTTGTTGTTTCTTAATAGGCTAGCATTCTGTCCCATCTCAGTTGCACCCTTCTTACTCACTTGTTGTTTCTTAATAGGCCAGCATTCTGTCTCGTAAAGCATAGATGGCCTTATAGTAGTTCTATAGAATTTCTCTTTCAATTTTGTGAGTATACTCTTGTCACATAGTACACCAGTGGCACTTCTCTACTTGAGCCACCCCACTTGGATCTTATGAGTCACATCCTCTGCAATCTCATCATCTTTGCTGAAAAATAGAACCTAAATTCCTAAAATGATCACTTTGTGGTATCTCTTGATCTTGAAGCCTTACTCGTTCTACAAGAGCACTTCCACCACCACTAAACTTACATTCCATATACTGAGTCTTGCTTCTGCTTATCCTAAAGCCTTTTGACTCTAGTTCTTCTCTCCATATTTCTAACTTTGTTCTAACTCCTCTAGTAGCTTCATCTACTAGGACAACTTCATCCGAATACAACATACACCATGGGATCTCATCTTCAATATATTTGGTCGATCAATTCATCCATAACTAAGGCGAAGAGGTACAAACTCAAGGCAAAATTCACCAGTTTCTCCTACCGGTGATCTAATGGTAGTGACAACACCTTCATACATGTCCCTAATCATGTCCATTTACCATTTTGTCACTCTCTTTCTCTCTAAAACCCACCATATAATATCCCTAGGCACTCTATCATAAGCCTTTTCCAAATCTATGAAAATCATGATTGAGATCCCTCTTCTTTTCTCTATACGTTTCCACCAATCTCCGTAATATGTAGATTGCTTCCATGGTTGATCTCTCAGGCATAAATCCAAACGGTTTCTCTGACACTGTAGTCACAATCCTCAAACGATACTCAATAACTCTTTCCCACAACATCATCATATGGCTCATCAACTTAATGCCTCTATAGTTGTTGCAACTTTAAATATCCCATTTATTCTTATGTATAGGTACTAAGGTGCTCCTTCTCCATTCGTTGGGTATCTTCCTAGTCATAATAATCTTGTTAAACAACTTTGTTAACCAAGTCACCCCCACTTCACCAAGACTTTTTCACACTAAAATAGGAATACCATCAGGTCCTAAAGCCCTACCCAATTTCATCCTCCACAAAGCCTTGGCCACGTCGGACTTTTGTATTCTACGATAAAACTCGAACTCTATGTTCTCGCCAAAGCCTACAACATGTTTCTCATTTAACAACTTCTTGAAATACATTTTCCATCTATCCTTGATCTCCTCATCTTTCACCAACACCACCGAATCAACACCTTTCATACAATTTACTTGAGAAAAATCGCTAGCTTTCCTTTCCCTCAGCTTGGCGATCTTATAAATGTTATAGTTTGTAAATATCCTCTGAAACATCTCCAGTTATTTTTCACCTTTTGGCAATGCAGTTGGCAAAATTTGGTAGGGATTGGCAAAATTTGGCTTGTTAAAATTTCATTTTACCATCTATTAGAAATGCTTTTTTTTTTTTTTTTTGCTCAACGAAAGTCAATGTTAGTTGTAGTTAGTGAGGTTTGAACCGAGTCAATGCATGAGAGTATATGGTGCCTACCATTGGGCTACCACTCCACTTGCTATCTTTTAGAAATGCTACTCCATTGGTTCAAAGCTTTTATGGCCATTTTCACCGTTGAAAATCATTGGACATTGTATTGATGGTGATGTAGCGCTTTTTGCAATGCCAAAGTTGGCACAACAACCAGCATTGCCAAAATTTGGCAAGAAGTTTACCTCGTCTGTGGAGCTCCTTTTTGGTGAGCTATAACCAAATTTTGGCATTAGCAATGTATATGGCACACCCATAGAATTGCTCTTTTATGTTTTAAGAATCTAGTACTGATAAAATTGTTATCAATTTTTCAGGCATGGACACTACAAAAAGAAGATAGGACAATTGAGCTAATTGATCCGACTGCAAGGGAATCATGTTGTCCATCAGAAGTGTTGCGATCAATCCATGTAGGTCTATTATGCGTGCAACAACACCCGGAATATAGGCCGAGCATGTCTTCAGTGGTTCTGATGTTGGGAAGTGAAGGTTCATTGCCATGGCCTAAACAGCCTGGCTTTTTTACTAATAGGAATCTTTATGAAGAGAACACTTCATCTAGCAAGAATGCACTATGTTCAACTTCAACAAACGACTTGACCATCACAGTACTCGAGCCTCGATGATGTAATTATGTATAACATTATTTATTACTATGTTTCTCCAAACTCTTTTTTAACAAAATCATTTTTGCCCTGTTGTCAAGGGTTGTGCGATGTGTAAGAAATTGTATCTGTTGTAGTCACAAGAGGTAGAAAGTAGTTAGAGAGCAGGAGAAGGAGTACATATGAGCGTTTAGTGAAACATTACGGAAATTGTTTTGTAGTTTGGAAAGTAGAGAACACGGAGAAGAGTACATGGGTACATTTGATTGAAATCGGCTCTGTTCCTCATACGGGAGCCCTGCCCAAGAACCATCTGTCAGATAAAATTACAACATTGTGGTCTATGGATTGTGAGCTTCCTCAGGAGAATATGTTGGGCTTCTGTCATTCATGTAGAACTATGATGTTCCTTGCTTTGGGTTTGTTGTATCCGAATCAAATAAATGCTTGAAATGTCAACTGGAATTTTTGTCTTGATGGACGTATCCGTAATGGACTATAGATTTGTACAACCTTTCAGTCAAAACTTGCTCGTTCTGTTTCATGATTTTTGAACGTCTGTAACATGTTCCACTTAGGTCTATTATGTGGTGCTAATATTGGGTGGTAAGGGCACATTGCCTCAGCCTAAACAACATGGTTTTTCACCGAGAGACTTGCAGCTGGAATATCATCACGCCGGGTTTCACCAATTTCAGTCAATGAAGTCACCATTAGTCAGTTAGACGGTCAATTGAACATGACATGGTCTATTCTTTGGATATTGCTAGAACTTTTAAAACATGAGGCCTATTTTTGTTGTCTTTCGGCCATCTGCCTTTCCACTTGTGTTCATTTGTTTACAATACCTTTCTTTTTTTTGTTAGGATTGAAAGAACAGAAATGGGTCATTGAGTTGGGAGCTCATCTAACCCTTCACTTCAGAATTTCCTTGTTGGGTTGTATGATTGTATCTGACTAATGCTAAACGGGTGAACTAAACAGCAAAATCTGACCATGGATCTTTGACAAAGTCCATAAACTTTCCCAAGAAGCCAAATTATACTCTAAAAAATGTTTACCGATTGAATCCCAATCTACACTCGTAAATAAATTGTAAATCATTCTGTCAATTCTTACAATTAGGATTCCATAATACAAAGATCAGTTTTCAATTCCCTTAGAACTATCAATTTACAATCCACTCCTCGCAAATTATGCATATTCTATCCAGCTTCCAGCATTAAGGAGAATGCAAAAGACCAAAATCCATAGTTGTAATAGGTAACTTCCAGCATCGATGTACAATTGCTACCAAGTTTGGGTGTTGAATCAACGAGACATATGGTGGACCGAGTGCCCAACCCGGTTGGTAAGGGGTTGCCTCCTGGGTTATTAAAAAAAGTAGTTCTATTGAGGCGAGTTGATGACAACTCTTTTTCATTATTCCTTTGGATGTATCAATGCCCGCATTTGATGCTTCTCCAATCTTCGTACTTGGAGATTCATTTTCCTTCTCCATTATATGTTGAGGAGGCTTAGAATGACTCGGATCCGTATGATCAAAATTGATGAACTAAATAGCATCAACTGAAGGAGGAATCGTACTATATATAGAACATAAAAATCTAATTTTATTTGATCTCACACCGTAAAACCTTTTCCCTTTAATCCTTTTCTCACTATTCTTCCAACCTTCACTGAACACCTGGAATTCGGTCCAATTGACAACTTGTTGCGGACTTCATATGTCTTTAGTGCCATGAGCAGGGGACTGCTCTCTTTCTCAGCTGATTGAAAGTTGAATAGCCAACCTTGGATGGTTCTATGTTTCATTGCCCTCAGGTTTTGTTGAGTGTAGGACGCGCTTTTAAGGTGTTTGCATAGGTATCACAGTCAGGACATCTTATTGGATGGTATGTCAACACAAACTTTCACATTGACCAAATTCTACAAGTCCAGTCCAATTTTCTTTCTCCAAAGTTCCTATTAGTCTGTGATATTCTTTTTTCCTGGAATCCTTTGTTTAGAGTCGGTATGGTAATTTGGTCAACTTAAGCATTTTGCCTTATTTGATGTTTCGTTTGTGATTCTAGGTCTAGATATACATTTATATACATGACAAGGAAGTGGGAATTTTACTCCTATTTTTAAGAGCTATGCATGCTTAGACCGTTAAGTTTTTAATTTTCACTTGGTAAGCTAATATGACCTATGTTTTTTACACAAGTTTCAACAGCAATAGTTTCAATATGCAAACAGCAAAGCAAAGTGCATTTGATGCATTCTCTGTCCTTAATTTCAACGCTTTTCATTTCAGCCATGACATTGGGAAAAGATGGAAGTGAGGACAGAAAAAAGATACAAAATTTTTAAATAAGGATTACACAGCCAAAAGTCGAGTAGTTTACTCACAAAGACATAACTTCAAACTTTGATTGCCGTGGGGATGGTCACCCGCGTTGCACCGCTCATCCCCATAAATCTCTTCTAACAAGGAAAAACAGTGAGTTTTCCTGTGTTTGATGTTGTTTGGATTATTAATTTTCAGATCCATGAAGTGTGGTGCACCAGCCTCTTACAGCCATTGTTATGATTTGAATGTGGAAGATAACGTGCTTCTTCTTCTTGTTTTTTCCTCTGTGTGTGTGTCCACTACCAATTTGACGCCCAGATCAAAACATTTACGAAAGGCATATGTACCACGCATTTTTTCTAATCACTACGGTCATTTGAGGCCAAAAAAAAGAAAAATTGACGGACAAAAGAACATGTATTGTTTCTATGCTTTGGGATGTAACTTGGGATGTAACTTTGGATGAGCATATTCCTTCAAATTACTCAATTCAAGACCTCTCTGGAAACTGGCTGCCTATTTCTATGCTTCCTTTTTGGGAATTATTACTTTCGTAGCCTGATTACTTATATAATGTGCAGGTCGAATGCAAAGATTACTTTGCCAAAGTTATTAGGCCTTCCCATGAGACAATGGGTTTCGGCGAATTGGAACTTCGGAAGAGGGCTGGAACTTATGGGTTATCAACCGCATTGATCCAGTCCAGAAACAGTGGAGAGTTGAGCTTGTTGATTCAGTGTTGCAACCCAAAGATGCTCACCTGGTTGGGTACTACACGTCGTTGGGTACATACACAGTAAGCTCTTCCTAATATTGAGATGGTTGATCGAGTTATATGGCGTTACACATCGTTGGGTACATACACAGTAAGCTCGGGGCATGAGATAGAGCTTATCAAACGAAATAGGGCGAGTCATGGTTTTAGGCAAGGGGACTGGGGAGTCAAGTACAAAAGGAGGATTATAAAAAAGAGTGGAACAACGTCTGGGCTCCTCACTCCAAATAAAATCAAACATTTTATTCGGAAATGTATCCATGGCATCCTCCCAACTAGAGAAAATTTGTTAAAGCGAAGAGTTTCTATGTAGAAGCTTTGTCCCGGATGCAGTAGCAATTCTGAAACCTTTCCTTATCTTTTTCTCGAATGGCTTGCCCAATTAATGTGGAGGCTATCTCCAATTAGGTTTGTCTGTATCATGAATGAGGCCTCGATTTTGGATAACGAAGTGTCAACAGAGGTGGAAGTGATAATAGAGGAAATTAGAGAGGCAAAAACTCAGTTCCGTGTTTGCAAGGTTCAGCTCGTTCGGAGTTCAGAGCATCGTATGGATTGAGAGAGTCCGGTGTAATATGATTGTCGCGGGGAGGAGTGCCAACCTAGACAATGGTAGTCCCCTTATCAACCTTTAGTTATTTGGGGTAATTGTTCTAGGGTCCAGAAGTGTGGACTTATTGTGCCATTTAGTCCATGTAAAGTTTTACAAGGTCTAAGGTCCACCAATTATTTTTTTTTAGAATTTAGGCACTTTCAAAGGATACCCTAGGGTTTTGGTTTTAGGGTGCACTTTCCTATTATAGGGTTTTAGTGGTTTAGGCACTTTCATAGGGTACCCTAGTGTTTTAGGCGCTTTCATAGGGTACCCTAGTGTTTTAGGCACTTTCATAGGGTACCCTAGAATTTTAGGCACTTTCATAGAGTACAAACTTTTTTGGCACTTTCATAGATGTACAAACTTTTTTTGGTAAAAAAAAAAAAATGTCAGCGTTAGGACTGGATAGGTTATAAACTTGTTTGGTGGATTAATGGGGTTACAAATTCTTTGCCTAGGACTTTTGAACAAGTTACCCTAGTTATTTCCCTTTTGGGTCCGTGGTGGCATATGATTGTCGCGGGGATGGGTGCCAACCTAGACAATGATAGTCTCCTTATCAACCTTTAGTTATTTCCCTTTTGGGTCCGTGGTGGCATATGATTGTCGTGGGGAGGGGTGTCAACCTAGTTGGGATGTCTCTTTTGCGTTTTGATGCAGTCTTCCCATGGTCCCTTTAATTTCTGTAATCCGTTTTCAAAGATTAATAAACTTTTTTTTGCTGTGCAAAAAAAAAAGTGAGAGTCCGGTGTAAAAACTTGGGAATTGAGAGCTACTGATTGGTTATTGCTTTCTCTTAGAAAAGAAAACCATCCTTATTGATGTTCTGATTTTTGATTTCCTATTGCAATAAAAGTTCTACAATTTTGACAAAAAAAAGAGAACTGATATTCAAATTCAAGGAATTGAACGGCAGATGGTTTCTCTCCATTCTTCATATCATTCCTGATGTGTAGGTAACGTTAAATGGCGCTGTTTGAGAAGTCATATTTCATTTGTATAGTTCCAATCATCTTTTTTTTTTTTTTTTACCTTTTGCAAAAATCGAAATCAATTCACGAGGTGCACTAAAAGGTTTCCATAATTGATGAGCTAAATTGTTAATAATCTGCTTTGCTTTAAGTGGTTTTCATAAAATAAAATTTTGGGAACTCTCCACACGTGCACCGCACATGCACTTCCACTAGTTAAATATAAATATTGGAAAAATTACAGTGGCAATCCGAATTCCAAATAACAATTCCCTCTGATATATATTAACATGAATAGATTACAACGAAATTTACATAAACACAAAAATAACAGAACTGGAAATAACATAAACTGTAAACAGAAAGAAATACAAACAGTAGATACGCCGAGTCATGTGTAACCACACTCTCCTTAACAAAAATGCGCCGCCTACCGTGGGTGTTGTAGGTTGAACCGACTGTGGACGGTGAGATCCACGCGGCTCGAGGAAGATGGAAAAATGTGTGAGTCGCCACCCGGGGTTTATATGGAAAACTTTTGGTACCCGAGATACCATTGAAGAATATTGATGACTCTTGTGCCGCTTTGGAAAAGGTTTGTTCTGCGAAAAGATTCTTGGATTCGGAAGCCAGGTTACGAACGGGGAAGGTTTTATTGAAAAGCACCCCGCTCGCCCGGGAGATTCCCGGTCTCTACTAAATTTTTGTGGGATTTTGGAAAACGTTTTATTGAAAACTTTGGCAAATAAACAGATAAATAATGAGAAATAATGATAAAACCATAACAGAAATAAAATTAAACAAACGGACTTAATAACAATAATAGAAGAGTAAAGGGATGAAAATGCAATAAGTAAGTTGCAGAAAGTCAGAAAAACAGAGCACGAACAGGGGGAAAACAGAGCAAATTTTTATGGCGCAAAGGTTAGCCGCACGGCTAACCTTAGTTGGCCGTACGGTGCACCTGAGTTAACCGCACGGTTAACTTTTTGAAAGATTTTTCAAAATTTTGTTTTCTCGACAGGAGTTCAGTTTTATTTGTAAAAACCAAATTTTTTGATAAAAATAACTTCTGTTGAAATGTTTTTATACTGAAAGAAAGTAGTAAATGAAGTGTATCTCCTCGCAAGAACCGTACCTTGCGATAACCGAAAATATCGCCCGATACGGATTCGAGAGATTTGATTTTAGTAAAAACATGGCCACCCGAGCCTAGGAATGATTACTGGAACCATCCTTGACCCGGGCGGATCCCCTCAAAAAACCAAGGTTTTGGGCTCGGTTCTAGAAACACGATTGTACCTTCGCGGGAACTTTGAACAGTTCTGAAAACTTCAGAAATTCTGGGTTTGAACTCCTTGGAAACGGACCTGATACGTACTGATGGATCACAGGGGATTTTGAATAAAAGAGATGGAATAGGCTCGAAATTTCTGGGGAGGTTTGGACGGAATTTGGAACGGGGAAGTGACCGGGAAATTCGTCGGCGTGTCGCTGGAATGGTACTGGAGTTGCTGTCTGTTTATGGGAGAAGAGAAGTGGTATTTATAACCGAAAAAAGGAATAAAATCTGTAGGATATCTTTCCAAAATGATGAGATGCCTCTGTATTAAATTTTTCGAATATTTTCTGACACATAGCCGTACGGTTTAGAAGGTTGGCCGTGCGGCTTGACTGAGTTAACCGTGCGGCTTGGTGGTGAGAAGGTGAACCGTGCGGTTCAGGTAGGTGAACCGTGCGGTTCAGGTAAGTGGACCGTGCGGCTAGGATTCTGTTGTCAAAAGTTCTGAAGTCCAGACTGTTTGTTCCTACTTCCTAGGCACTGCTGAGTACTTCTTTCATCCTTGGGGATGCACAGGGATTAAAATTGGGGTGTCTACAGTTGCCCCTCTTTGACGAGACTTTAATCATCATTCTGTGATGCTAGTTGCGTCAAAGATATAGACGTCCCAATTTTGATCTCCCTGGTGCGAGAAAACAGGTAAACAAAATATGGTCGAGCACGGAGCTTCCTACGTACCCTGTTTGTAGGGATCAGACCAATCGTAGTTCGAGGCTATGAAGGTGCTTAAATGCTGAGTGCCGTAAAGGACTTAAAATGATTTCTGATTTTTGGAAAATGCCGTAAAGGACTTAAAACTTTAATTTTGGAAAGGTGCCGTTGAGGACTTAACATGATTTCTGAATTTTGGAAAATGCCGTAAAGGACTTAAAACTTTAATTTTGGAAAGGTGCCGTTGAGGACTTAACATGATTTCTGAATTTTGGAAAATGCCGTAAAGGACTTAAAATTTTAATTTTGGAAAGGTGCCGTTGAGGACTTAACATGATTTCTGAATTTTGGAAAATGCCATAAAGGACTTAAAATTTTAATTTTGGAAAGGCGCCGTTGAGGACTTAACATGATCTCTGATTTTTGGAAAATGCCGTAAAGAACTTAAAATGATTTCTGATTTTTGGAAAATGCCGTAAAGGACTTAAAACTTTAATTTTGGAAAGGTGCCATTGAGGACTTAACATGATTTCTGAATTTTGGAAAATGCCGTAAAGGACTTAAAATGATTTCTGAATTTTGGAAAATGCCGCTGAGGACTTAAAATGTAATTTTGAATTTTTGGAAAATGCCGTAAAGGACTTAAAATGATTTTTGAGTTTTGGAAAATGCCGTAAAGGACTTAAAATGATTTCTGAATTTTGGAAAATGCCGTAAATGATTTCTGAATGTTGGAAAATGCCGTAAAGGACTTAAAATGATTTTTGAATGTTGAAAAATGGAAAATGCCGTTGAGGACTTAGAGTGAATTTTTTTTTTTTTTTTTTAAATTTGAACCTGAACTTGAACTTGACACTTGAACTTTGAAAAATGAAATTGAGCTTGAATTTGACATTGGAATTTGGAGGATTGATCTTGAAATTGAACTTGAATTTGAATTTTACACTTGAAAATTGATATTTGAATTTGAACCTAACATTGAATTTTGTTTGTTGAATTTGAACTTGACATTGAACTTTAAAAATTGAAAATTGAACTTGAACTTGAAGGGTTTGATTTTTGAAATTTTTTTTTATCCTGGACTTGAACTTGGCATTTGAACTTTGAAAAATGAAATTGAGCTTGAGTTTGACATTGGAATTTGGAAAATTGATCTTGAAATTGAACTTGAATTTGACATTGAGCTTCAAAAAGGAATTTGAAAATTGAACGATGCGTGAAAGTACCATGTTTGAAAATGCTTGACACAATGTGCGAAGCTACCGTGGTTTGAAAGTGTTTGAAACAGTGCATGAAGTTATCGTGTGTTCAACTATGTGTTTGACATTCGACAAATTTGAAAAAGTTCCAAAACTTGACAACTTGGCATTCAACAATTTGAATTTTTTTTGACAATTTGACAATTTGAAATTCGATAATTTGACAAGTTCGAGACAAAAATGGTGTTCCAAGAAATGTATCTCAAAAATTGAGGGTGAGAAATATATCTCTAAAACCGATTTAAAAGTTGTCCATGAGGACTCTTGCGTGAGACTCAGGTTTCGACACTTGACGACACAATGACAGCATTTTTTATTTTTTATTTTTTAGAAAGTAGGTGGCACAATAGGGTGTCTCTTTTTGCTTTACTGTCTTTTCTTTTGGACAGGGTCTGGGTTTGAGGTTGCTTCTGATCAAGACTTCGAGCTTTTGGGCTTTCTGGATTTCTGTGAGGTTTGAGTCTTTTTGCCTTCTTGTCCCAAATTTTGAACTCCGGTGTATGTGCTTCTCCCAGTAGATGGCATTGAGCTGACGTGCCCCAATCTTGGACAAATGTGCCTCAATAGATGACAAGCTTCAGTTTTGAACCCATCGACTTGTTTATCCAAACATAGGCCTTTCCATGCATTTGAAATCATCTTCCACGAGTTTAAAAACATCAAGACTACCAAGGGCTGACTAGACAAAAGACCTCGTGTGAATTTGAACAAGGCCCAGACGATACGAGTGACTTTACAAAGATGCCCCTGATTTGGGCGAAGATGACATACTTAAGAGGGGGTAGATTTGGACAAGACTAGGCTGACTCAGCAGACTCAAAAGAGTGACTTCCCTGAAGGTGCCCTTGACTGGGTGGAGAATGACTACTCATGAATTTGGTAGATGCCGGTTATTTTGACCTTGTGACAAAGGAATAGACTTGGACAAGATTATGTTGACCTGAAAAGACCATTAAGCGATGACAAACTCGAGAATTCAAAAAATGGCAGAAGGTGCCCCACAATTGATGTTTGAAATTGTCATAAACTTGAGTCTTTTGGTTTTGAAATTGTGTTTACTTCGTCAAATGATGTTCATTCAAATCGATTATCAAAACACAAGAATTCTTAGTGCGAACCCTTGCCCTCGGGATGCTGATTCACTGATTTTCCATTGAGGTGCCCTAGTTTGGACTTTTGCTTCTGGTGGATGCCGATGTTGTGCAATGCCTTGCCTTCGGGTTGGTGATGAGGATCTGAGGTGTCCCGGTTTGGATTTTTGCTTCTGGCGGATGCTGGTGTTGTGCAATGCCTTGACTTTTGATCTCATCATTTTTATTTTTTTTTATGATACTATTCCTACTGGATTCTCGCTATCAAGCTGTGCTTTTCAATCAGAAAGGACTTTATTTAGGTTATAACGGGGCCAAGGCTTTGGGTTTGACAAAGAAAGGATAAAGGCTCAAAAATTCTCATTCTTCCTGGGTTTTAGAGCTAGCAGCTATCTTGAACTCTTTTTGTGTGCCCCTTCTGTTTTCTTCAATGTTTTCCTTCGTGCCCCATTTTGGCTTTTGATGGACACTTTCTTCCTTTCTTCCTTTTCAGTGCTTCACATTTGGTTGTCATTCCTTCGAAATTCTGACGTGCCACTGGCAACCATGCATTTGGTACTTTTATCTTGACGTACTACTGATAATTATGCATTTGGCACTTGCATCTTGACTTAATTCACCCCAATGTGGGGGATAGCTGCCTAGCTGGGTTGTTTTCAAAGAAAATGATTCAGGCTCAAAAGGGCTATCAAAGGATATATTTATCTGGGAAATAAAACAAAGAATGCCTTTCTTCATTTTGAATTGCACAACTTGATAGAAAGAACCTGTATATGCTCTAACTTTTGCCTGGGTCGTACTTCAAGGTTTTGATCCAGCGAGCTTTTTTTTTTGTTGTTTGCCTTAACTTTTGCCTAGGCCGCCCTTTCGGGTTTTCAACCTAGCAGGCTTTTCTTTTTCTTTTTTAATTATCAAAGCATTGCTCCTTGATGATGTTGGAGAATGGTGCATGGAATTCCTTCTTCTTGTGAGAACTGGGGGTTCAATCATCTTGTGTTTTGAAGTGAATATCATGAATCTCAAATGATGGTGTAAAACAATTCCATTTTCAAGGATTAATGCAAAAACTCAAGTTTATTATGACAATTTTAACACAAAAGCGTGACATCAATTTTTGAAAGTTACGACCGAACCACTGAGAGTTGCCTACGTATCCCTTTGCAAGGAATCAGGTCGTGACGTAGTTCGGGATTACAATGTTGACTTTTTTTTTGATCTTTTTCCTTTTTTTTTTTTTTTTTTGACAACAACAACAAGACATCACAGACTCGAAGATGAAAACACATAGACGAGGAAAGCGAAAACATAAACAGACTCGAAATACAAACTGACTCAATCGGAAGTGAAAACTTCACTTGACACTTGAAGACTTCCAAGACTCGTGGAAGATTGAATTATTGCATGGCCATTGTTGGTTTATTGATTCGGAGTGGTGTTTGGCTTCCCTAGTGGAGCAGAGATAGATCCGTTGTCAATGAGATCTTGAATCTTGTGGCGGAGGCGATGACACTCATCAGTAGCATGACCAGGCATTTGATGGAAGGCACAGAAGGCATTGGGGTTATGGTAAGATGGAAGCTTCTGAGGTGGAGGAATTGGAGTTAGTGGTTTGACATGGCCGGCTTTGAGGAGCTTCTCATAAATCAAGGACAGAGGCTCGGAAAATTGGGAAAGGGTTCTTTGTGGTTTCTGAGAGTGGTTGGCTTGGGCTTTAAGTTCGTTGACAGGCATGGCTTGGTTGAAATTTTGGTTTGTGGAGCTGGAAGAGGCTTGGGCATAATCATTTTTACTGAACAATGTGTCGGTGTTGCCAGAGTGCACCCATTTGGTTTTGGGAACAGGTTCCTTTTTCTCAAAAATGCCGGACTGGATTGCCTCCTCAATGGCAAGGCCTGCCTCATAGAAAGTCTTGAAGTCAGCAGTGGTCTGAAAGACCACCAAGTGCTTGGCAAAGTCCGGTTCCAGATTCCTTGTGATGATTCTCATCTGTTCCTTTTCTGAAGGTCGTTCCATCATCTGAGAGGCTTTCCCTCTCCATCTCTTAATAAAGTCAGCAAAGGACTCATTCTTACCCATCTTGGTTGATTCCAACTCCCGGATAGTCATCTCAAGTTGAATGTTATAGTTGTATTGGGCGACAAAGGCTGCCCTAATATCTTCCCACGTCTTCTTCTTAGAGATGTCCAAATTCAGAAACCAGCGGAGTGCGGGCCCAGTTAGGCTTTGCTGAAACATCTGGCCCATTGCATCCTTCCCAACGTCATACATGGATAGAGTACCCACATATGTTTGCAAATGAGCTTTCGGGTCACCGCTGCCGTCAAACTTGTCCCAGTCTAGTGGTTTGAACTTGTCGGGGAGCTTTGCATCTGGGAATAGGCATAACTTGTCCATATCAACACCAATTGTGGCTATCTTCTCCTGTTTCTGAACAGACTCTTCCAGTTTGGTGATTTTAGTCAATACCGACTCCATGTTTTGATTGCTCGAGTCCCCTGCCGGTGATGGGAGTTGAGAAGTTAGCTTCTGAATCATGAGCATCATCTGGGCCATCTGTTTTGCACTGTTGGCCTTTTGCTCTTCCAAAGCTTCTCTGAGAATTTGGACTTCGGTTTTCTCTACTACCTCGGCGGCTTTCGTCATTGCTGGTAAACCTGTTGAACTTGACTGCTCTGCTTCTGCCTCAATTCAAATTATCTGCTGTTTAGGAGGTCAGGCCTAACCGGGTATGGTGTTTTTCTTGCTTTGACCAATGACTTTGAATTGACAGTAAAGCAAATATTGAACTCAGAAGTGCCCCTTTCTTGTTTTATTTTGAAAAATGGGAATGTCGTACTTGTGTCGCCATGTATGCAAACCTAAGTCTCAAAAGGTTTTCAACAGCCCTGGGTAGGTCGACTACTCAGTAGGTTAAGTTCCTGTGTGTTGGAACCAGAGCCAATCAACTTTCGTGACCATCCAAGACAAAGCAATAAGGCTGTTGAAATCTGGATAGAAATGTGATAAAATCACAAGGAGAAGCCGTTCGAGCACGGCTGACACTGGAGGTGTTTCAAACTCCAAAGATTTAAAGTCTCCTAGACTATTGAAAAAAATGGGTCTTAGAAAAAGGCTGCCCCGATCCTCAGTGTTTCTTTTGACAGTGTATCCTTTGTTTAGGACAGCAGGATTTGAGAAAAATTAAACCAACTTGGTTCTCGATGATTCCTTTTCAAGGGTCTAACTTTGATTTGAGGGACAATTGCCCCAGCTTGGGTCAATTGTTCCTAATTTCTGTTAGGTCATTGTCAAAGGATTGTCAAGGATCAAGTTGATTTGACTTTCCTAAGTCCTGTTATTCTAAGGACTCAATTAATCTGGACAACGTGCATTGGGATGCACGACTCATCATCGGGCAGGGCAACCTCTCAAGACCGCGGGAAAGGTGACAATCTAGGGTAAATTATACTACTAATGCGAATGTGTGCATGCTGACAGGATATGCATAAAACAATTAACAGATAAACAGGATATGCAGAAAACAGATGAACATGATATGTTAGAAGCAGTAAACACATAACAGGATATAACAGATAATTCTACCCTGCAGGCCCTGTCGTAGGTTGGAAAGTGCTATGGTTTACTATATGCAAAAGGCTGGGTTTTGGTTTGAAGGGGTTCCCTAGACTAGAGCCAATATTTGCCTCCCAGTGCCAAGTGTACTGCATGGCAAAGGTCGAACGGCAGGCTGACTCATCATCGTCCAGGGTTTGCCGAGAATCTTGGGATGTCCTAACACCAGCAAGCCGGGTAGGGTAACCAAGACGCATCGGCAGGGCTTATCCAACATCGAAGCACGTGCAATGCAAAAGTTTAACAATAAAATATTTTCCAAAAATCCCACAAATATTTTCGAGTTTGGCTCACCAATAAATTAATTTTTATTTTGAAATTTTACTCAAGCAAACAACCGGGAAAGCTCCAGTCCAGATTGGTTGGGCGTAGCCCTGTTATTGCACCAATCCTTTCTCGATCACGCGGGGCGTGTTCGTTTTTGTCAAGCTTTCGGGGGTCGTTTTACAAGTGTAAAATACCAAAATAAGAATTAATTTAAAAATCCCCAGCGGAGTCGCCATTTTGTGGACGGTGAGATCCACGCGGCTCGAGGAAGATGGAAAAATGTGTGAGTCGCCACCCGGGGTTTATATGGAAAACTTTTGGTACCCGAGATACCATTGAAGAATATTGATGACTCTTGTGCCGCTTTGGAAAAGGTTTGTTCTGCGAAAAGATTCTTGGATTCGGAAGCCAGGTTACGAACGGGGAAGGTTTTATTGAAAAGCACCCCGCTCGCCCGGGAGATTCCCGGTCTCTACTAAATTTTTGTGGGATTTTGGAAAACGTTTTATTGAAAACTTTGGCAAATAAACAGATAAATAATGAGAAATAATGATAAAACCATAACAGAAATAAAATTAAACAAACGGACTTAATAACAATAATAGAAGAGTAAAGGGATGAAAATGCAATAAGTAAGTTGCAGAAAGTCAGAAAAACAGAGCACGAACAGGGGGAAAACAGAGCAAATTTTTATGGCGCAAAGGTTAGCCGCACGGCTAACCTTAGTTGGCCGTACGGTGCACCTGAGTTAACCGCACGGTTAACTTTTTGAAAGATTTTTCAAAATTTTGTTTTCTCGACAGGAGTTCAGTTTTATTTGTAAAAACCAAATTTTTTGATAAAAATAACTTCTGTTGAAATGTTTTTATACTGAAAGAAAGTAGTAAATGAAGTGTATCTCCTCGCAAGAACCGTACCTTGAGATAACCGAAAATATCGCCCGATACGGATTCGAGAGATTTGATTTTAGTAAAAACATGGCCACCCGAGCCTAGGAATGATTACTGGAACCATCCTTGACCCGGGCGGATCCCCTCAAAAAACCAAGGTTTTGGGCTCGGTTCTAGAAACACGATTGTACCTTCGCGGGAACTTTGAACAGTTCTGAAAACTTCAGAAATTCTGGGTTTGAACTCCTTGGAAACGGACCTGATACGTACTGATGGATCACAGGGGATTTTGAATAAAAGAGATGGAATAGGCTCGAAATTTCTGGGGAGGTTTGGACGGAATTTGGAACGGGGAAGTGACCGGGAAATTCGTCGGCGTGTCGCCGGAATGGTACTGGAGTTGCTGTCTGTTTATGGGAGAAGAGAAGTGGTATTTATAACCGAAAAAAGGAATAAAATCTGTAGGATATCTTTCCAAAATGATGAGATGCCTCTGTATTAAATTTTTCGAATATTTTCTGACACATAGCCGTACGGTTTAGAAGGTTGGCCGTGCGGCTTGACTGAGTTAACCGTGCGGCTTGGTGGTGAGAAGGTGAACCGTGCGGTTCAGGTAAGTGGACCGTGCGGCTAGGATTCTGTTGTCAAAAGTTCTGAAGTCCAGACTGTTTGTTCCTACTTCCTAGGCACTGCTGAGTACTTCTTTCATCCTTGGGGATGCACAGGGATTAAAATTGGGGTGTCTACACCGACGTCTTCGTCCAGGATACAATGGCTAGAACCACGACCACCGGAACACCACCGCTGGAAGCCTTGGCGAACTGAAACTTGCGTCTGCCTCTCTCTCTCACAAGAACGATTTCTGGAGTACAATATGATGCACGAAACGGATGATCAAACCAAAGGCCAAAGCTGCCTTCTTATAGCTGAAGATTATGTTGGAAACTTGAATACGAAATCAAATGCTTTAGAATCAAAACTCCCACATAATAAAGTTGCATTTGAATTCTGGAAGAAAACTGCCACCATTAATTTGGAAATTTGAATTATGCCATAAAATCTCATTATGGAGGGGTGTAACTGGTGCATTATCCAACGATATTATCACGCATATCTCCCACTTCGTGGGGTCCCTTCGGTTGTCTCGTAAGACCTTTTGAATGCCCCGTTTCATTCACACGGAATTTCCAACAATAAATTTGTTTAGTAGATAGTAACTACCAAGGAAAATAGATTAACTATTGCATCCCGTAATGGATGATGGATGGAACCAAAAGAAAAAAAAAATCTATTGCATCATAAAATCCAACAAAAGAAACGGTCCAATGAAACAACAAACGGAAGGTTAAATTGCGAAAGAACAGGCAATAGAATAACAATATTTTGAGATTTGATGGGTGAGGGACATTCCCCAAATTTGAAGAGGGACCAAGGACAATTGAGAGATGGCTTCAAATTATTTTGTGTTTGAGGGATTGATTGGAGCAGAGATTTCATGATTGATCCCTCAATTTTTTTGAAATTTAATGTTTTGATGGATCTGCGGGAGGGAATATTGGTGGGTGTTGGTGGTAGGGGTGCAAACGAATCGAGCCTTGTAGAGCTCAAGCTGGGCTCGTTTAGTAACAAGCCGAAAATCGAGTTCGAGCTTGGCTCGTTTGTAAACGAACCAAGCCCTTAATGAGCCGAGTCAGGATAATTTACTTAACGAGTCTCCTTAAACAAGCTGATACGAGCCGAGGCTATATAAACGAGCCGAACTTTACCAAGTTCGTTTACTAAATAAACTTATAACTCGAGCTCGAACTCAGCCCGATTACTAAACGAGCCGAGCCAAAGCTACTAGCTCGATGGGTGTTGGTGGTAGGGGTGCAAACGAGCCGAGCCAAGCTTTGTAGAGCTCGAGTTGGGCTCGTTTAGTAAAACAAGCCGAAAATCGAGCTCGAGCTTGACCCGTTCGTAAACGAGCCGAGCCCTTAATGAGCCGAGCCATGATAATTTACTTAACGAGTCTCCTTAAACAAGCCGACACGAGCCAAGGCTATATAAACGAGCCGAACTTTACCAAACTCATTTGCTAAACAAACTTATAACTCGAGCTCCAGCTCGGCCCAATTACTAAACGAGCCGAGCCAAGAGCTGCTAGCTCGATTCATTTGCAGCCTATTTGGTGGTACTAGTTCTGAACCATTTGGTTGGTGGAGTATCACCTTTTCTTCGGCTGCCAGTTATTTTTCTGTCTCTTTCACTGGCCCTGTTTGTTTCTGTTATGGTTTCTTGTTTGTTATGGTTGTCGCGTGGTTCTGATTGCTTGCAGTAGGGGGTTGGCCTGTTTGGTTTTATGCTGTTTTAGTCACTCAGGTTAAATAAAAAAGAGAACAAATATGATTTTTCGTATCCTCTCTATTGACAGCAAATCATGTTGTTTAACGAGGTTGAGACATTTTTTTTGCATTTTTTTTTTTTTTTACATTCGATAAGTGATTATTTACAAAAAGCATAATAGTAACATCAAACTGGACACATATAAAACAATTCCAATTTCACAATTTTAATACCATAGATTGTTCTTGTTGTCAAAGAAATAAACAGTTCAATAACAAAAAATCTAGGAAAACAATTTTCAAATACAATTTTGGATATAAATGCGTTCGGAGCATTGATTGAATGTTTGTAGACCCAATTTGCATTTAAGAGATCCGGACATAATTATGTTTAAAAATGTATTCGTAGTAATATTGCTCGTTGCTAGAGAAAAACAATCACACACACAATAAAGAGATAAGAACAGTAAAAATCGACAGCAAGATTTACGTGGTTCCCCAAAACCGGATACCTTCACGGGAGCAAGAGTGAGTCTGTTCGCTCCATTCGGTCGCTTCGCTTCCCTCACTCCGCTTCGCATCTGACCTTTACTAGAACTTCTCGGTACCTCTCCATATGAACAAGTTCCAACACTCGTTCAATAAACAGCCTCCCCTTTTGTGTGTGATTGATCGATGATCAAATCGCCTTTTTGTGACCAACAAAGTGGTATTATAGGATTGGCAACTGTGCTATGCATGTCGAATAAAGTAATTTATTTTGCTAATCAACTGGAAACAAAATGTTCGAATAAATAAAAAATAAAAAAATAAACAGGAAACAAAATAATTCACATTGATAGCTTCACTCTATGTCCTATCATATGTGGGCTCGATTTTCCTCAATTATTGATACCTTGTCTTTCTTAAACATTACTCTTCTCTTCTCAGCTCTGCTTTATTTATTTTTATTCGGCGGTCAGTGGTATCTGGGCCATCTTACGCAACCTTCGATTAATTCTCTTCTTGATTTGATCCAAGGCAAGCAATCTATGCTAGAACTAGGAAATTCACAAAAAGTTACTACTTTTTTACGGTCTGACCTCAAAAATCAAACTTGATCAATTTTGTGAGGAGCAAATCCACCTGTCAACCGGACAAACCCTTGTGGGTGGTACTAAAAGTCGTAAATATTCCTCATCGCTTATTATTGCAAATAATAGCTTTTCATCTATTTTTTATGCTAATCATTTCCTAAAAGTGGGGAAAAGGTGTATTAACTGTATTGGTTGTTGGGTGGGTGTAACAATATTTTTGGGTTTGAAGTTGGATACCAATTTGATTTAGCTGGACTATGCTACATCCCAAAATGGAAGCTACCAGGGTATGAATGACTTTGAATCTCACAAAAAAAAAAAAAATGAAATTAAACTAGCTCATGTCCAGCTAATAGCGGTCCAATCTGATACAATTTATGTCTTTGTGGGCCTATCCAGAACCCAATACAATGATATGAATCATCATTTTGTAATGCTCGTCTAGTAGGTCATCCAAGTAAGAAATTAGTTCAATCGAACGTAGATAACTGCATGAACAAAAAAACAGATTTGTATAATAAAAATACGATGACGAAAAACAATTTGAAACTTAAATTGCCCCTTTTTTCCCTTGTACAAATATGTATGGTTCATGTATCTATCAATGCTCGATCAAGCTAATTTTTTTGTGTGAAAGACCAAATCGACAATTTCTACAAAATGACCTGTCCGGATCATTGTTATGGGCCTAAGATGAGCACATAAAGCCTTAAACTGGACCAATTGGATCCTTATTAAACTGGGGACCTTGGGCACAAGAACTTTCACAATTGAACGGCCTCTGCTTATCTGAAATTATGTGACATAACTAATAGAGACTTTATTTTATACACACACGCACGCGCACACACACATACATCAAAATAGGGCCCCTATTGTGGCCCCATGATATTGGGCCCTACGCAGTCGCGTAGGTGAGCCTATACCCAGAGCCGGCCATAAATTTGTGTGAGCAAGATCGAACGTTATATTGTCTTTTGAAAACATTCTAAATTACTAAGAATCATGAGAATCAGCGAGGATTAAGAGCAAATGCGCGTAAGAGCGGGACGAAGTGTCTTGCCGGAAGATCATGTGACCTAGCTACAAACATAACATGTTATTAAACAAAGTTTTCAGAAACAAAATTCATATATACGTACTGATCAGGCCAACTTCTTATCCAAAACTATGGACTAGTTTTATTATCCATCACATATATATATATCCTTATAGCCTGTCATGTTGCCATTTAAAGCATCCATCTTCTCTTTCAGGTACTAATCCGTGATGAGATGTAAATTGTTGGCATTTGTGTGTATGAGGCAAAGATGTGCGTGATATGTTTGTATGTGTCAGGTGCAGTATAATGTGCTGGAGAGGAAAGTGCACTGAAATTTCCTTTGTCTGCACCAAAAATTTGGAAAGGAAATGTTTCCCATTCCTCCATATCGATTTCCAATTATTCCCTTCCCTTAGAACTTAATGATTAGAGATATTTAGGAAAAAAACAAATCCATATATATTCTGTGAACTGTCCATATCCATTTTTTTTTAATGGTTTTTGAACTTTCCATATCCATATATTATTTCACTACTTGACCGTACAAAGAGGCATCATTATGAAGAAGAAATAGCCACGAAACTCAGCAGTTATAAGCTTTGAAATTTGATTGTCTATACTCTATACTCGAGGAGGGACGGAGAATTTTAAAATTGGATGACCGAACACTACAACAAATTTACAATAGATAAGAGCCAATGTACATTTTGTCAATAAAATTTAAAGTTGTAAAGATAATATCGAAACTATTATTACACGTCTAATTAATCAAAGTGCTAATAAAAACATTATCTTACTCAAAAATATTGGTTGGTTGGCCGGGCAACATATATGATTTAAACATTTTGTAACAAAATAATCCACCTATTTTGGCTTTATTAAAAAAAAATTGAGTTTTGACCATAAATTTATACTTGTTAGATTCGTCTCGCCGAGAGGAATCCAGAAACCACAAAATCTTGACGCGAAACTAACAAATGCTAAAAAAATTTGAATAAAGACGAAACGAAAAAACCAAAAAACCAAAAACCACTTTTTAGCCAAACCACCCCAAAATCCTACTTTAATTCTAGTAAAAATATGAAACGTGAGTAGGGCGATCGCCTGAGCTAACTCGCCCTTCATCCCATTCTTGCCTATACTTCAAAAGTTTCCCTGCATTAATTATATTGGATGTCCTGCAGTCATGCAAGCAAATCAAGTAGTTTTCACAAAGCACAAGGCTGTATATTTGAGCAGCGCTGGGGAAGGGATTTCAATCTCTCTCAAATATTATTGATTGTTCTTGAAAACTTAACGAGCTTTAAAAATATATTCAAGCTTGACTAGTTAATGAGAAAAAACTTATCGCAATGAACTTTAATTGAGCCACTCATGAACTGATCTCTAGGAGCTTGAATTTATTGAACATTAATTTACTGTCTTTCTACTTGCTTCCTAGTTTGCTACTGGTTCCGAAGGAGCCGACTAGTAATTTGTTCGAGCTTCTTTCAAAAGCTAAACGAGTTTAAAAAGGATGTTCAACCTTGTTTTATTTTTTAAAAACCCTAGCTCGCCTAGGTTTATAGATTTGTTATGTTTAATCTCTTTAATTAATCAACCCACTAACCAATAAATAAACGAATCTAACAATGGAAAGCAACCAATCGAAGAACGCAACGATACATATCTATATATATGGAAAACCCCTAAATGGGTAAAAACCATGGGAATGAATCAACATTAACTCAATGTCTTACTTACGATTTGAATCCTAATAATCGCCCTAAAAAGTCGCTCGAGTGAATTTAATTTCGCTTGAGCAAAAAACCCCATTCCCCTCCCCCCATGTAATAGATTAGAAATGAAGAATGACAAAAACAAAAACAAAAAGAAGTAAGCTAGCTCGAGTCCATTTTGCAATTTTCAAATCTCTTTTGTTGCTTTTGAAAATGCTTGACTAACCACTACCGCACTCTCAAAACATTACACATAAAAGAGATTCATTTTCACAACCAAAATAGGCTCTTAAAAAAAGTAAAAGAAAGGTAGAATTCGATAAAATGGGGATACAAACAAATGTATGTTCTGTCATGGAATTGCCAACCACGAGAGAGCTCGGCCTATGGTGTTTACAATTTAATAAGTGAATCTGAGCTCAAACTCGAGCGGTTTGGTTTGTTCATTATCCGTATTAATGTCTCAAAACCCCTAGATCGCCCAGGTTTAGAGATTTGCAATGTTTAATCTTTTGAAAATATCATTCCACCAATCAAAAACTTAATCAATCACACAAAGGCAAGCAACCAAACAAATAGTACCGCAAAGATATCAAAACACTATACTTACAAGCAATCTTATCCTACGATTAGAATCCTCACCATCGAGCCTAGCTAAGATGTACTTGTTGAATCCACATTTACCACACCTAATGCTTTGACCGCCACTACCTTGAATCTACAAGCCTTTTGTTTGCCTTCCAAAATCCACCGAAGGACTTTGTACTTCCTTCGTAGGTCTTCTCTCGAAGTTGTGGCTATGTAATTGTTGATGATAATTAAAAACTCTTGGAGTTCTATTAACGCTTCATTGATACAAAAACCATATTTCTACTAATGGAAGAAATACTCTCAAATAATTCTAGATATGGTTCTAGGTCTTTTTCGCCTTTGGGGGAGGGAGACGGTGCCTCAAATAATTTTGACCTAATTGACACGTATTTATAGCAGTTGGAATTTATCCAAGTTGCTCGAGCACATTGTTGAAAATACGTAGATAACGCACTGCATATCGAATCTCATGACTTATCTAAAAACTCGATTTCTCGATACAAAATAATATTGATTTCCTTTCACTTTCTAAACAGACATTCTAAAAATAAATAAATAAATTACAACTTGATAAATCGGGATACAGTGAATGTGTGTTTTGTTAATAAAATTGCCAACACGAGAAGCTCGGCTTTTTGGACCTTACAATATCCATGGTTGCATAACCAAATTGGGTCTTGTACAAGCTATACATACTTGAAGTTGCATGGAATTTATGATTTGGAGTCAATTTACAGATATAACGACCCATCTTGTCCCAATAACATGCATGTTAGAACCTAACAGTATGACGCAAAATACTTGCACCCAATTTATTTGGTAGTATGGAGTTGTTCATTGTATAACACTCAAAGTTCTTCAACCCTTAATTACAGTCTCTCCCACTCTTGTGGCCAACGTCCTCTTTGTGCTATAATTAAAATGGCCCTGCAACCTTCTCCCGGCGACCATGGTATTGACTAATTTATGCACAACACTTTATTCTAATCATGCATCAGATCAAAGAGGTGGCTAGCTTAGAAGAGGGGACCTCCCATCACATACACTCAGATTTTACTCTAATGTCATCTTTAGTGATTCATCTACTAGCCAAAGGAGCCTAACAACACGATTCAAAGTGCTTAAACCTAAAATAGTAGCTGCAAGTGGTGGCTAGCTCATGTTGTAGAGCTCTTGGATGTTCCACACTGCATTTCGGGATCGAGTCTCGTGTAATACATTAGGAATGACAAATTAATGACAAAAAAAAAACCTAAAATAGTAGTTGACTCTATACCATTCAAACTTTTTATAATTCACTAACATGACCCATATTTCTTCTAACTTCTTTCCGTATTGTCCCTTTTTGAGTGCAAATCTTGGTTCCGCCACTGAATGTAGTTACTTATGTTGTAATAGGTTTTACGCATGTGATCCACACACACTTTATTGACGTTGTCAACACTCCCGCCGTAGGTTTGAAAAGGGGGAGGGACAAAGGCATGTGAACCAGAAAAAATTGCAATGAAAAGTTATGACACGGTTTAATATATGTTCAATTAAATTGCTATTAGAGCTAGCCATGCATGTTCTTGTGTTAGTACTATGAGTAGCACTTATGCCGGAGGATACCCAAATAGCAAATGGTATTCTTGGATAGTGTTTATATACATAATCTTTAATGAGAACGATGTAGCAATGGTATATATATCTTTTAGACCCAATATGATAGGATATGTGATAAATGTGAGTTTATATTTGTAGCATCGCTCCATTGTAATCAAGTGCAATGGTTTATTTTTTAGGGAAGTACTAAAAAACACATGTATTTTGGATCGCCTTTAAATATTCATAAAATTCGCATACCATATCGAAAAACGTACAAAAAGTCATTAATTTTGATAAAAATTAATAAAATCAAGATCGACAAAAACTCATACAAATAAATGATACACTATAAATCTAAGTTCGATGTGAAAAATTTATATCCAAGTATTATGAATTCTCTCATTCAAGCTAGAGTGTATACCCTATTCACTCAGATATAGGACTTGTAATGTAGTCGTACATTTACTTGTTTTATGACATGAGTACTCCCAAGGATCCTTTGATCCCATGCAGGCTGCAGCTTCCTGGAAGGAGAAGCAACCCAAAACATTGTGTCTTTATATATCTCACAAGTTTGTACCTTGGTTTCTATGGCTCACACTTTCATCTGACAAATTCTCTCTCTCTCTCTCTCTCTCTCTCTCTCTCTCTCTCTCTCTCTCTCTCTCTCTCTCTCTCTCTCTCTCTCTCTCTCTCTCTCTCTCTCTCTCTCTCTCTCATATTACTAAACCAAATCAATTAGAGATGTCTTTCACCTCGTTGATGGAAACTACCGACGATCCGTTCCTATTCGAGGACTACTTCCCGTCGATGGTGGAGAGGCTTGGGGCAGAAGGGTTCATGGGGGAGCTGTGCAACGGTTTCCGCCTCCTGATGGACGTCGAAAAGGGACTAATAACGTTCGAGAGCTTGAAGAGGAACACTCTTCAATTAGGGTTAGTGGAATTGGGAGATGATGAGCTGATTTACATGTTGGCAGAAGGAGATTTGGATGGGGATGGGGCTCTGAGCCAGTTGGAGTTTTGCATTCTCATGTTCAGATTGAGTCCCGGCTTGATGGACGGCTCCAAAAGGTGGATGGAAGATGTGGGTGGTGCAAGTGGAATCGTGGTCTAGGTTTTCTTTATCATAATTAACCGATGCTATTGTATTGCTATTTCAGAAGAAGAAGAAGACGTTGGAGGAATAAGCGACGCTGGAGACGAGTAGAAGTAATGGCTGGTTTTGTTATTGAACAATTTATGATCGATGTTCACATCGGTCAATAATAGGAATTGTATTGTTAATTTATTTTCATGATTTAAATTTTTAATAAGTTTGGATGTTCTTGGTCATTTAATGTTATGTTTATGATGCAAATAAAAATACGTACGGATGGTCTATTATGCTCGTGATCTTTCTATCAGTGCCTATAATAGCTCGTAGGACATCGTTTGGCTAAGCTTAAGCTAGCCTCCTCCGTCCCTCGGTTGTCCGGACACCACCATGGAGAAATTTGATTTCTGTTGCAGTTTATTCTGATGTGATTGTGCAAGATTGTGTGTCTCTCTTCATGACTTTTTCCATATTGTTTCTTTCACTTTTTGCACATTAATGTTCCAAGAAAGTAGTAATTTTCTTGGAATTTCCGGATGTGGTTTTCCAATCTACCCTCATAGGGCTTTTGTCTTTCTTATGCATAGGCCTAGGCCTTTCTAATGAGTAAAATTTCCATTTTTAATTTCCGTCCAAAAAAAAGGTTAACATGGACAGGAAATTTTTATTTAATACTACTGCAATGTTAATTCATTTAATACATTTATAACAAGATGTTTGAGTCAGCTTGCGCACAACTCTATTAATTTCAAGACCCTGCAGCTAATAATTGGGCAAATCTTTTAATTTGTGATCCCAAGCTTTGGAATATTTAACCTCCGTAAGAATGCAACGCGTGATCTCATATAGGATCACTTCTTACTCTCTTCTAACCCTTTGGCCAAACCCCACGAGTTTATGTTAGTTCATTTATTGTTGCTTCAAAACTCTCAATACATAAATAGCTGATCATATATGCTAACTTGCATTTACCTTTATATTGTTCCCATATTGCATCTCTAATGACATGCTATGCTAACTTTCATAACCTCATTTTTTTAATTATATTTGCGTCCCCAAATTCAACAAATCTCAACTTTGCCCTTAGTTGTATATATATATTCTAAGTTTTGAGACTAAATCGGATATACTATATAGAAATATTTTCTAATTTTGGAGGACCAATGCTATAATTTTTCTGGATATGAAAGGTGGAAAAAAGCCCCAACCCTGTCCTCCATTATTGAGTCGACTAGTTGAGACGATTGGAGCACGCAATCCCCCCCAATAATGCGAACCCCATTTGCACTTTTGAAGCTTCTTCGTCAAGCAAACCAAGGAAGTAGTCGACAGTGGAGTCAGCTTCTTCTTCAAGCAAAATGACATTGAATGTGGTGGTGGATATGTTCAAATGAAATGATTGAGCTTCTTCGTCAAGCAAACGAACGAAAAGTCAGATTTTCATGCTTTCTTTTGTTTCCATTTATACTCTCACTAAGTGTGTGCGAAATCGAAATTGATTTCCTCCGTTTGTACTATCAAGCATGATAATGATGATATATTGATGCTGGTTTGATTCATTTTCAATGTGAAGAACTTTATCATGAATTAATTTCTCATGAAATCTGATTGGATGGTATTCAAATTTACCATGACTGTTGTTTTGATTCGACCATTAAATCTACTATTTTGGTTCGTCAAAAAAATTTATCTTGAAATTTGTTGTTTTGATTCAATTCAAGTTGAAATTTATCATCAATGTCATACCAATTTATCATGCCCACTAATTTGATTCAATATATCATGAGTGCTAGTTCGATTAGTTAGTTTGTAGATTTATCATTGATACTAATTTTCTGTAATTTTAAAAGAATCAATCAACTTAAATTTATTATGAATGATCCTTTCAATTTATCATGAAATGTACTTTGCCTCAATATAACATGCTCCTATAAATTTACTATGATATTGATTCATTTTTGGAATGAATAAATTCTCATTAAATTCGACGATTGAAAACAAAGAGAGTGGAGGTGAGCATAGTCGCACCAAGGTCACTTCACCGTGAATAACATTCGATCAGATTCATGATTCATATATAAACATACGTTCACTTGAATTTACCATGCTTATTGGTAGGGACATATTTTTTACCATGATTCCAGGGTGCATGGTTGGTTTTCAAAATAAATGTGATAGAATTTCCTGTGAATTTTGTGTATCAAATATTTATTTTGAATTTCCCCATATTTAATTTCCTTTTTGAAATATTCAAAAAAATCTCACTTGATTAAGAAAACACATTAACTCCAACCATAATCAAATCTCCTTTAATTAGAAAACCATATCTACATATACTAAGGGGGAGTTCTTGAATGGATTATTTGATTTTATCATCATCTTTTACGAATAGATAAAAGGAAGGGTTGATTTTATCAACCATTTTTGAAATCCATAGTGGTCCACAACTATTTTATCACACTAGATTTTATCTTTTGGGAAAACAAGGTGATTTTATCACCCCTCCATAAAACACCAACTAAAATCAACTTTCCCATTTTATCTTGGGCCACTTAGCCAAAAATCCAAAACATTTGACATTTTTAAAGGGAAAGACAAGGAACTTTTGCAATCAAACATAAAAACAAAAAATATTTGACATTTTTAAAGGGAACGACAAGGAACTTTTGCAATCGAACATAAAGACAAAAAAAAATTAGTGAGATGTTACTAATTTTTAAAAATTCTAATTTCGAACATAAAATTCAAAAAAATCTCCACCCCACCTCCGGCCAAGCACCACTCCACCTTTAGCCGACCACTTCTGGCAACCAAAAAATTAGTGAGATGTCACTAATTTTAAAAAATTCTAATTTCGAACATAAAATTCAAAAAAACCACCACCCCACCACTGGCCGACCACTTCCGGTGTCCAAAAAAATTAGTGAGATGTCACTAATTTTTAAAAATTCTAATTTCGAACATAAAATTCAAAAAAATCACCACCCCACCTTCGGTGGACCACCATCCCACCACTGGCCGACCACTTCCGGCGTCCAAAAAAATTAGTGAGATGTCACTAATTTTTAAAAATTCTAATTTCGAACATACAATTCAAAAAAATCACCACCCCACCACTAACCGATCACTTCCGGCGTCCAAAAAAATTAGTGAGATGTCACTACTTTTTAAAAATTCTAATTTTGAATATAAAATTCAAGAAAATCACCACCTCACCTGTACACGTTTTCACCTACACTTATACTCGGTTTACGGTACCAATGCACACCTACACTTATACTCGGTTTACGGTACCAATGCACAACTACAGGCCTACAGCTGTACCCACTGTTGCCTTTTAATGCCTTCACAGTACACACGTCTACTTTTCAAAGAATACAAAGAGAAGTTAAATATATCATAAATGATGATGAGTCCTACTATTTTCTATCTACTTCTGATCTCTTTACTGTGACTCTTTCTCTCTACCCAAGCACAAAAAATTTCAAACCCCAATAAGTTCTCTCTCTTTACATCGAAGAAGGCAACTACACAGCCGATGAGTACACAGCAGACGACAGCGACTACACAGCCGACGACGGCGATATGATCTCTCTCTCTCTCTCTCTCTCTCTCTCACGATCCGATCGGTTTTCGTCAGGCCTTGGGCGCATTATAAGAGCCTCAAGTCATTCCGAGAGGTCTAGGGGAGTAGAGACACCGTCAGGCGGCGGAATTGATGAAATGCGGTGAATGTAAAATCAGTTTAACATAAGGGAAAACATTTTTTTGAGTTTGATTAACCTGTTTCCATTATTATCTGTTAATTTTGTTGCTTTCTCCTCATATCATGTAGATCCATGTATGTATTGTGTGTGTTTGATCCATGTACAGAAAACTAGTGAGTACTCGCTAGTTTTTGGATGTCCTCCCTTCAATCTGAAAATAAGCGTGTCCTTCCCTTCAATCTGAAAAAACGCGTGTCCTATCTTTAAAAGGGGTAAAAACGTTGTATTTTTGACTAATTTTTCCTTTTATCTTATAAAATCCACTCAAGAACTCCCCCTAATACTCTATCTATCCCATAAAGTTAGGCCTTTATTCCATTTTTGGCTATCCCAAAACACGTCCCTTTATGGCATTCAAAGTTTAAAAGTTGATAAAATTCCCATTATATCCCTTTTAGTACTCAAATTATACACAACACAATTCTCAAAGTACAGTACTAAAGTAAATTGTGGAGTGAATTTGCACAATTACAGAAGTGAAGTCCAAAATTTATTTCTCAACAATTAATGAAAATCCCAAAAGCTACCCGAATAAAAGCTTTGATATTAAAAAAAAATCCGAATAGAAGTTGCGGAAAAAAAGAAAAGAAATAGAGTAAATAAACCGCAGCAAATGATTCGAGAGGCCCGTTTAAGTACAGACCAACTAAGCGAATTCAAAACCCAATGGACTTACTCAATATAGGGGTTTTAATAGGGGCCCATACTTCCATTGACAACCCAAGAGTGAAGTACTTGACTTTATGGAGTAATGGGTATCAGAAAAGTCTTTTTCTGCTTCACAACAGTACTTTTCACTCACTGTACCATTACCTTGGGCTGAGCCCATGGTTTAGCAAGCCTAAGGTCACAATAATGGGATGAAGAACTTTATCCACTTGGATCATGGCTAATAATGTACTCCCTCTGTCCCTTTTAAAGTGATTTACTTGAAAAACGTGTATTTTTGCGGACGTTTAAAAATGTACTTTTGCATATCGTTTTTAATTTTTTTTTGCACCATGAGTACTTTAATTTGGTATAAAACAAATTAAAAAGTTATATAGAGAAATATATTTTTTATGGGTTTAAAATTGCACGTATTCCCGTATGGATCACTTAAAATGGGACGGAGGGAGTACTTCTTTTGTTTTTAGAACACTTCCCACACGGTTGAATGTGTCACGCTCGTGATTTCAACCGCGTGGAAAGGGAGTTCCGCCTCAAGGCAAAAGGGATGAGATCGAGGTGAAAAGTGTCGAGTGATTCAAGTTCATAATGCAACATAGTAGTTAAGAAAACGGGTTTTATAGTTGTGATATGGGATATTTTTAGAAAACAACTTAGGGTCGCCACCTGCCATAAAGTTTAGGTGTGTCACGTCACCCCATAAACTATCTAGAAATAGTTCAAGTGTTTTGAATAAGGATCCTGCGGGTCTTTTTCAAATAGTAACTTAGTTTTGTGGTCTACGAGGTAAGGAAAGAAAAAATTTGGGAATTCACTGTTATGGGTGGGAAATGTGTTTAGCACAGCACCCCACATAGACATTTTGGTACTCGCTCCTCCTTAAAAACAACAATAATTAAAACTTTCTACTGTAAATTTGATGAGAAAAAGAAAATATGATTAAACAACTCAAGCACTAACAGCTTATTATTGATATATTTTTTAAAGTAAAAGAAAAGTGACTGAGCTTGGTCCCAGCCTGTCTACATATCTCCGGGATGAGAGAATCAAGGTCAAACGTAGTTCGGACCAGAACTATTTGAAAAGAGGACTCTTATGAGAGAGCGTTCATTTTCTGAAGTTCGACGGAGTTTCCACTGAGGATGAAAGATCACCTGGATTTTCTAAGGCAATCCGGGTATAGCCTCCGGTAGGGGTTGGCTATGAGGGGCGCCGGGATTCCGCTGAGGAAAATCTGACAAGGCTTCCATAGGATCT
The DNA here is from genome assembly GCA_963854785.1 of Vaccinium vitis-idaea. Classification (NCBI taxonomy): domain Eukaryota; kingdom Viridiplantae; phylum Streptophyta; class Magnoliopsida; order Ericales; family Ericaceae; genus Vaccinium; species Vaccinium vitis-idaea. The sequence continues at coordinate 4,879,374 of OY978217.1, forward strand.
CGAGGCCGTGTGATCAGACAGAGTTCGACTCTGAAAGGAGGGGAGGCCCTGGGATAGGCGCCCTAGGGTGCCATGTAGTAGCCCCTGGTTGGCTTAAAATGGCACCTTGGTTGCTAAGCAATGTTAAGGCTTTCTGAACATCGTGGAGGTATTCGTTTCTCCAGATTATCTCCTGAACATCATCGTCCAGGTAGCGACATATGCGAATGGACGAAATTGGACTGTGGGATGGGGCTCCCCACTAGGGGCGCCCTTTATGACACATGGACCCTGGCCACCACTAGACTTAGAAATTGGCGGCCATGGGGGAGCCTCCCTAAGAAATTGGTTGCTAAGCAAGCTCATTCGTGTTCAAATTCGTCTAGGTGCGTTCGAGTACTGACCGAAAAGTTCCATGTTACCCTGTTTAGGGTGGTCCCCCCGGTTTATTTGCAGCGATGCAAACGATCAGATAGCCAAACGAGTGATGACCTGGAACTTTACCATCATCTCCTTTTGTTTTATTGTTATTTTCAGCTTTTCGTATTTTGGACCAGTAGTGTCCACTTCGTTTTCATTTTAATATAACTAGGTTGACCACCTCCAATGTTTATGATTGTCACCGCCTCTCTCAATGGGTACCGCATCTCAATGGGTACCACATCCACAAAAGGAGAGAAAAACATGGGTGTAAATACTTTTCGACAGCCGGCGTGGTGCATGAGTATTTTGGCCCACCCAAATCTCTCCTTCCTTCTCTCCTCTCTCTCTCTCTCTCCTTTTTCTTTTCCTAAAACCGTCCAAAATACTTTTCGACATCCGAGATCTGTTGAGTACCGTCACATAATATCCACCTGGGAAAGAAACAATAGATCTCATTGGGAATCAAATAAGAGAGCACCATGTAGGATTTCGTTCACATGGCCATTGCCAAATGGCTGTCACAGTCTCACGTGTCCCCACCTCCCCCACAGACTTGAAACTCCCATACCTCGGTTCTTCTAGGTTCCTTTCCCACATCAATTTTGTATTTTATCATCTTATCCTATCCACTATTAAAGTATTTTCTTTCACTTATTAGTATTAATGAACGGCGAAAATAGGAATACTAAACAGAAGATCGAGGCATCGGATACTTTCTCTTCTTTTTTTTCCTTTTTTTTTTTTAATAAACACAAAGATGGGTGTCACGTGGCCCTTGACCTTCTGTGGACCAAAACTTGACATGTAGGCTGGAACGTGGAATAATTTGTTCCCATAAAAATATGACACGTCATCCTTATAAAGAATTTTCATGAATGAGGCTAACTAGCTACCACATGCCTTAAATCAGTTGATTTGTGGTAGAGAATATAGAAAGAACTTTATGTGTTTGGTTTGAGTTTTGGGTTTTGATTTTTGGTAATGATTGAAGGGAGAAATAGAGATAATAATTAAAAATATTGGTTAACGGTTAGAGAGAGATAGAGAGAAAAATGAGAATAATATTTGAAAATAAGGGTAATGATTGGATAATAATTGAAAAATTCGGGTCTTGAAACCCAAAACGAACATGCCCCCAGTGTCCTCAACTTCACCCCAATCCCTTTTTTTTTTTTTTTAAACTAAGAAAACTTTTGTTATTTTTTTTTATAAAAAAACTAAGAAAACTTTTGTTATTATACGGAAAAAGGACACCACTTGTCTAAAAATACAAGGAAAAAAAAGCAGCAAAACTGTACAGCAACAATGATGGAAACCACCAATCCTCTCGGATGTGGCTGGAGAAAGATGGCGGAAAAGTATCAGGGGCAGGAGCCTCACATCTCTTTGTCCCACCGCAGACGCAGCTGTCAGACACCATCACCGCTACTGTTGGAGAACTCACAAATCCGACACCTGAGCTCGAATGTGAGTACCATTCGTGATTATCCCTATAGAGATAAGAGATAGTTGCAAGAGAGACCATGCACTTCCTAAACCCATTTGGGGTAGTGTATTTGATAACTGGAGTAGCTCCCTGTGCTCGGCCATGCCCTTGCATGATGCATGCAGGGCCGGCCCAAGGTATTTGGGTGCCCTAGGCCTAATTAAAAAAATGTGCCCTAAAAATTTTCGTGTTCCTCAACCGAACTTTCTGCGTTTTTGTTACTACAATCTCCCCGTCCAAAAGGGAATTAATACAAGCTAAATTTAACAATGATTTAGAGCATTTCCAATCCTGTGCCTTTTTAAAAACAAAATTTGGGTCAAAACTCCTTTGTTATGCCAATGCTAAACCCTAGTGTTACCCAAATATGTTCTTTCAGTTTCCTCTAAAAAATTTGGGTCAAACAACTTTTGATATGCTGGAATTAATATTACGACTTTATCTGCTAGAAAATAGTGAAATTTGATCAACAACTTTTTGGTTACTTGGAAAAACTCAAGAACTTGTGTCAATTTAGAAATCCCAAATACAAACTGTAGTGGGCCGAAATCTAGCAGCCTAAATGGGGCTCGGTTGAGAAGCCCGGAAGAGATTGGGCTCAGATGGATCTCCAGACCAACCAGGGAACAGAACGTCATGGGCCGACCAAGCGAGGCCCAACCGAGACAAACCGGTGTCTCGGCCGGTAGACCATGAACCGGACGAGCCATCCGAGACGGATAACATCCGAGATGGATCGGGGAATAATCCGAGATCTCGGTGACGACCCATGTGACGTCACCAGAGGCGGTTAACGCTCGTAACAAACTGGGGAAGGCGCATGTACATGAGACAGTTGTACCTACGTCAGCATGATGACATCCGAAACGGTTACATTACGTGCTCAATTGTGATTGGAGGACGCGAACATGCGTTGCATGCAGATCTGGCTCGTGACGCTCGGTGACGTCATCCGAGCCAGATTGACCGATCTGCCCCTGTACTTGGGTAGCCTATAAATATGAGGCGACAAAGCCCTAAACGGGTACGCAATACTTTCTCTCTCTACAAATCCTCTCTCAAAACACTTTCTTCTCCGATCACTTACTTGATCGTCGGAGTGCCTTCCCTGGCCACACTCCAGCCAGGTTGGGCGCTAACGGCGGGTGTTCCGTGTGCAGGGGCTCGCGCATAAACACATTCACCACTCGCTCGCCGCTCTCACGGGTCAAGGCTCATAGAAGAGGCGCTACTGGATTTTTGAGGACACCACAATTGGCGACTCTGCTGGGGATCAAACCCAGAACCTCCGGTGCTCCTCCCTAGATCCACCACTTTTACCCGCTTTTCTTCCTTTCTCTTGACTCAAAATGGGTGGCAAGCTACCTCAACCACCACACCCCACCGATCCACTCCACCCGTCTTCCTCCAGAGATCCCAAAGGGACCCCTCACATCTCCGTCTCTATTCCGACGGGTCAAGTCGGGCTCACTCCGAGCCCAGACTCACAGCAACTCACCATCCAGCAACTCACTCACCACCTAGAAGAGCGAGACGCTGAGATGGCAGCAATGAGGGCCCAGCTTGCTAAGCTCACCGAGACGGTTAAAAGGAAGACAGTCGCGGAAACCACCGCAACATCTCGAGGGGGCGTTTCCGGCCAAAGGGACCCTAACAATGGGAGGGCTCAAAATAAGGCTCTCGTGCTTCGGCACGGGAACCCGTCGACCGAGCACCTCTCAAGGGGTCACCGAGGCGACTCTTCACAACACCGATCTTCTCAAATCTCTGAATCGAGTGCTCGTTCACCATACTCGCGGTTGTCAGCCTCGCACGAAACAGTATACTATTTCGAGGATGGCGAATACAAACCGGTCTATCTCCGTAAGGACCCCAAGGAGGCCGCACTAACCGAGCGCTCATCAGGCCGCCGACGCCATAAGACTCCACCACAACCAACAAACTCCGCTGATCTCCGAGCACGAGTGGAGCATTTGAAGAAAACCGCTCCGCAGGAACAAAATTTATCTATCATCCGGGACGGTGATACCGGAAAGCGTCACGTCAACCGAACCGAAGGGAAAGCCCATTATAACGACGCTGGGGGGAAAAGGAAGGAAAAAGAACATCGAGAACAATCCCGCAACCGAGATGAAAAAGCAGCGCATCACAATGAGCGTCGCCATGACGAGCATCACCACTCTTATACCGAGAAACGTCCTCGGATAAACGACGGATTTACGGTACCACCTCTTCCTCCCCTACCGAGTGTGGATGAGCGACTGAAACAGCTGGCTAAGTCTCCCTTTTCCAAGGAGATCTCCTCGGCAATATTGCCGGCTGGGTTCACGCTCCCAAAGTTCAACCGATACGACGCCCTCACGGACGCGTATCACCACCTTATCTACTATAGGCAAATCATCAACCTCTACACCTCGGATCAAGCAATAATGTGCAAGGTGTTTCCAACGAGCCTAGGGAGTCTCGGGTCCCTATGGTTCAATAAGCTTGAAGAAGGGTCCATTGGAAGCTACGAGGCTTTGGAACGAGCCTTCCTATCACGATTCGTGACGAGTAATGTACAGAAGAAGGAGGTAGACTCACTCCTCGGATTGAGAAAGCGCCCGGATGAAACTCTGCGCCAATACGCTGCTAGGTACTGGGAGATGTTTCACCAGGTCCAGGGTTGTGATCAGACCTTGGCCGCAACCCATTTTAAGCACGGCTTGGAAAGCAAGAGCCCTGTCTTCACAGATCTGATGTTACACCCACCGAAGAACATGGACGACCTGATGGAACGGATAAATAAATATATCGAGCTTGAGGAACTCTTAACCGAGCGTGACGCTCCAACCTCCTCCTCCGTTCCTAGGGTTATCCATGTCTCGGGTAATCAGAAGAAGGCAGTCAACACTATTAAAGCAGGCGCGGCAAAGAGACTCCCCAAGGCAAGCGATTTCGTGGCCGAGCGCACAGTATTCACCGAGCCAATCTACATGCTCCTCCGCAAGATTGAGAACGAAGGATTCTTTCACTGGCCGGATCACAAAATGGGAACTCATGATAAAACTAAGGACAGGAAGGTCTATTGCACCTACCACCGAGAACAAGGTCACTACACGACCTCTTGCAGACCGTTCAAGGCATACTTGGAGTCCCTAGTCTCGGCCGGAAACCTGGACATGTACATTGACCAGGAGAAGACCTTGGCTCGGGCTCAGAGCCATGGAACAGCCGCGACAGGGGGAGCCCAAGAAGATGTCGTAGTGATGCACGTAATCCACGGACCCGTTACAAGAATGCTGGAGGCTCGGGTGTACAAGGAAATAGAACAGGCTACGAAGGCATTGGAAGTGCTCTCGGTTAAACAGCAACCGAAACGCCCCCTCCCAACTAAGGAGTCTCAGTGGACAATAACGTTCACCGAGAAGGATCTAGAAGGGGTGCAGTTCCCTCATAACGACGCTCTCGTCATCACGCTCAAAGTGGGGAAGGCCAAAGTGGAACGGATTTTGGTAGACCAAGGAAGCGCAGCCGAGGTAATGTACTACTCGTTATTTAAACGATTTGGATTCACTAGCAAGGACCTGAAAGCTTCCGAGGTCCCCATCGTTGGCTTCAGTGGCACGCCCGTGTATCCCCTTGGCACCATTACCCTTCCAGTCGTGACGGGCTCGGTAACGCAGCAAGTGGAATTTATTGTCGTTAACTCCCCGAGTCCCTATAACATCATATTGGGGAGAAATTGGCTGCACGCGATGAAGGCCGTAGCGTCTACGTACCATCAGGTGCTACGGTTTATCGGGGCAAAGGGAAAGCAAGAAGATGTGAAGGGAGATCAAATAGCTGCGAAGAAGTGCTATATTTCAACCGTGGGCAGAAAAGAAAAGAAGAAGCCTAAGCAAGTGCAGTGGGTGGAAGTGCCCGGGGCACCCGCTTTGGAAGATGTCGGTCGGCCAGCCGAGGCTAAATCAGTGGAAGACCTCGTTACAGTCCCAATCAATGAGGATGGGAGCCGTTTCTTCCTAATCGGCTCCTCCTTAACCGAGACCGAAAGGGACGAGATGGTGACCTTTCTCAAGGCAAACATCGAGGTGTTTGCTTGGACCCCGTACGAGATGCCAGGGGTTGACCCGAGATTCATCAAGCATCAGCTTAATGTTGACCCATTGAGGCGCCCGGTTATTCAAAAACCGAGAAGATCTTCTGCTGTTCACGCCGAAGCCGTGGAGTCGGAAGTTGACAAGCTATTGGAAGCCCACGCAATCCAAGAGGTCCAGTACCCAACTTGGCTGGCAAATACGGTGGTGGTCCCAAAGAAGAACGGCAAGCTGAGGGTCTGCGTAGACTACACGAACCTTAATGATGCCTGTCCGAAGGACTGTTTCCCAGTCCCTCGGATAGACCAACTCGTGGACGCAACGGCTGGACACGCTCGGTTGAGCTTCATGGATGCTTACAGGGGCTATCACCAAGTCTTTATGGATACGGAGGATATGGAGAAAACAGCGTTTATTACACCAAGGGGTCTTTATTGTTACCGAGTCATGCCTTTCGGGCTGAAGAACGCCGGGGCTACCTTCCAAAGGATGGTGTCTCGGATGTTCAAAGATCAGCTCGGGGACACGATGGAGGCTTACATAGATGACATGGTGGTGAAAAGAATTCATGAAGAACACCATATTGCAGACCTCAACAAGATGTTCACGGTACTGAAGCAACATGGCCTTAGACTCAACGCCGAGAAGTGCTCTTTCGGAGTTGGGTCAGGGAAATTTTTAGGCCACTTGGTGACAAGAAGGGGTATCGAAGCGGATCCAAGCCAGGTTACAGCTATTCAACAACTCGTCTCACCGAGCACGATCAAAGAAGTCCAACGGCTTACAGGGATGGCAGCAGCCCTCAACCGCTTCATCAGCCGCTCGGCTGACGTTTGCCGCCCCCTCTTTCAATCAATCAAGACAAGCAAGAGGAAATTTCAACGGACAGAAGAGTGCGAGAAGGCTCTGCAGCACCTGAAAACCTACCTTACCGAACCACCGTTATTGGAAACGCCTCGGGAAAGCGAAGAGCTATTCATCTACTTATCCGTCTCTCCACATGCGGTTAGTTCAGTTCTCGTCAGAGCAGAGGGAACCGAGCATCGACCAGTGTACTATGCCAGCAAAACACTAACTGGAGCCGAGACAAGGTACCTTCCCCTTGAAAAGGTGGCCTTTGCTCTCATCACTGCATCTCGAAAGCTGCTCCCCTACTTCCAAGCTCACACAATCATAGTTTTAACCGAGTACCCACTGAAAGCACTATTCCGAAGAGCTGATCTGTCAACACGGGTCTCGAAGTGGTCATGTGAAATGGCCAACTTTGACATCCAATATCGACCGAGAACAGCTATAAAGGCACAGGTGTTGGCTGACTTCATTGCCGAGCTAACACCAGGAGAAGAAAAACAGAAGAAAGAAGAGCCCAACCCATCCCTACCCGAGCAAGAAGCCGAAGACCCTGAAGCCCCCGTAGCGATTGAAGATGTAACCAATGTAACCTCGGACGAAGAATCATCCAAAGCAACTGAAACAGCTGAGTTGACAACAACGCCTCTCTCGGAAGGAGAACCGACCCCGAGCGCGGAAGAAGAGCAAGCAACGTTGCCATTCTCTACTTGGCACATGTTCCATGGCAATGCTTGGAAATTACACGTAGATGGAGCTTCCAACCAGCGCGGAGCTGGAGCAGGCGTAGTCTTGATCTCCCCCGAGGGGGTGATACACGAGAATGCTATCTCAATCGAGTTCCCGGCCTCTAACAACGAGGCCGAGTACGAAGTTTTAATCGCTGGCCTTCGGTTGGCCGAGGCAATGGAAGTCAAGACTCTAATGGTTTACAGCGACTCACAACTCGTTGTAAACCAGTTCAACGGAGATTACGACGCTAAGGATGAACGAATGGCCAAGTATCTAAGCCTTGCCAAGAGCCTAACCGAGACATTTGAAGAAATTGAAGTGCATCAGGTGGGCCGAGAGCACAACGCCCACGCTGACGCACTCGCAGGACTTGCCTCAGCTTGTAAAGCATCCGAGCAGAGGTCGGTTTCCTTTGGTACAATCTCTTCCCCGAGCTTCGATCCCCCTCGTACCCAGATGTGGAATATTGAGCTCGGTCCAAGCTGGATGGACGAACTCGTGTTTTACCTCCGAGACGACAAGCTACCTGCAGACCGACGAGAAGCCCACCGGATCAGATGTAAGGCTGCAAACTACTGGCTATCACCAACAGGTTCTCTATACAGACGTTCTCGAACAGGCCCTTACCTCATGGTGGTACATCAGAATCAAGTCCATTCAATACTCCACGAGCTTCATGCCGGCAGCGGGGGCTGTCACTCGGGTGGACGTTCTATCGCCCACCGAGCCATCACTCAGGGGTATTGGTGGCCAAAGATGAAGGAAGATGCGGAGGAGTTTGTTCGGAAATGCCACAGGTGCCAGTTGTTCAAGCCAATGATCCATCAGCCAGCCGAGGACCTTCAACCGATCACTAGTCCATGGCCCTTTTGCTCAGTGGGGGTTGGACATCGTGGGAGAACTACCACTCGCTCCGGGAGGATTTCGCTACCTTATAACTGCAACAGATTATTTTTCCAAATGGGTTGAAGCCGAACCTCTAGTCTTCATCACCGAGGCAAATGTGAAGAGCTTCTTATGGCAGAACATCATTTCTCGGTATGGGGTTCCGTATGCAATTGTCTCGGATAACGGCAAACAGTTCACTGGGAAGCAGATGAAAGAGGTATGTGACAAGCTCGGCGTACGCTTCTTCAACTCCACACCTGTTTATCCTCAGGGTAACGGCCAAGCCGAGGCGTCTAACAAGACGGTCGCGGCTGGAATCAAGAGAAGGCTAACTGCAAAGCGAGGGAAATGGGTTGAAGAGCTACCGCACGTCCTCTGGGCATTCAGAACCACTCCGAGACGTTCTACTGGTCAGACACCCTACTCCTTAGCCTACGGTATTGAGGCTGTGATCCCTATTCAGAAGGGGCTACCAACAATCCGAACCGAGTACTTTGACGAAACCACTAATGACACGGCCCTAAGTAACGACCTGGATTTGGCCGAGGAAAGACGAGATGCAGCTCGGATAAAGTTGGCAGCTTATCAGCAGGAGGTGGCTAAGGGATACAACAAGACGGTTCGGTTGAGGACATTCTGCCCGGACGACCTGGTCCTAAAAAAGGTCACGGACAAAAATAAGAAAAAGAAGCTGATGCCCAATTGGGATGGTCCTTACCGAGTCGTTAAGAAGGTAGGCAAAGGAGCTTATCAAATTGAAGACATGGCTGGCAAGCTCGTGGACAAGCCTTGGAATGCTTACAATTTGAGAAAATATTATGCTTAAGGGTATTGTGAATATGAATACTTAGAAAAATTGTGAAGGATATTTAATGTATTGCTTCCTCGGAAATTTATCAATGACAAGACATTTGATCTCAACTGTTGTCTCTTTTTAATTGTGTCTCGGTATTCGTACCCAATGGCCTCGGCCAAAGGCACAATCCAACACATGGGTTTCATCCCATAAGACCGCTCGGTTAACCCGAGCCAATCCAACGACTACGTCGATACAATCATACACTCTCGGGGTGGTACTAATATAAATGTCTCGGCCCATAAACCGAGCTCGACGTAAAAACCCTTCCATAGGGGTATTGACCAAAAGAACAGCTTGTTTTTTACAAGTTAGTCACTGATCAACTCATAACTTATTTAATCATCTCGGTATGTTTTCACCGAGTCAAAGAAACTCTTGTTAAAAAGTATGGTTCTTCCGAGACATTACTTCAATATTACTTACTCCCGGATACAACACTTGTGAAAATTTCTCAAATTTTTTACAAGTCTTAATTATGGCCATTCAATTGACTCGGCAAAATATCCGAGAAGATCTATCAAATTGCTTCTGTAGTTTTCATGCCTTAGCAAAATTTCTTAACACATTCATCTCAACTTAGGCCAGGGGTATTTATTTGCCCTAAGCCGAGACGAATGGGGGTATTACTATGATATCTCGGAAACAATCACTCGACAAGATACAACAAAGAAACAAAAACATCCCATTCATTCAAATTGCGATAAACGACTCGGCATAAAATTCCACCGAGCCGCTTCAAAAGAAGAAAGTGTTTGGGGGAGATAGAGAAGTAATGTTTCAAACATCACAAAAAGGTCTGGCATACAATTCTACCAGCCTTAAGCAAAACAAACCATAGAAATATTGTTTGAGACTAGTCAATACGGAATTTTGTTTCAAAGAGGAAAGATCAACATTAAACATCATTTCCGAGCTCATGGTTGGCAGCCTTGGCATCATTCTCAGCATTCCCAACCGTGTTCTCCTCGGCGACTTCCTCCTCTTCTCCATCATCCTCTTCTTCCGAGGGGACCTCAATCTCAGGGATCTCGACCTCAGGGATGGCTCGGAGAGCAGATTCAGCAGGAACGCCGCCAGCTTCTAATCCGAGCTCATACCCCTTAGCGATTCCCTTGACATAGTAAATGTTGGCCCCCCTTCGGAAACCATTAGTTTGGATTTCGGTTACTTGGCCTCGGTAATGCTCAACAATTTGCACCTTGGCCTCTTCAAAACCTTTAGCATAGGTCGCGGATAAATCTTTCTCGTGCTGCTCCTTCTGTTCTGCCATGCTCAGTTGTAAGTCCTTCAGCTTCTTCTTCAATTCATCGAGTTCGGACAGCTGTAGCTTTGTAGCAGTAAGCTCGGTCTCGGTTTTCCTCCTCTTTTGCACCTCCTGCTGATACCTCTGCTTCAGCGAGGAGTAAGAGTTGGAAATGGAGACAACCTTCTGGTGATAGCTCAGCACGGATTGACTGGCCTGAAATCCACGAATTATAACAGTCATGACATACTCAAAATGATACAAAACGAAAGTAAAGCTCGGGAAAAATACTTACCAAGGTTAGGTGGGAGAACATATCAACGATATTACCCTCAAGATCCGAGGGGACCTGCTTCATATCCTCAGGAAGGCAAACCCCATGGAGTACGGGGAGGCCGAGCCTGGGATTAGCTCGGACACTGTCAGACAAAAGGATCGGGTGACCCTGCTTCGCCTGAGGAGCAAAAATAAAGGGGAGGGGAGAGGAAGTCTCGGCAGAAGTGTCTTTAGAAGTAGCATCCTTCTGAGCTGGGACCTTCTCGGGAGCATCCTTCTGTGCAGGGGCGTCTTTACAAGCAACATCCTTCGCCAAACCCGATCCTTGCACAAGCCTCTGTTTCTTAAGCTCGACAGCGTCGGTCTCGGCGTTAGCAGGAGCACGCTTGGATTGGTTGGGGGTGCCCTTCGCTGCAACGGCCTTCTTCGGTTTCTTCGATGGAACAAGGCTCGGAAGGTCACCGAGATTTCCGCCCATCTCTTCTTCTCTTTCTTCAAATTCCTCCTCAAGTGGCTCCCTTATCCTACCGACCAGGTCTCGAACTGGGGCACCGTGAAGATCCACCTCGGTGTCCGAACTCAATTCAACTGCCTCTACAGACTTACCCTTGTACGAAGACCTTTTCCTTTTCTTGCTCGGCCCCGCCCGCTCGGCCTCAAGTTGCTCCTTTGACTTTTTCTTCCTCTGTTGAAGGAAGGAGGTGTAGAGTGGTTCGTACTCTAGAAGAACGTGCGCGTACCGCTCTTGTAGTGGGACTCGGTAAGCAGCACGGATGTTATCGTCGTTTTTTGCTTTGAGCAGTCGGGACGTAACAGGGGAAACTTCTGCAAAACAAGAAAAGAAGAGACTCGGTTAGTAATGTTCTATAGCAAAAAAAAAAATATATATATATATATATATATATATATATATTTTCACCCTTGGAAGCAATCAATCTCGGTATGGGATATAAGCCATCGTCTTCCGGACCGAACTCAAAATTCCCCCGAACCTCTACAAAATCGTTGGCCCATGGGTCAGAATCCGGCAAATGGTCAATCAGATATGTCCGTGGCTCCTTGGGCGTACTTCTCAGTGACAAATATATGCGCTCGGAGGGACTATTCCGAGACACGTTGTAGACTCCTACTAAGTCAGAGAGATTAAAGACGAGGTTGAACTTCTCTCGGAGCACGTGCAAGCTGTTGATGATCCGAAATGAGTTCATGGCTAGGTACCGAGGGTTAATTTGGTACTCATACAGGAATTGTCGGAAGAGGAGGTTCACGGGAAACCGAAGCCCGCCCTCGGTAATCGACAGAAGAGGTACAGTGATATGGTCCTCTGAGAAGGAAATATCTTCTTCTCGGACCAGACGAATCTCAACGCCTTCGGGGATGTTATACTTTCGGCAGAAGGCCCGGTAACTCCCTCTCTTACCATTGAAGTATTCCAGATAAATATTCGGTCCTTTCACCGAAACCTTGGGCTTAGGGGGGTGAGCCTCGGTGGCCTGTTCCTCGCGACGAGGCTCGGCGGATGGACCCTCAGCCGTGGGCTCGTATACAGATCCGGTGTTTTCTGCCTCGGGCCCACGAACATCTATAATTTGCACATCAGGACATTGACAGGGTTGAGAGGGTTAAACCCTTCATCAACCGGACCAATATTGGCGGACGCCATCCCTACGTCAGGACCAAAAACAGCTTGTCCGAGGCGATAGCCGTAATAGTTATAACTGTGCACTGGGGACTTGGAACTGCTCGACCTATTTGAACTCCCCGAGGAGAGGACGAAAGGCTCCAGGATTGAAGAACCTGACAAAAGTGCACGGGTGAACAACAGTTAGCCACATAACTGATAGTGAACTAAAGCTTTTTGCTGGGATTACTAAGTGGCAAACACCAGCTCGGACTAATTCCGAGCCAAGATCTTAACCGACCTAGGTACAGCTTATGTGCCTCGGGAGACCTGGGCAGGGGAAGGGCTATCGATGGCTCGAGTTAGATCTCGGCCAAGGTCCGGATCCTTTGCCTCGGAAAATAAACAAAAATTTTATGTAAACCCTAAGTCTCAGAAGATCTACAAGCGACTCGAAAAGTCACGGAGGTTGTTCTAGCGAAGAACACGATGAACAGTTGAACGTTTGAGTTCACTGTTCATGTTGATTTCAACAGATCGCGAAATATACTTCTCTACCAGACAAAACTTACGAAAATGTCTCAAAAACCTCAAGATCAACTGCGAAATCAAAGGAAAAGCTAGAGGAATCAACGAAAAGATGGGAGAGTCGTTACCTGAGTTACACCGGTAAAAAATGACAGTGGTGGTGGAGATGAACCGACGCGGTGGTGTTCGTCAGAAAATGGCTGAGGAAAAGATTGAGCGTGGTGGACGACGGCGGTATAACGGCTATGGACGACGATCTTGGCTTCGCCGGAAAGTATGAGAGCACAGTGATTTCACGTGCAAGAGAAGAGAGAGAGAGAGCAAAAGAGTTTCTCTCTCCCAAGGGTCCCCATTTATAGAAACGGGAAGCATTCAAATCACAGCGCGGGAAACGAGGAAACCACTGGCGGCACGATTAAGGTGTCGACACCTGGCGGTGATGGGACGTGCCGAGCTCATCTCCTGACGTTTCACGTGCTGGCGTCCTTTCATGCGTAACCGCGATCCGTGTGCACCTCTCTCGCCCAATCCACAATCACCACGTGGTGCAATCCGAGTACGACCACAAAGCAATCAGGGCTAAGGCTCGGCTTAAGAGAAACACAACGGAAGGAATTCAGTATTCTCGGATACATCCTGTTCACGCCTCGGCTTAATGCGACGGCCCAACAAGAAATGGTCAACTCCTTTCTCGGAACCAAATGCCTCGGAAGGAGTTGAGGGGCTATTGTAGTGGGCCGAAATCTAGCAGCCTAAATGGGGCTCGGTTGAGAAGCCCGGAAGAGATTGGGCTCAGATGGATCTCCAGACCAACCAGGGAACAGAACGTCATGGGCCGACCAAGCGAGGCCCAACCGAGACAAACCGGTGTCTCGGCCGGTAGACCATGAACCGGACGAGCCATCCGAGACGGATAACATCCGAGATGGATCGGGGAATAATCCGAGATCTCGGTGACGACCCATGTGACGTCACCAGAGGCGGTTAACGCTCGTAACAAACTGGGGAAGGCGCATGTACATGAGACAGCTGTACCTACGTCAGCATGATGACATCCGAAACGGTTACATTACGTGCTCAATTGTGATTGGAGGACGCGAACATGCGTTGCATGCAGATCTGGCTCGTGACGCTCGGTGACGTCATCCGAGCCAGATTGACCGATCTGCCCCTGTACTTGGGTAGCCTATAAATATGAGGCGACAAAGCCCTAAACGGGTACGCAATACTTTCTCTCTCTACAAATCCTCTCTCAAAACACTTTCTTCTCCGATCACTTACTTGATCGTCGGAGTGCCTTCCCTGGCCACACTCCGGCCAGGTTGGGCGCTAACGGCGGGTGTTCCGTGTGCAGGGGCTCGCGCATAAACACATTCACCACTCGCTCGCCGCTCTCACGGGTCAAGGCTCATAGAAGAGGCGCTACTGAATTTTTGAGGACACCACACAAACCTACTCGAAACTCTAACAAGAAGATGAGAAAATTACTACCTAATTACTTCGTCATGTGTTAATCTATTAATTATTAATTAATATATAATAGATTAATAGATCTTCGTAGTTCCTAGAATCCTACTTCCTAATCCAGAATCCTAATTCCTAGTTTATTAGTCCTACAGCAATCCCTGTGAAAAGACAATATAACAGCACTTAGTATTGCCGCTTGTTAGTCCAGGGATTCCCAATTTCTAAAATTGGGTGTATCCACTATTTGGGGTTCTAGTGGGCCTCCAAGAGGTTTCAATCAGACTTGACTAATTTTTTAAAAACTAATAGTGAATTTTTTCTTTATTTGGCCCAAAAAAGTGTTCTAGTCAAGCTCATTTGTACCAAATGTTGGAGTGCCCCAAAATTGAGCCATTTTTGGTGTGCCCTAGGCCCAGGCCTTGTGGGCCTTGGGCCTGGGCCGACCCTGGATGCATGTATTACTTCACATTTTTCATTTTTTTTTATTTTAGCTAACAAAAAAACATACATAATGTATTCTGCATATATTACTCAAATACTACCCTTGTTGCAAAATACATTTTGCAAATATCTCGTAAACACTCGATAAATTTATAATTCATTTTGGCCATAATAAAAAAAAGCTAAAAATGTAAAAAACAAATGCAAATTTAAAATTAAAAAAAAAAAAAAAAGACTTCCAAACAACGCTTTCTTTGATGGACGTTTTGGATTTTGTCCTGGCTTAGGTTTGGTCATAATTTTATACCTTTTTTAAAAAATTTGAAAAATAAAACATAAAAATACAAAAAGTCAGGAGGTCTGGGTTTTGGCCTAAAAAGTTAGCTGGTTTATTTTCTCGTCTTTATTTGATTTTTTTCGTGTTTTTTAGTTTTGCATCAACTTTTTGTGTATTATTAGTTCGTCTCGGCGAGATGAATCAAAAAAGTAAAAAATTATTATCAATACTTAATTTTTTTGAATAAAGACTAAAATAAGGGGCTGTTCCACGAAGGTGGTTTTTGAAAAAACTGGTTTTTCACGATTTTTCATGTGATGTATTGTGAGAGAATGGCATGTCTCGGTATTTGGAAAAAACAGTTTTTTGTTAGTGGAACACCCCCTGTCAAAAATACAGATTTTTACACTTTTTTCGATCTTATTCAAAAAATTGAGAATTCTAGTCATAAGCTTTTACTTTTTTGAATTTCTTAGGTCGAGACGTACCAATAATACACAAAAAAAAAAAAAATTAACGTAAAACTAACCAACGCAAAAAAAAAAATCAAATAAAAACAAAAAAATAAGTCAAACCATACTTTTTTAAGCCAGAACACCAACTCAAAAGAATTCGTTACTGCCTGATGGAGATAGAGTACAGGTGTGGGGTTCAGAAGCCATCAGTGTCGTTGGACGTCACCTCCCCTTACGGCCAAATTTGGAAAGGCCAAATTTGGAAATAAAAACATGCATCCCCCACATGGCCTCCTTTCCAATCTTTATGATTATCCCTGTTCAAAAAAAAAAAAAAATCTTTATGATTATCCCATCCCCGGAGGGAGTAAGTTGGGATGTCAGTGGAGGCGGTCGCCCCGTAAGTCTTGATAAAGACCACGCATGTCTTGAACTCCTTTGAGGTGTTTTATTTGATCACCGTAGTGGCTTCCTGTGCTCGGCCATGTATGTACTCCCTCCGTCCCATTTTAAATGCTCCCTACGTATATCCGTGTTATTTTCAAATGTCTATATCTTTTTATTGGTAAGGTTTTGAAAGTTTTTAAAAAAATTTGTCTAATAGAACTAATTGAGATCTATCAAGTAAGATCCATATTGTATATAAAATATATTATAGAATGAAAACTATAAGAATTTTAAAAAAACACGCATAACCGTAGGGAGCATTTAAATTGAGACAGAGGAAGTATGATCCAAGCAGGCGTGAGCGCAAGTTGGGTTGTGTCTAGTCTGTCATCGGTTTATACCTATCCGGGTGTTTCTCGATATTTTCACCGTTATAATTATGTTAGGTACTGAACTCATCGGGAATTATCCAATCAAGGATCCCGGAAATCCCGGATTGAAGCGTTTTGAAGCATTTAGAAGATGTTTTGGCATGATCCGAGCCGTCCAATGTGTTCAAAAGGTGTTTTCCAAGGCCCACGCGGGAAATCTTCAAAAAAAAATACCGGGAAGGGCTTGATCCAAGCAGTTTTTCGCAAAAAATGTACATTTACAGTTTTGCGAAAAACGCTTGGATCAAGCCCTTCCCGGTATTTTTTTTTGAAGATTTTCCGCGTGAACCCTTGAAAACACCTTCTGAACACATTGGACGGATCGGATTTTCAAAAAAATATCGGGAAGGTGGAGTCCCGGATCCGGGAGTC
Source organism: Vaccinium vitis-idaea (assembly GCA_963854785.1). Taxonomy (NCBI): domain Eukaryota; kingdom Viridiplantae; phylum Streptophyta; class Magnoliopsida; order Ericales; family Ericaceae; genus Vaccinium; species Vaccinium vitis-idaea. The sequence goes on from OY978217.1 coordinate 4,896,167, forward strand.
CCGGATGAGATCCGGACTCCTGAACTCATTAAATGGTCGCATAACATTTTTAGTTATCAAAGATCGAAAAACGGTAATAGAAGATATTTTTTTCCTTCTTTTTCTTTGTTTGCCAGATTGATTTAATGACTAATAAAGTGATGTGTATACAACAGGATAAAAAGGCAATTCTGAATGAAATGGTCCATTTCATGTTGATCCTTATCTGGCCACACCAAATTTTTCGTCTTCATTCACAAAACTTTAAGTTTGGCTACCAATTTTGTACTTTTTAGATTCCTCTTGTCGAGACAAGCCAAGAAACCATAAAAAATCCTCTGAAAACTAACAAATGCAAGTTTTTTTTGAATAAAGACAAAACGAAAAAAACCAAAAAATCAGTTTTTTGGATTTAGCCAAATGAGGCCACAGTGACCTGAAATAAAAGGGATGCCGAAAAAATATCTGAGTTTAATATATTCATTGTTAAGAACAATCTCTTGGTAAATCAATGACGAAGTAATACTCTCTCCATCCCCAAATTTTGGTCTCTCGTTCTATTCTAACCGGATAAAAAACTAGTCAACTTTAAATCGGCAATGAATTTTATATTCAATATCGATCTTGTTTGATAGATCTCGATTAAATCTATAAGACAATGTTTTTAAAATCATGTAAAACAATGTAAATTACGAGATATAATCAATGAAAAGTGGCACGAACTTCCAAAATGGACAAATAAATGGGGACGGAGGGAGTACTATCCAGTTTCTAATACGTCCATTGAAAAGATAAAAGTTCTCCATTATCCTAGTTGAGTAATTCGGTGGCAAACGAAAGATTGCGAATTTCACCTATAAGACAATGTTTTTAAAATCACGTCAAACAATGTAAATTACGAGATATAATCAATTGAAAAGTGGCACGATCGAACTTCCAAAAGGGACAAATAAATGGGGACAGAGGGAGTACTATCCAGTTTCTAATACGTCCATTGAAAAGATAAAATTTGTTACTATCAGAATCCGAATCTAGGTACTCCATTAAAATTTGTTCATTACTTAAAATTTAACATGCAACAGAGTAACAATTTCGATTTTTAGGGAGTTTTTTTTTAGAATCTACACATACGAGAAAATTAATCAGAAGATTGCTACGGAGTTTTAAATTATCGTTAATCTTAGGGTGAGCTTCCTATAAAAAAACTTGTCGATCTATAGCTTACGGACTTTAGACAAGTTATTTCCGCTATTTAGAATTTTATTTGATTTATGCGAGAAAAATGACCTGTCTCGAAATCAGTATTTCTTTTTAAGATTAACCCGTTGGCAAAAAAGTGGAGGATTGGTTTTTTGGTTTCTTTTTGTTTTCTCTTTATTCAAATAAACCAGTTTATTTTGGTTTATTTTTTGTTTTATTCAAAAAAATATTATTTTTTACCATAATTTATACTTGTTGAATTTCTCTCATCGAGACGAATCCATAAACCACGAAAACTCGATGCAAAACTAACAAATGCAAAAAAAAATTAAATAAAGACAAAGAAAAAACCAAAAAACCATTTTTTTTTTCTTTTTTGCCAAAGCACCCTTTAAATCTATTCACACGTGCCGGTCAAACAGCAAACTCCAATAAATATCACATTGCAGCTGATCGCTTCACCGCATAGAGAGAGAGAGATGAGGGGTTGCGAACTGTGTAGCAAACCGGCGAGGATACATTGCGAAGCCGACGGAGCGAGTCTATGCTCCAACTGCGACGACGAGGTTCACTCTGCAAACTTCATCGTCGCCAAGCACTCCAGAAACCTCCTCTGCCACTACTGCCAATCTCCGACCCCGTGGAAAGCTTCCGGACCCAAGCTTGGCCGCACGGTCTCGGTTTGCGATACTTGCGTCCGAAACTTTTGTAGTGAAAAACAGAGAAGAGGCGCAGAGCGAGCAGGAGGGTGCGAAAATGACGAATTTGAAGTTGAGGATGAGTGCAGTTGTGATGAGGAGGATGGAGAGTTGAGTGGAAGCGGCCGTGAAGATGAGGATGAAGAGGGAGGAGATAATCAAGTTGTGCCTTGGTTTTCTTCTACTACTACTACACCGCCACCGCCACCGCCACCGTCACCTGAAGCGAGTTCTTCAAGTAGTAAAGCGGTGTCCTCCGCCGTTGGTGGTGGTGGTGGTGGTGGAGGTATCTCTGCCTTGAAACGGACGCGTGAAAATGCAGACCTAGACTCCGAGGTGCGTGTCGTTTGGCCAATTGGCCTGAATTAATTTGTTACAATTGGTATTGCTTATGTTATATAATCTTTTGTACAACTTTATTTTTTGGTCATAATGTTTAACACCAACCATTTGTCGCTTGTTTGTCTCAAAAAATTAAATAGAGATCATACAGTAGTTTTAATTAGTATTTTTTTTTAGCAAAACTTTTTTTTTTTTTTGTGCTTTTAGTGCTAATTTCTTTTCTAAACACCTGAACTCATCTAATCGAGGCGAATGATTGATTTAAAAAAAATAAACATGATCATAAAACATAATTAAAGATGAACAGAAATATACCAAAAAGGAGGATCTGTTTCTTTGTTTCACAACAAAGAATTTACTAGAAATTTCTGTTTCGTTTTCAAAGGCAGAATTTTGTTAGATATTACTCCATCGATCAGCACTTTAATTAGGCGGTTGATTATTTGGTATTTTGGTTCATATTCTCACATATTTCAAACCTGAATGCCGGATTTTCAGTCGTTTTGTAACGTGAGATTTTCACTTCTGATTATCAAACAGGATGGGATTGGATGCGTTTCTTCACAATTCAAGCATGATGTTTCGTGGGTGGCGACGAGCTCTCAAGCATCAGACAATCATGAAGCCAATTCCGCGGGCTATTTCAAATCAGTGAAGCTTCCAAGACGTAGTGAAAGAAAGGTCTAGAGACGCTAAACGAGATACTAACTTATAAACAAAATGTATATGTGAAACTCTTTTAGTGGATAAGTTCATTCATGTATTGTATATTTATGGATTGATGTGGCAGTGACGTGTTTATTTAGGATAATAATTTGTAAATTATTTGGTATCGGTAGCATTGCTCAATGAATCTATTCATCCAGAAAGCGGCAAAGAGAGGAACAAAAATATTGCGAAAATCCATCATATTGAATGGTAAAGGTTTCTCCAGTATGGTGCTTGGAATCTACAGGCTGGGGCAAAGATCATACTGTCAGGGGCGGCGGACATAGGGGTGTGCAAGGGGGTGCCCTCCCAATTTTCTTTCTATTTTTAGCAAGCTTTAATTTTATTATTTTTTTTTTTTATAAAATTATTAAAGAGTGGTCTCCGCAAATTAGGCGAAATTTGTAATCCTGTGTCCGATTTTAACATTCTTTTGAGTTGTTGCTCCATAATCTAATCATCCTTAATTTCTCTGACCCCATGATGTTAAGTTAAATGAATCTATTCCTATAAAAGAGGAATATGCATAACCCTGATCACAAAGTGTATCATCTTCGTGTAGCTTAACGATCGAGGTGGATAAGAAATTTTCAATCGCCAATTCTCAACACAATAGCAGCTCTTACTGAGCAGCAGATAATGCCTCAACCTATGTATTTCTTCCTTATTTTATTTTATTTTTGAACGGCAAAAACGTGTGAGAAGACAACCAGCGTAGCCACCCCCTTGGGCGTGACCACAAGGGCTTCCAACCCGTTGTTTAATATCCGGTTCGAGCCATAGCTATGGTCCGGAAGGACATGCCGTCACCACAGCACCACCTGGGTAAGGTAATAGATGGACAAAGGGCCATCTACGCTAGTCTTGCAATTGGCGGGACTTGAACCTTGTTGGATCGTGTACGGGAGGGAGAAACACTTGAGCCCACTCACCCTTACCATCTAGGCTACCACCTTCGGTGGTTGTATTTCTTCCTTATTCACCAGCAATTCTATGGAGATTTGAGTCTAGAAGAATGATTCATGTTTGGTCTCTCCATTCAACAAAGATAGTTACGAGTAAATACTCCTGATCAAGGCCATATTTGCAAGAAACGTGAATAACATAAGTACGGTACATACATCCTTGTATATAACCTTAAAGATCAGGTTTCATAACAGAATCAAGGAACATAAGCCAAAACAGCATACAACAAATACTGAAGGTTGATGACATAGTCTGAATTATAGGTTCACAAGCAAAAGCTGAATTTTATACGTTGGAGAAACTGAACAAACCATACAACTAGTCCAGTACCACAAGCAGTTCATTTACATGTCATGATCCAACACCGTCAATAACATCTAATTGACTCAGAGATAACTAAGCTTAATTTCGCAACTCCAACGCCTTCTACAATTCCTACAGCAGCAAAGAAAAAGGCAGAAGCAAATGTCGGCATTCACTGTTATCAGTACGCTACAAGCAGAAAAGGATGTTAGGAAAAAAAAATATAACACATGCCAATGGCCATAGTGTTTGCCCAAGAATAAGAAATTTTAGTGACCTCAAAAGGTGTAAATACCAGAAAAAGGGCATCATACCATACCAGTAATTGTGGGAGTCCAGCACCAAGTCCAGTTCAAGCTAGGTATCTGCAGCTTAAAAATGCAACAGATTTACAAATCAATTTCAAAATTCAAATACAGTCAAAACCAACAAATCAACAATACTGACATTGAACAATTTCATATCCTAAGCTGCACTCCTCACAACGTATTGAAATATGAAACCAATGGTCTTGCATTAGAAACCACTGAAGCGAGTTTAATGAAAAAATAGATCAGAATGAGTATTACAAAGTACCTAATATCTAATGGAACTTTATAACAGTATATTTCTTTGGGTATGTAAAGTCTACTGCAACAATGTCCTGTGACACGCTACCTAGGTCAGTCTAGAAGAGAGGCTTTCAAAACTCCTGAAACAGAAGAAAATGGCATAAAAGCACACACAAATTTGTTCCACCTCAGTGATACAAAATCTTTCCAACTTGCAAGGAAGAACAACTTGGAATCAATCAGAGTTACAATCTGCTTAGAATATAATGATCCCTGAACCCATACAAACGGATATTGGTACTTCTAACACACATGTTGCCATAACCAAAGTCTAGAGTTCATTTCACTATGCAATTTGGAGCAAAAGCAATTGTTTGTGTACTAAAAGGGAAACAGTCGGTCATTTCTGCTGGGTTTCAAGGATATATCAATACTGGATACATACGCACACACGATACTTGTACATGTGTCCAAAAAATGGATGATACCATTAACAGCATTCCTCACTACAGCGTTAAACTAGGATCAATCCATTTTTCTTTGGGCTAGAACAATATTCTCAACACCAAAATTTACAAATTAGAATTGCCCTTGTCAATGTATAATGATAATCAAATATTTTGTATAACTTACATAGGTAGTGCGAGTAATAGGATACAAGGAACAAACTACTACTGGATTATAGTTCTGTTCCGAAGCGAAACATCAACCAATACAAGCAATAACCAGTTTTACAACCTCTAATTCAAAGCCAGTTTCAAGCATGCAGCAAGACCAGTTCTAAATAAATATCATATACAATAAACTCTTAGACTGGACTCTTATATATGGGCGCATGGAAGTTGAGTCACTTCATAACAAATTTGGAACCAAATATCTATGCATCCGCTTCAATCGAAATGATAAATTTCACAGCAAAAGCTATTTCCTCAAAGCTTCTTTCTATCCTAGTCTAAATTTGACTTCCTAGTTAAGATCAGAACCTTTTTTTTTTTTTGCATTGAAGCACCATAGAGTTCTTAGTCAGATATTCAGAGATATACATATCAATCAATGCTACAGCTACGACACAGTCTCAGCAACATTCTTCAAGAGTATACAGTAAGATCAAGACAACAATTATTGTGCAAAAATTTAACTCACTAATCAGCCCTTAATAACAGACGTTTCATTTCAATGAAAACTGGTTTTGGGGTACATAACTAGCAAAATGGCAGAACTTCATCAGCATAACAGCGCTCGGAAAAAACAATCGAACGCAAAATGCATAATCCACATTTAAGCAACCTCAAGCCAAACCAGAACCACCATATAAACCCAAAGTGTAACTAAAGTAAGATTGCGTTTGGTGAACTAGGTGAGAAAACAAAAAAAAAACATTAGATTCTCTCATCTAGGCCAGAAGAGAACAGAAATCATAGTGTTATCCCATTCTCATGTCTAACTAACTAAAGGGAAACACATTAACCAGGGATACAAATGAATCCTCACCCCTTTTCTCCCTTCCTTGCCATTTCTGCATTTCAAAAATGTGCTAGAGTTTTCTTTCTTCATTTCACATCAAATCACTTGTACCGGTACGACAACCGTATTTTATAATTTCAAATTAAACTAGCCAGAACAAGGACACCAAAAGTTGATACAATTTCTACCAATACATGCTACAAAAACAATATCAAAAATTACCAGACGTCGAACGGTGAAAGTAGGATACAATAGTTTCTACGTAATACAATACCTAGTAGCAGTGGGATGCATTTGCCAAAAGACAGAAGTTGAAGTGTTGAAAAACGGAAGAACTTCTTAAGCCGAGTTGTTAGGATTCATCGAGAATGGACGAACACAAAATCAAACACATAATTGAACGCATACACGAATAAACTTACATGTACACTTCCACAACACTTTCTACGCACATGTTCAGGACAGAGATTGAGATACAATTAGGGCTGTACAAAAAAAACAAAGAACCGAACCGAACCGGTGAACCGGACCGAACCGGTTTTTATTTTCGGTTCTTAAACTTTTTCGGTTCAGTTCGGTTCGGTTTTAAGAATTTCCAAAATTTCGAAACCGGTTCGGTTCTCGGTTCATGAAATTTTGTTCCCGGTTCGAACCGAACCGAACCGGTTATATATATTATATATAAAACTTATATTAAATAATACCATTACTCGAAAAATTGAAGGGGGTGGGAGTCGAACCCAACCATCACACGTGGAATGAGCTACGCATACCAACTTGACAAGCCAAGTCACTGTGAACAAGGTAGCAAGTAATTATATTTATTAGGATTATTCGTTCTCTTCTATATATATATATATCTACAACTCGAGAAAACCACTTTCTCACTTTCCCAAAGTTTTTCCAGAGAGTTCCATATGTGCGGCTCTCTCTCTCTCTCTCTCATATTTCACTTCACCCCATCAGAGAGAAACCCAGGCAACACCGCCACCACCAAGATCCGTTCGTCGGCGTCGATCCGCCCGCCGTCAACTCCTTGCATCATCGTCATCGACTCATTGCCGTCTTAAAATCGTACGTCCATCATCGTCATCACACCGAGATCGACTCCACCGTCATCTTCCATCATCATCAAGGTAGATCTGTTCTTTTTTTCAAAACTTTGTTCATTTGCTGTTCATTTCTGTGTATGTATAGGTATATGTTCATTTGCTGCTCAGATCTGAACAAAGTTTGTGTGTATGTATAGCAAAACCTTTTAATGGTTTTCATCAAGTCAGATCTGTTCATTTTTATTTTTATTTTTATTTTTGGGTAATTAGATCTATTTGTTGGCTGTGTGATTTTCATTTTCGATCTCCTCTCTCTCTCTCCCCCGGCGAACCGAACCGACTTGCGAACCGGGACGAACCGAACTGGAACCGAACCGATCTCTAAAAACTCGGTTTCGGTTCTATGGTTCCTCCGAACCGGTTTTGCTCGGTTCACTGAAAACCCTCTCCGAACCGGACCAAACCGAACCAGTTACACCCCTAGATACAATACCCAATGAGAGTGGGATGCATTTGCCAGATGTCAAATGTTGAAGAACTTCAAAAAGGGGTAGTTAACAAAAAGGACTTAGGTAAATTGCCCACAAGAAACGATAGATAGTTTTTTTCCCCCGGCCATATATGTCCAGATTCATTGGAGATAAAATCACCTCCCCACTTCATTTGCTAAAATCAACTACTTGATTTTATGAGATTTCCATTTTAGCAAATGGAAAACCAAGGCTGAGTAATGGACTTGGGTAACGCAAAATGTAAGCCAAACAAGAACTGAAGGGTTGGTGCCAGCTAGGGGTGAAAATCGGTCGGTTCGGTTCGGTTCGGTTTTTGGGGTGTCCGGGACCAAACTGATCGGTTCGGGGTGGTTTTGCTGGGAACCGATCCCGACCGAAAAAAACAATGGACCGATCCGTTCGGGGTGGTTCGGTTTTTTTCGGTTTATTCGGTCCGGCGTTAAGATTGAGATGGACGGCTAGGATTTGTTTTTTTGGGGGGGTCAAGATCGTTTTTTGGGGTTTTCGGTCCAACTAGGGGTGGTTTCGGGGTAATTCGGTCCAAATTAGCATGATTTCGGTTCAGTTCGGTTCGGTCCAAACCAATTTCCAGGAAACCGAGACCGAACCAATAATTTTTCGGTTCGGTTCGGTCCAAACCGAAGTCAGCCGACACAGCTTTTCCCCGACCGAAAACCGAACTGGTCGGTCGGTTTTTTTCAGGTTTTTCGGTTTTTCTTTCACCCCTAGTGCCAGCATATCAAATTTCCTCACAGTTCTAACACTACGACGTTTCAAGCACAAATTTGACATGTTAGCACCACCCCTTCAGTTCTCATATGGCTTACAGTTTGCATTATCCAAGTCCATTTATTCACGCCGTGAAAAAAACTATCTATCGTTTCATGTGAGCAATTTACCAAAGTCCTTTTTGTTATTCTAAATATTTTTTCAAACTTCCACCCTTCAACGTCTAGCAAATGTATCCCACTCTCACTGGGTGTTGTATCTCGATCTCTCTCCTGAACATCGAGGTAGAAAGTGATGTGAAAGTGTATATATGTATATTTATGTTTATTCCTTTGTGTTCAATTATGCGTTCAACTCAAGATTATGTGTTCGATTCAGGATACGTGTTTGATTTTGTGTTCACCCGTACCTTAGTAGCAGGAAGCTTGTAAAACGGTGCCGCTCCCACCTCAGGAGCGCACTCCTGCGCTCCCGACTAAGGAGCTTGACGGGAGCCCGCTCCTTATGAAGATGAGAGCTTTTGTACGATCCTTATATAGAGAAACAGGGATTTATCACTCGGCTTTATAAATTGGTCTTCAATTTAACTCATATACACATATTGTAACACTAGCCCATCTTTTACACTTATAGTGGAATTGAACATGTTTTGACTCCCTTAAATGTACACGTTAAGCATTAATTGTACACGTTCCTTTCACGCTCCCAACGTTGAGAGCTTCTATCTCTGTCCACTCCCACGTTTCAGCCATCGCTCCTGCTTCGTGCAACCAAGGTACGTACTCATCCGCCCCTCAATCCGTCCTTGATGGAGAAAAACTAAACGCATAATAAGAACAACCTTAACTTTTCTGATCATCAGTGCCATAATGATACTCCTCATCTGTCAACCTTTCCTTTTTTGGATGTTCCAAAATCCGCTTTAAAAAGTCCATGTAAAAAAGTATCCAACTTTCCTCTTTTGCCCCCCTGCTTCATATTTTCAATTAATGCTTGTTTAGCTTTTGAAATTGGGCTGGAATTTGAAATCTATTCTGAGGAATGCGAGTACTTTTACCGCCACTTGGAAAAAAAATTACCTCAAATCTGGAGCACTACTTTCCCGCCTAAGTTTCAAAACTCCAACACAAAGAATTTCCATAAGTTATGAGGAGCAAATTAAGAAAGTTCGAATCATATCCCCCTTAGTTATGAAGCACCTTAAAAAATTGGGTTCCGGAGCGGGACTATTAACTAGGAATGGAGGGATTATATTACATAGACATGATACATATTTTCTTTCAGAAAAATTACTAAATATACGATCCGATTAGTCACCGCCTAGCCTTGTAATTCCCCCTTACCCCATTAATCCCAACTAATTTGTCAAACGCTTAATAACCTAAAAGCCTAGGCTGATCTTTAGAACACTGACCACAACCGGATTAGAATTTCAAATTAAACTACAAAGAACAACAAAACACACAAATAACAAAAAAAAACCTAACCTTTCCGATGATCAGCTGCATCATGAAACTCCGACTCCTCCTCCACCACATTCTCAAGACCACCACCATCCTTCTCGTCATCAGGAAACCTAACAACCACCACAGGACAAACACAATGCCTCACACAATAATCACTAACACTCCCCAAACCCCCACTACTCCCTCTCTTCCTCGCCCCAACCCCTCTACTCCCCAAAATCACCGCACTCAACCCCAACCTCTCCACCTCCAAACAAATCCTCTCCTTCATATCATGGTCCTTCACTATATGTATCTTAAACGGAATACCCGCGTCCACCAACGGCTGGGCCAGATCCGTCGATTTAGTAACGGTAAAGGTATCGAACTCATTTTCTAGCTTCTGCTGGGACTCTTGATCGTCCACCGAGACGTCAACGGCGCCCCAGTCGGCGCCGTAGAGGACGGAGGTGGGACGGACGTGAACGAGGATGACGGCGTCGCCTGGGCGGAGGTAGTGGTGGACGGACCACTTGACGGCGAAGGCCGACTCGTCGGATAAGTCGACGGCGATGCCGATCCGGCGTTGGGCGTTGGCGGTGGGGGTGTCGGTGGGTGTGGGAGGAGGGAAGCGTGGGGAGGAGCACTTGACTTTAATGGCGGCGAGCAGTGGAAGGTCGGAGTCTGGTGGGGTTTGGTTGGGATGCATGATAAGGAAATTTAGGGTTTTGAGATTTTAGAGTCTGCGTTTGATCGGAGGAGTCCGTGTGAGTTGACTGGTTTCTTTCTGCTGCGAGGAATAATGACACGACTTTTCGACTGGTTCTTGGTTTTACCGACGGAACCGTTGTTGGGCTTTTATATTGCCTTGGATGGGCTTAAGGATAGAGCATCAAAAGCCCATTTAGTGGTGTGATGGGCTGATAGGCATATTACTTGGGTCACGTGTTATATAAGACCATCAACTGAAAATGAGGTTTTTAAAGGCCGGCCCATAAGTTAGGTTCGGACTTAAATTAGTCCTCTGGCATGTTACTTGGGTCAAGTGTTAAAACGAATCAAAGCTACTTGAATTTGAGCTCATATTCTTTAGCTAAAAGCTTGTTCAAGGTTTGTTTATTAGAATTTACATAGGCAAATCAAATTTTAACATTTTTTTAAAGCCCGTTAAGGTTTCAAATCATGCTCGAACAAACTACTCAGCTCGTTTGGCTTATGATTCGTAAAAATTCAAGTTACTCGAAATCGACTCGTATTTGACTTGAGTAAAGCTCGTTCGAGATTGGCTACTCTCGTAAATAAGCTAAGATTGAACATTTTTTTGAATCTTTTTAAGTTTAACAAAATGAAAATGGAATATAGTTCAACCCCTGGTTGATGACATTTTTCTACTTAAGTTTTATTCCAACAAAGTCCACATTTTTCATGATTTTGCTTCCAGAAGGTTAAGTATTTCATATTCCTTGTAGAACAAAAATTCCTTCCAATATCGTTCCATTCCGATTCCAATAGACTGGTGATATAGAAAAAAATTCAGTACATTGTGTAGCTTATTACCAATTTGCATTCGACTTTTTGTCATTTTCATTGCCGCTTACTGCTTACAATTGACCGCTACGACTTTTTTAACTAAGGAGTACGATAATAAAAACCATTTGTGGGAAATTCACAACTGCTGCACCCAATTCCAACAACTTCGTATATGCTATTCAATATATGTTCACTACCCGATGAGTACTACCGCTACATCAGTACGTACGTCACTTTTACGTCGTACGTGGGGAGGTATTTAAGACTATGGGTTTTACTGGGAAATTAAAGGAAATAAAGACAAAGGAAAAACTGTAATGAATTAAGTAAGAGAAAAGGTGATGAGGTGATGACTGAGCAACCAATAGAAACGAAGTTCAAAAAGCTTCCACAGCTTAATTCAGCTCTTCAGTTACGTACCAAAAGAGTTTGTTTTACTGATCCCTTTGCCTCCTTAGCTGAGAACAACCCCTGTGACCACCTGTGGTGTGGTAGCCAGTAGCCAGTAGCCAGCAGCAGCAGCCGCTTGCTGTTATTGAGCAGTTATAGGGATCCCATCCCACTCTCTCAACTTCTTTAAAAGGCAGGTCATATTTTCTTATACGCAATTATGTAAGAATATGTAGTGGTATTTATTAACCACGTTTTTTTGTGTTGTTTTCCTATCGTTTTCACGATTACGAGTTTGGCCAATCGAAAATGAGAAAATAATAAGTGTCTGACCTTCACGAGGTCACATGTTTGAATACCATGAAAACCATATAAAGTAAGCAGGGACGGAGCCAAGATTCTGACTCGGGAGTGGCACCCAAAATCAATATTCTCCCTTTCTCCATCCCATAAAGATAGTCTATGTTTTATAAAGACGTGCAATTTTTGGATAAAAGTTTCAATTAGTTCCTTAATTTTGTGTCAATATATAAATGTAAGAAACTATGTACAGAAATGCTTAATTTATTTATTTTATCGAAAATTGGAGTTTTTATGTTTTGGAGGGAGTAATTAGTAGGAGTATAAAAAAATACTGCAAGTGTCTTAAGATTAATAACTTCTAGTACCCAAAAGTATGCACATTTTCCTATGTTAATAATCCTATTACATTCTTAATACCCGAAAATTACACATTTTCATCGATTTAATCACTCATCGACATGGTAAATACCAAAAATAATACACATGTTTTGAGGAATAACACTATCCTCCGTCCCTGAAAGTAAGTGCATTAAGAGAAAAACTCGTTCATTTATCCCTTCCCTCCACCTGCAATTTTAAAGCAAAAGACAACTGTGAGAGAGGGGGAGAGTACTAGCAAGTTAGGTTTTTTAGGGCTAGCACCAGAAAAAGCCCCTAGTTTCCAAACATGTTTACTGCCAGTTCTAATTCCAAAGATTTTTTTACTGTAGATTACAGCATCAACTAGCGCATTTACCCCAGTTTTTAATTGGTTAACTAGCAGATTAGTAATTCAGGGATTTAATTATAATCCTAGTTTAATGAAATGATTAATTTCGTGTCATTTCTAACGAACCAAGAGTGAGAATAAGTCCGGAAAGAGCCCACAAATGAGGTAACTTGACCGTTAAGTGAACGAGAGAGGATCCTCTCCCTATTAAAATTAATAAATTTAGGAAAAAAACAATCAACCACAACGCTAACCACAACCGGCCGGGATAATGGATTGGTCAAAGAGAAAGAAGATGCCAATTGCGAAAAGTCAGATAATGGATTGGTCTAATTTGGTAGCACTGACGACAGTGAAGGACAAAAGAGCAATGAAAAAGGTTGTATTTCGGTTATCCGATGAGATGCATTGTCCCCACAACTGTGAAATTAAGGAACAAAAACAACAATGAAACAGTACCCGTTGCTGTGGTGCTAGTAAGAAAGCTTGAGGGACAAATCAATGGAATTAGAGGCACCAAATCCATTTGTACCAGAAGAATTAATTCTTGCAGCCAAACAAGAACGACCTCGATGATCATCATCACCATCCACTTCTACTGCTGCAACTGATGATGATGAATCTTGTCCACTAACTTTCCCTGGAAAAAACTCATACTCCATCAACACACTTCCATGCCCACTACCCCCTGATGAACTTCCTTTCCTATGAACTGCCAAAACCTCTATTTCCTGGAAAAAAGTAAAAAAAAAAAAGAAAAAACCCATCAAAATCCTTGTAAAAAGAAAGCCAACAAGGACAAGAAAATGAACAAGAACAAGAACAAACACTGAATTTTTTGCAACTTGAATGTAAAAACTAGGCTCGATCTGTTTGGCTAAGCATTTCTAGATACCCTGAAAACATATCCCAAAAGTGGAATCAGTGGTTTAGATTTACTTAGATGTTTATCTGAACTACTGATTTCATTTTCGGGGTATTTAGATTTCTGCCTATTTGGCTTGATGTGAATTTAAAATCAACATATAATTCTTGCCTTTTATTGTTTATTAATGGGCATATCAGTGGGTATTTAGCTAGGTTTGATACTTTACATTTGAACTATAAGTCTTTGTCTTGATGTATGGGAGATTCAAAATCCATCAAGACAAGGGTTCTGTTGGGATTCCACCCCGTGTGGGCCATTGGGCTTAGGCCCAGTTGGGAGGGGCTAGGGTTTATTTGATGTATTCTATATAACTCGGACTTGTCTTGTTTATTGGGTGTGACAAAAGAGAGCGAGGCAGAGAGTTAGAGAGAGATACACGAGTGACTTGGTGAGTTTCATTATTGTGAGATTGTGAGTGTGAGTGTGTAAACACAACAGACACGGATTTTTCTCCGGATTATAGTGAAACCCCCCCTCCCCGTGGAAGTAGGTCCGATTTGGCCGAACCACGTATATCTGTGTGTTGTTTTCTCTTGATTTTACTGCTTCTGTTGCGTGTGGTGCGTTGTTGGAATCCTAACAACTGGTATCAGAGCTTTGGTTAAAGCACCGGAGAGCGCAGAGCAGTCGGATAATCACTCGGAGGCCTTTGGAGCACTGTTTGGAGTTCTGGTCGGATAAAATAATTGACAAAAATTATTTTTGATCAGTGGATAACGTGCAGCTCTCAGAGACGATCGCAACGGTGTAAGGGCGGTCAGATTTGGTCACCGGAGGACGGAGCACAATCGTTTTGAACACTTTCGGACGGAGGCGAGTGGTGGTGTGTGTTGGGGCCGGACAAAAAGTGATCGTATTTGAAGCTTGAGACCACAGTTGTGTGGGGTTTTTCGCGACGATCACAGTGGTACCAACCTCGTCACCGGAACACGTGTCACGCCCCCTCACGCGCCGGGAGAAGTTTCGCGCGTGAGATCTACTCTCACCGTGCATTACACGCGCGGCGGCGGCTGTGAACAGTGATAGGGCTGACGTCAGCGAGCCCTAGGGCTTACGTCATCTGAGTTCAAACCGGGCAGGCAGGGGTCCAAAAGGGTCAGAAAGGTCAGGGTTCAGGGTCAAAGAGGTCAACGAGGTCAAAGGGGTCAAAGCGGAGGTCAAAGGGGTCAGACCGGAGTTCAAAGGGGTCAGACCGGAGGTTCAGGATACAGTCAGACCGGGTTCGGCTTAGATCAGACCGGATTACGGTCCAGGAGTAGACCAGAAGTTGTTTTTAGACCGGTTCAGTGGTTTTCTGACCGGTTCACGACCGGTTCGGACCGGTTCCCGACTCTGTTTGATGTCCCGGATCCAATCCCGGGCTCGGTTTGCGGAGATTTGGTACGGATATTGACGGTACGTTTTATTTTACTGTTTTAAATCGTTCCGGGGAGTATCAGATCAATTGTGGGAGTTTCTGGGGGTGCTTTATTTCAGATTATCTTGTTTGCTGAGATGTCAGAGATAAATATGAATGCTATGCTAGTATTGACGGCGACCAATTATGCGATTTGGAAGCCTAGAATGGAGGACATGCTCATTTTGAAAGAGCTTTATGAGCCCTTGGAACACGTAGGGGTCAAACCGACGGAGGTGAAAACCGAAGAGTGGAAGAGTTTGAACAGGAAAGCAGTTGCTTTGATCCGCCAGTGTGTTGGACAGGAGGTTATTCATCATGTAGCACAGGAGACAGATGCTTATGCTTTGTGGACGACTTTGGAGGGGATGTATCAGTCGAAAACATCCCGGAATAAGGCGCTACTGATGAGGAGGCTTGTGAATTTGAAGCTCCGGGTTGGGGATTCGGTTGCCGGACATTCCAGTGAGTTTCAGAATTTGGTTAATCAGCTGTCTAATGTTGGGTTGAAGTTCGATGATGAGTTGCAGGCTTTGTTGTTGCTCAGTTCTCTACCGGATAATTGGGAGACACTAGTGGTTTCCCTGAGTAACTCTGCGCCGGAAGGGAAGTTGTCGATGGCTATGGTTAAGGATGCTGTTTTCAACGAGGAGGCGAGGAGGAGAGAGATGGGGACTGAACAGGCTGGCGAGACACGAGCACTAATTTCGGACGGTAACAGGGGCAAAAACCAAGGAAAGGGAAACAGAAGGAAGGGAGGCAGAAACCGTTCCAAGTCGAGGGGGCATAGTTTCACTTGCTATCATTGCCAGGAAGAGGGGCATATAAAGAGGAATTGTCCAAGGTTTAAGGCGGGGAAAGAGAGAATTCCACCAAAGGATACAGCAGCGACTCTTATAGATTCTGATGATGAGTTGGCATTGGCAGTGTTAGATGCTACGGATGCAGGGAAATCAGATTGGGTACTGGATTCGGGGTGCTCATATCATATCTGCAGGGATAGATCACAGTTTTGGGAGTACGAGGCATGCGATGGAGGTCTTGTCCGGATGGCTAACGGTTCTGCGAATAGGGTTGTTGGCAAGGGGACAGTGAAGTTTCGAGTGCCGAGTGGGAAGACTGTGAAGGTAGCGGGAGTAAGGCACGTGCCAGGAGTGAGGAAGAACTTGATATCTCTCGGGATGCTTGATGAGAGAGGATGTAGTTTTTCTGCTAATTCTGGAGTACTTCGGATTTCTATTGGAGAGCGGGAGATACTGCTGGGTAAGAAATTTGGTGGGCTGTACAGGCTTGCAGGTTCTGTCGTGACAGGAGGGGCTGCTGTTAGACATGGAGCAAGCGGTATAGGGAGATTATATGGGCAGGAGAAGCGCCATTTGCTGACACGTACACGGAGAGAGCAGGGTTGCTCAGGAGTTGTGCGGGATTCAGGCCTGAAGGAGAAGCAATGGGTGCGGGTTGTCCATGAGAAAGCCTAGAGGAAGGAGATATTGTTGGGATTCCACCCCGTGTGGGCCATTGGGCTTAGGCCCAGTTGGGAGGGGCTAGGGTTTATTTGATGTATTCTATATAACTCGGACTTGTCTTGTTTATTGGGTGTGACAAAAGAGAGCGAGGCAGAGAGTTAGAGAGAGATACACGAGTGACTTGGTGAGTTTCATTATTGTGAGATTGTGAGTGTGAGTGTGTAAACACAACAGACACGGATTTTTCTCCGGATTATAGTGAAACCCCCCATCCCCGTGGAAGTAGGTCCGATTTGGCCGAACCACGTATATCTGTGTGTTGTTTTCTCTTGATTTTACTGCTTCTGTTGCGTGTGGTGCGTTGTTGGAATCCTAACAGGTTCCAGGCATTTTAAATGATACTGATTTCATTAGCAAAATTCACCAATCAACCCAAACGGAGACTTACTAGGAATTTTTCGTACAAGCTATTTATAAGTGGTGTTTAATTAAGACTTTAAGGATTCACCTGATCCATTTTTTGCCTGTTTCCGAGAATAAATCCGCCGAAGCTACAACCGGCACATTTGTCCCTCGTTCCATTACAGCCTAAGTTTTCGCCATCGACGATGCACTTCTTCTGCAACAAAAACAAAACATTAATCCCCACAAATCAAAACTAGAAGAAACCCTAACACTTGTAAAATGCACTAAAAAATGGGGGGTTTTTTTATAAAAAAAAAAAAAAGAGACAAACATTACCTTGTGGTTGTGGCAGAGACAACATTGACCGGAGTAGTAATTCACGTTTGGCATTGAAGAGAGCTCATTCAAGGCCTCACGAGCCACATTACCAGCCCTAAAACCCGAATTAAAAGACCCGAATCCATTCTCATCAGCCCGAACCTGACCCGGTCCCACCACCTGTCCATATAACACGCCATTGCCAACCTTTGGAAGCAAGAATCGCTGGTTCAAACCCACGCCATTGCCATTGCCACCGCTGCTACCAAACGACTTCGGATCAGGGAATGAAGCTGGAAAGAAGTAGTTGTTAGTCTGGGGAATTATATTGTGAGGTTGGAGTAGTAGTGGGTTTTGGTGGGCCATCTTCTTCCACCCCTCTTTCATTCGAAGCCGTTCGAGCTGGGCCACCCCCATTCCTCTTTGTGGCACTTTCTTCTTCTCGTTCGATTTCGACTTTCTTCTTCCGCTATGGTTTCCGTTTCCGGGCCTTGACTCGTCGTCGACGTCTAACCCGCCAATGGCGTCGTCCGGTGAAACAGAAAGTGAGGTAGCCATTCTCAGACAGAGAGAGAAACAGATCAGGAATATGGTTTATGTGCAGAGATAGAAACAGATGTATGGCTGAGGAATGTGGGAGGATATGATCAAGGAACTACGGCCTACCTGTCTGTGCCTCTTGTGTTTGATTCCAATTGAAGTTGTTTGATTAGTACTCGATATATCCTCGCTGTATTTGTATATATTTGCTAGCAAAAATGATAGGAACACCCTCACATACACTAGAGCGTCCCACACACATTTATTACGTGGGACCCACGTGTTTGTAGGGGATTGTGTTCGGTGTTGTGTCCAAATAATTGTATTCCTAACATCTCTCATTTGCTAGTACATATATTTTCACACCCCTCATGACAACAACTCCCACAAAAGTAACCTTTTACTGTCTTATTTTGGCTACAAATTTCTAACATAACGGGCAAATTAAGCCGGTTTTAAATATCGACCGATCGGCTGTTGCTTATCGTATCGGTCGATGCATAACGATTTTTGAGCCTTCTGTTACTATTGCATCTCGTTGCTTGCTTTCAAGATAAAAAAATTAAATAAAATAAATAAAAAAATTACTTGACTATTGTGGTCCAGTTACGTACCGGTCCCTTATCGATTCATAGACCGATTTACTATCGATACGGAACCATTTAGACACTTAATTTCTTTTGTTGTTAGAAAATAATTTTCAAAAATTTATAACTGCTAAAAACGATAGCCCGTTATGTATCTTTCGCTATTCGCGATACTCTTACTCTGCGACCGTTATCTGTCTCGATACCGTCATTGAAAGCTTTCGTTCTATTGCACCAAGTTTTTCCTCTGATCCTCCCATTAGTATGCATGATTTTCAGAGCGTGTATACCACCTTCAGTCCCTGCCGTGGATGATCAAACAGGCGATATTGTGGCCCGGCCACTGTCAATTCCAGCAAAATTAGCAACAAATCATTAGCTCTACATTTTTTGAGTATTAATTTTTTATTCCATAAAAAGTACCATTTATTAATTTTGTTAGAGAGGAAATTAATATTAATGATTAAACAAAGGTATTATGGCAGCCTACAGAGCTCTGAATTCTGATCATAAGCTTGCTCTGTTGCTCATGATCAGTGGTAGCCGTCCATTGACTCCATCATAAGCCAGTCTTCTTTACAAGGATTGGTCAATCTACGACTGCAATCATATAAAGTGAGATTTGGTCGTTAGTATGTTATTCTGCTTTGATTGAGGCTTGTAACAAATTGCTCATGGAGTCCAGTCTTCTTTCCTTTGCTTTCGTACGTGTAAGCAAATGCCAAAAGGGTATTTTTCTTTTTTTCTACCGTCGAGAGTGTCGTGGTCAATTTACGCACACTCCGGTTTGGTCAAATGCAAGTCATTCGTGTTAAGACTAAGTGATTCACAAGAAATTACTCTCTAATCCTAAGGATCGAACTTTAGTCAATTGTGTGGGAAAAAAACCGACCGACCAACCAGACTAAAAAATGAAACAATGCAGAACATGAAAATATGTTTTGTAGTTGGCGGTAGTCCTCAAAAATTTTGTGACATCCTCCAACCAAAAAATGAAAAATATGGAAAACATGGACAAGAATAGCGGCTGAATCAAAATTGGAAAAACTAAAAGGACAAAAATGACAATTTAATAAATCATTTAAATCCCTCTTGAGGATTACATCTAGGATTCAACCAACAAAATTAGATTAAGACAAATTTTACTTAACTTACTTACCAAAAAGTCTATTCAAGAAAATAATCATGGTCTCGAAGAGGATGAATACAACTATCAAACTATATTTCTGTCTCCTAAGTGCGAATAAATGAATTTTTTGTTTAGAGAGAGAGAGACGAACAAGGGAGATGATTTTACGAAAATGCATTATGCATTTGAAAATAGAGAGTAACGTAAGAGAGAAAAGAGGGAGTGCAACGCTACTTTTAGTCTTCTGAAAATTTTTAATCAAGGGGCAAGACTAATTTTTTAATTAGGTCACTTTTAGAAAATAATCAATTAATTAATGTTGTGTCTAATGTGTCCTCTTTTTTCTATTTCTTTGGGTGAATAAATCATACATGTTACCCTAACGAAAACTAAATGTGTATAAAAAACACAAGGGTGTTTTGTATTTACCTTTTTTTTTTTTGTTATTGACTGGGATCTTCCATCTCCAGTCCCATTTGGACAGTTTTTTTGTTTGTTTTTTTTTTTTTTACTTATTTGTTGAGTAAGGAATATAAAGATATTTGATGTTGAATTTTTTCTATTATAACTCTGCCCCGGGACTCTCTAATCCTGACTCGTCACTAATTCCCTTCATTTTCTTCTGATATATTGTGGTGGTCAAGCCTAAGCGAGAGAGAGAATCTAGCTAAACCGCGTGATCAACCAAAACCTTGTGGACACGTTTTGCATGAACAAGAAGCATAGAGGATCTCATGATTCTCCAATTGCTTCTATAGAGAGAGAGAGAGAGAGAGAGAGAGAGAGAGAGGGGGCCTGGTAATAGTATTGGTATATAGCCAATGAAAAACTCCCATGCAAGAGCCGTTGACTCCTTTTTCCATGCATCTCTATCTTGTTAATTAGACCCATACAAGTCGGGTCGGGTTAACATGTCCCGAATGAATAATGATTGGATCGGAAATAGGGACCCACCGCTTTACGCGTACCAATAATATGAGAAAATTACCAGTAGGTCTAGAAAACCAATCCTTAATTCCCACTAAGGATACACTCAATTTTTAATTATCTCTAAGTATAATTTCATTATTAAGATTACCGTTCTACCCTTGAAACACATATTTATACTTTACTCCACCTCCCACTCCCCAACTCCACCCACCATCCACTTCCGCCCGGCCGACTTTTCCGGCCGACGAACTTTTCCGGTCGGCAAACTTTTCTGGCCGGCAAATTTTTCCAGCAACTGCGAATTTGTCCGACAACTGCGAGGTGTACAGAGAGTTTAGTAGCAAGAAGTTGTATTTGAACACTTTTTCTGATGAGAAGAAGAGACAGAAGTTTCTTACCCAGATTAAGTACTTGCGAATTTTTGAAAATTCGCGGTGATTACACCTCACAAATTTGGTCAGACCCAGTCAACTCAGTGATTTCAGCCACACACAGAGGAATTCCAATTAGCAAGATCTGGTTCGTTAAAAAATCAACTGAAAAAACCTCTGCGAATTTTTAGAATTTTTCAAAGTTTGACTATTTCTGAAGGTTGAAAAAATTCGCAATGCGAATTTCTAAAAAACTGGGAAAATTCGGAGTGCGAATTTCTGAAAAATAGGATAAAAGAGGACAAAAACATAAAGGAAGACAAAAACATGGCTGGCGAACTTTTCTGGCCAACAAAATTTTACTGCGAATTTGTATTCCAACAATCAGATCGCAAAACTAACTAGCAAAATACCAAGAAACTCACTGAAATTAACCAACACAACTTTATTTTCCCCAGATCTAGAAAGTTCACAGCTTGCGAATTTTGTGTTAGAACACTGCAAATTTCAGATCTTCCTGTAAAGCGCTCTTCAAAACCCCAAGAGTTTCATAGTACTTGCCGTTATTTTCTCCGAGCGGCTTTTCAGCGAAGGCTTGAAAAATCTGAAGGTGCTTATCCTCCATGGGTATTTATGTTTACCTGGTCTGGTCTTTGAGTTTGAAAGTGTTAACCCAAAGAGAAAGAGAGAGAGAGAGAGAGAGAGAGAGAGAGAGAGAGAGAGAGAGAGAGAGAGACTTTCCGACTTCGGGGAATAATGAGTACGACAATAAAGAGAGACATTGACCTTTGACGAGAAATTTAAAGTCATTCACCAAACCATTCATATTCTGCAACACGTGACCAAAATTTCTGACTTTCTAACCTTACACAGTAAAAAGTTGTATGGGGAATACAACACAAATAATGAATTTTTATGTTTTGGTTGGGGAATACAACACGTGTAGGCCGGCCTTAGGTGCCACGTAGACAAGTAAAGTTGTATTGGGAGGGACGCACGTTAAACTCGGGGTATTTTTGGTATTTGAGTTTGCTTTTACGTTGGTGGTGCAAATGAATTTTTCGTTGGGCCTCGTGGTAATAGTGGCGCGCCTGGAAGACCGGCCCGTAAATCTCTCATATTTAGGGCACGATTTCACGGGAAACCCAATTAAAGTCGGAGAAAAAATCTATATGGACTTAGTCCCAAAAAAATTGATGGAACGTGAGAGAGGTGAGATCCTATGAGAGAACAAATCTCTAAATTCCAATCCTGGTCTTTAAAATAGAAAACTAAGTTAACAAAAAGATTGAATACAAAATCAAAATTACTGCATATTGATTGGTCTTTAAAATAGATGCTTTTATAACTAAATTTTCCGTATTATATTTTACCCAATTTTTTTTTCTATCTTTTCTTTTGGGGGAAAAATAGAAACAAAAAGAAAGCAATAATGCATTAATTGGTGTCAAAATGGAGAAGATGGTCACAGCAATGTTTTGTTTCCTAGTGGAGGAGTAACTGTTAGTCTGGCTTTATCGGACTTGTGGAGAACCCTTACTATTTCGGTCACAGCAATGTTTTGGTTGTCTGTACCATGAAAAGAGCAAACAGCAAATTCTGAGGGTGGTCCCTGCAAAATATGTCCCAGAGATGTCTGGGTTGTATATGATCTCTCAGGGTGCACTTGTTGCAGTATTTCTGCTTACAACTTCAGATTTTATTGTTGAACATGTAGGACTAGTAAAAAATTTCATTTCAGTTTTGGAGCTCAAGTTTCAGGCTCATTTAGTAAATGAGCTAAGCTTTACACTCTAAAGCTTGGCTCGGTTGGAAAATACTTGGCTCGTTTTGTAGAAACTCGTTTAGTAAATGAACCAGGCTCTGCTCGATTAGCGAACGAGCCGAGATCGAACACACTATAGCTCAGCTCATTTACACCCCTACATACTTGCATGTACAGAAAAGAAATAGTGATCATTTAAAAAATTGCAAGAAATAGTGTTTTACAATATTTTTCGAGATAGGTCTCATTATCCTTCCCTCCCCCACCCGTAGCACTACATCCGGCCGGCCACACCCACCGGCACCTGCAACCATTCTGCTAAATTTAGGTCAATGGGTACTAGCTCCACTCCAATGACTCTGTCGGTCCTTGCCACAAGTTAGAAAATATGATTTGAGCCAGTCAATTTATTCACCTCGACGCGTATAATATATGTAAGAAAAACACGGCATAATAATTTTTGTCTTTTCACTATAAACAAATTATGTCCAATTGACTTGATTCTATTACGACTTCTTGTAAGTATCAAACTCTACAAAAAGAGTGATTTAGATCACATTTTTAAGCTTGAAAACGAGATCTCTATAGAGAGCGCAACCACTGTGCTTTGGGGCATAACACAACGTACAGAAGCAGTAAATCATCATGTATCTATGAGCTTCAGTAAATCATCATGATTGTATATCCTGTATTGCCATACAACTAGCAATGGATTTCGCAAAAAAAAAGAGGTACTTTATAAAATTATCGAGAATTATAAGGACCGCATCCGTATAATAAAAGGATTGCCTCCGTCAAATTTGAATTTCCAGTTGTCCATGTCAACACACTAATTACAATTCCACTTGAATTTGATAATTATGTCAAATTTGAATTTCCAATTGTCCATGTCAATAATCTAATAACAATACCTCTTGAATTTGATAATTTGATAATCCTATTTGTATATTCTTAGCTCTCTACACCTAGTTAAGACACAAAAACCCAAAATAATAATACTCCTATATAAGATCATAAGAATTGCATCCATGCTTGTTATAATATACTAACAATTTGGTACCATAAAAAAATGGATATCCAATTGCCTATATTAAGTTAACACTATAGTAACACGAACACGTTTGCTTCTTGTATCAATCATGAAGTTAAGGAAAATGCTATTGTACACAATTTTCATAATTTTTTTTTTTTTGGTTTCCTTTTACAA
Source organism: Vaccinium vitis-idaea (assembly GCA_963854785.1). Lineage (NCBI taxonomy): Eukaryota > Viridiplantae > Streptophyta > Magnoliopsida > Ericales > Ericaceae > Vaccinium > Vaccinium vitis-idaea. The sequence continues at coordinate 4,920,090 of OY978217.1, forward strand.
ATTTTGTGGCTCTTTCATAAATTTTTGTGGCTTGTTTTATATTTGCGTGAACGGTACATCCTTATGAATTTTGTGACTTACTTTACAAATTTTTGTGGCCCAAGATATGAATTGTTGAGTTGTTTACATATGAATTTTGTGGTTATTTTTACGAATTGTGTTGCTTACTTTTTTTAATTTTAAGGTAAAAGGGGCTAAAGGTAAAAAAGACAGCTTTAAGTGACAAATTTTGTAGCTTATTTTATTAATTTGGTGGCTCATTTTTACGATTTTTTTGGTGTTTTTTCTTACTATTTTTTTTTGTGGTTCAAATGAAATACGAATTTTGTGGCTTGCTTTTATGAAATTTTGTGGTGATTTATGAGATTTTGTGGCTCAAAATTACAAGGGCACACCATACGGAATGGGGGATTGTGCTGTCCCCGAAGTAACAACATGGGTGCTGGGCCAATCACAGCCGTCTGTGATCGGCCATGGATGGCTCAGATTTGTTCGGCGACAGAAGGTTCAGATTTGTTTGGACAAAATGTAATTGAGCCTTCCATGGCCGACCACAGATAATCGTGATCGGTCAGCCCCCATGTTGTTCCCAAAGGGACGGCAGCCACCCGGGGTCCACACCGTACACCCTTCTAGAAGGTGTTAAATGTATAGCTTGACTCTTATGTTTAATGACACTAGATACAAGGCTACATGCGTTGCACGAATTTTATGCCCATGTGTTGCTGAGGAAAAGGGTTTTTTTTTTTTTTTAACCTACGGATTGTACCCAAGAAATATGTAAATGCGAACGTTGTTGCATTATAAATATGGAATTAGAGCAGGTAATGATAATTTCAAGTAACGAAAAGTGGTTTTGAGGTTAGTATTAGTTTTTGGGTTGCAGCTTTGCAAATTGGAAGCTAACAGGGTTAGATCCAAATGATCAACTACTATAGTAAGTAAAGTACATTTGCATCTATGATAAAATAGGGAATATAGGAGCAAAAGATGGCTATTTTGTACAAAGCCATTTTCATAGAGTGCGGCACAAAGCTCTGTGTGTTGCACGAGTTTTATGCCCATGTGTTGTTGATGTCAAGGTCAATATTTTCTCTATGTGTTGGCTCTCTATATTTGGGTTTGGAAAGAGGAGGTTTTAATTGAGGAGGAATGACCATGTCTTCTTTTCTACTTAGTACATAAAAAAACGAAGACTTTCACTTTGCAAACATAAATATCTAATCTGAGTGAGCAGTATACATATTTGGCGTATCGAGTATTATTGCTTTATAGTTTGGAATTGAAGCCAACCAATAGCTAGATGTGAAGTTTGTGCTATAAAAAATCCGTAATTAGAGCTAATAGTTGCAGCAAATAGACACTATAAACTGGGTTTGATAGTTAATTAGTAATGAGTTTCACATATTCGTTGAGTTAAACTTTATCTCAATCCTATCCTTCCAGGTCATTGCTGAAGAATTTTGTTATAGTTCAACTACTTTATAACAATAATCTCTTCAAAAATGTCAAGGCACTGATTGGCATTAAAGAACCATAGCTGCAGTGGAGAAAAGACTCCTATTCAAAAAGAGCACAAAACTCCGCTAATTAATTTAGGACCAATTCTTAGGCAAAGGTCACCAAAAACTAAGTTCATCCATTCTCATGAGTCGTGCATTCAGAAGTCTCCTTGGTACACTTCATCCTACACAATTTTATTAGACAACTGTTTGATACTGATAAGATTTTACTCCAAAATCAAGAATCTATAGCAACAAATCAGCTATTCAAAGAATTCATGGCGACATCAAACAGAAAAGAAGTCCTACACAGGCCATACCAAGAACTATGACTGAAGTTGTCCCATCACCTACTTCTTCATCTTGTGTGCGGCTCAGTTCAATCATGGACTGTCATGTATATACAAAGGCGACAGTTAGAAAAACAAAAGATCTTCGAGCCACCTACCCACACGCGCACGCGCGCACGCACACACAGAGGGAGAAATGAAAGAGAAACTGCAGAGGGCTACAAAAGTTATGCTAAACATCGGTGCTGTTAGAAATACTTAAGTAGATAACCAAAAATATAACACAAGACGCAACCAAAAATATACTTATTACAAGTACATTGCTGACAAAGAATTAAATTGAAGGCCAATAGATAGGAGAAGGGTTTTAGCTGGTTACGGCTTGATTTGGGAAAGGTTAAGGGTTGACATCAGGGTCGCACGAACAATACATAAAGTTTGACGACACACCCGAGCCAACGGCCGATGACTTCAGTAAAGAAATCAGGCCAACAACAAGCGGCGATGACTTATTACAATTACCGCCAAAGAATTCTCCGACGAGGGTGCTGGTGCACATGCCTTTTGACTTCGGCCGCCACAAGGCGTCGAAATCGGGCTTCAGGAAATGAGATTTGACGAAGATGCGACAACTCGAGACCTTGTTGGAGGCTAAGGTTTGGGCACAGAGGCGGAGTAGGTGACGGTGAAACATATCGCCATAACTGCCAATTGTGTTAACCAGGTGAAGATGTGGTACAGAGAAAAACCTAAAGCGAAATAAATGCCATCGGAATTGAACGAATCGGTTAAGTGGAGATTGAAGGGTTGAATTGAACTGTTGGCCTAGAACTGATGAAAGAATCGAGAGCTAATCGGAGAAGGAAAAGCTGCAAAATTGACGAAGCAAAATTGGGTTTCTTCTTCCGCCTTCGTTGTCTCTCTCTCTTTCTCTCTCTCTCCCTCTCTCTCGTAAAAAATGAGAGGGGACACATAAGGCATTAAGGCAAAAGTCTAAAAGGGGTATTAGCAAATGTCAAAGGACTAAAAAGGACAACATATTCCGCCTAAACTACAAGAAAACCAACAGATGGCAAATTAAATCAGGGGGTAAAATCGTCCAAATTGGACCAAAATACGAACACCTTCAATTGGAAAGCCTCTCTTATTAGAGTCCTCCGGTCTTGGATACTCATCGTTTCTATCCGCATAACGACAAGAAGGATTCAAATGTAATGATATTTACCCATATTATATAAGATTTGACACCCTCAAGTTTGAATGTTGAATTATCCATTTAATTGCCACAACGATGACAACGACATGTTTGAATTGTCTTGTGATACGCTCTAGATTTCTCTCCACATAAGTCGCAAATCTCAAAAGAATAATCAAAATCAGTATACTGCAAAACAATCTGCTATAAAATTACATTTATTATTTTATACAACTGAGGAAGTATACAAATGGGGACAAAACTACGTTCATCCCGGCTAATTACTGATTCGTGATTAGAAAGAAAAATATGAAAATGTAAAAAGGGGAGGGAAGAATCAAAAGCCCGTAACGACCGAATTTTATACAAGAACAAAACAAAGAATGAAAAAACATACTACAATTAATTGTCACAAGACCTTGTCACTAGCCATACCGGTGCAAACCGGAGCCGTTACAACTAGCTTGGGGCAACTACCCGACCGCGATTCCTCTCGAGCAGTCCTTCCATTATGACCCTCTTTTTATACGCCTCAGAGTCAATGTCATCGACGGGGAAATTAACACCTTTGACCGGTGATTCAACGGGACTACCGGACCTTTTGATTCGTCTCCAAATCAGAAAAAGAAATGTTGAAGTGCAAAATATGGCATAAACTCTCCCCAAAAAGACCAACACAAATAGGCATACAAGAAGCACACACAATCCGGTATTTGAACTAGTACATTCCCTTGCCTTATCCGTCGATGTCAGTTTCTCTACTTGTTTCGATTCGCCTGAATCAGCTCGGTACGATGAACCTCTTGGTGGACTAATCGAAGTTGAAGTAGTTACGGTAATCGAAAAATTCGGGGAAGTCCAAAGACTCGAATCGGCCTCTGGAGATTTAATGGGTGCGGGATTTACTTTCACTGCAGTTGAAGCCTTCTTGATTTTCTCCGATACGACGTTGCTCTTGGTTTGGAATGACTTTTTTCGAGCTTTTCTACTAAACTTTTTGACCTGCGGATAGAAACATCGTTTGCTCATAAGTAACTACTGTAATACCAACAATATGGGAGTAGTTTTTTGAGTTTTATTAAAAACGAAAACAAGAAGCATATATAGGATTGATTTGGCCAATTTTGTGGACCAAGTTTGTCTTAGGGTTTTTTTATTTTTTCTTTGACAGCATAGGACGTATCCCAATACCCAAACGGGATCAGACTAATACACTTAAGACGGGCTACAAGAACAAATACCCATGAAAAGCAGTTAGGAAGGGTGACAACTAGACCCGCCAATGAATTACCACATGAATCTTCGCCTTCCAATTAATTGGTCTACTCCAGATAATCGAACTCAGAGCAAACCCTGTAGCTGCTGGAGACAACCTTCGGTGGGTCATTTGTCTTTAGTTGAGAGTCTTGACTCTTGAGACTACATTTTAATTAAGGGGGCCCTGTAGTGAGTGAGCTCACTACATGCATGTAGTGAGCTCACTCACTATAGGCCCCCCAATTCCGTTCTTCAATGTATTTTATCAAAATTTTGATAAAATCAAGCCCTTGATTTTATCTATTGGTGAGAAGAGTTGATAAAATCTGTAGATTTTTTAGATTTTATCAACTCTCTTCACTAATGGATAAAATCAAGAGATTGATTTTATCAAATTTTAATAAAAATCTATTGGAGAACTTAGCCTTAGTATTTTACAATAACACTCGCGGCCAGTGAGCTCATTTCGGTACCACCCAAATCATTAAAGTATTTCATCTCGTCTAGTAATAAGTTGTCAAAAAAAAATTACTAATTTATGTATAAAGCAACATTGACGATAGAGAAAATTTTGGGTGCCGGACAGTACCATATGACGGCTCAAATTACAGAGAGAGAGAGAAATTTGAATTGTCCAAAAGACCTTTTGGACAGTCAAGATTGACAATATGCACTACTTGTGCCCCTACCCGACAAGCACGTAAAATTTTCTCTCCACGAGACATAAGCAGCGGTCCACTGCAACACATTTATCTCAGGAAGTAGTATTTATTACTATCTTCCTACAAGAAGTATTATCAGGAGTAGTTGTGTAAAGAGGTCAATTCAGAATTTCAGATCACGCGGCAATTCACCGAAGACCCGTCACTTGTGGACAAAAACAACCCAGCGATTGCCGTCTTGTCTGTAAAGTTTTTTCAGATTCTACCCTGGTAGAAATTTTTGGGTATTGCACATGTGGTACCTGTTCGGCAATTTCAGTCGTCCAAAGCACAATCCAACGGTCCGGAAAAGGAGAGAGAGTGGTCTGGTGAGAGGAAAGAGAGGGAATCAATCTAGGCCGTCCAAAAGTATTTTGGACGGCCGAGATTGTGCTCGGCTTAGACACGTGGTACCCATTCGGTACCCAAATTTTTTTTCCTAAACTGGAGAATATCCTCATACTTTGTCAAATATTCCCTCGGTACCATTTTCATAATTCTTTTTGAGCAGTTTGGGCAAAAAGATTGAAATGCAACAAGACACGGTCAATTAATTCCTACCCATCAATAAGCTTTCCCACGGCAGAAGGACAACGAATAGTCGACTGCTCATAAATAGAACCAAACTTAATGAAAAACAGAATATTTATTAGACAAATTCATGGCCGGCTTTGAGCATATATGATTGAAGATGCGACACCATCAATCCCCAAATTTTATCTAATTAATTTCTTCGTTTTTATACTTATATGTTGCATATACCTAAAATTAGTACGAGAGTTTGGTTGTTTTTCTTTTTCTGGGTTAAAACACGAGAAGAGTCACGTTTTAAGTATTACAAGCATTTTGAACGAATGAAATAATTATCATGTTTTTTTTATAGTAGTTTTTAATATTTATAGTAATATGTTTCTTGCAAGTTAATCTTATCTTATTTAATTTTCATTTATGACTTGCATGAAACGATCCAATTAGAAAGTTCACTTCAACCCAAAAAACTTGCGCCAGCCCACACTTTAAATTTTCTAAACTACCCCTTCTAACTGCCAACAAGAGACCAGAAAAAAAAAAAAAAAAAAAAAATCACCCTAATTTTTTTCTCCCCTATTTCTACTCTCTTCTCAGATTTCATTACGAATTAATCTCAATTAAAACTATCATTTTCTTCTCCGAATTAATCATTTTTCTCTGTTTTACGTAACATCTAGTTTTCATGTAATTGAACCAAAATTAAATCTGAATTCGGTCAACTAACCACTGAAGCCTTCAACAATCCGGCTTTCAAAATCTGAGAAAAACTCCGGCGAGACCTCTCCTCTGTTCCACGGCTGCCGCCGTCGTCTGAAGAAGAAACCTTCGATTTCTCTTCAGACAGCGACGTAAGAATCTTCCTAAGCACCATCTCGTCTTCGCCTTGATCGGGTACAATCACCGGACCGCCCGAGCAGTCCTTACGACGACGTTGTTTAATAGAACCCTCGTCGATACCGGCAGGCCGAAAACAACACGCGAAAAACCTGTTCCTCCCTCTGTTCTTCTGCTTGGCAGAGACAGAGTTCATCGTAGAAATGGTAGAATTTGTAGCGATGAGAGAGAGAGAGAGAGAGAGAGAGAGAGAGAGAGTCACGGGAGGGTTGTTGCGATGATGCGGTGGCGGGTATTTAGGAGAGAGAGAGAGTGTGTGAGAGAGATCGAATTGGAAAGATCGTGTTTGTAGGTTTGGGTTGTTGGCGGCGTTCCGGAATTGAAGGGAATGTTGTGCCGATTTCCATTGGCTCCGTTGTTTCTGTGCAACTGAATTGTACAATTTGCAATCCTTTAATAGTCAATTGTCTCGACTGGACTATAAAAACGACTTTTACGAAGTCATTGGTTCTGGTTTTTTGTTCTCTCTCAATTGTCTGGGTCATGGTACGCGGATTTGGAGTTTTGGTAGCGACCAAAGGTTACGCGCTGTAGTAATTTTAATTGTGGGCTCTATAAAAACTTTATTTGAGATCCGAACCATTCAATTTATACGGAACGTTAAGTAGACACTACTAGAATAATTGATAAAGATCACACTAAGAAAATTTGAAAGATTACGGTTTTGATGAAACCGTGATAAAGAAATGCAAGGCGAGGCTTTAATGTCACTTTGCTAATAAAACCGTAGTGATTAATCATAATTATCACAAGTTTAAAAGAACTGTGATTATAATTGCTTAATTTAATCACATTTTCCAACAAGTGTGATAAAATGTGTTTATTTATACCACGCTTTGTTACAAGTGTGATAAAATGTGGTTTTTTTTTAGCACGCTTTGTTACAACCGTGATAAAATGTATTAATTTATTTTTACCACACTGTATTACAACCGTGATAAAAAACTTGTTTATCACATTTTTTCCAACCGTGATAAAATGTGTTTCGTATATTCTAACAACACTTCGATTACAAGTGTGATAAAATGTATTACTTTCACCACGCTTTGTTACAAACTGTGATAAAATGTGTTTATTTTAATCACGCTTTGTTACAACCGTGATAAAAAAAAACTTTTTTATCACAATTTTTTCGACCTTGATAAAATATGTTTGCGTATTTTAATCAAACTTCGATTACAAGTGTGATGGACTAGTAAATACTTTATTATTTATTTTAGGTTTTTTTAATTTTGTTGCCTTATGCATCACTTTTGGCGACGAAATAAATGTTTATTGCCTTATGCGATGCCTTTGTCAACCAAAATATGAGGTTAGTCGCCAAAATAGAATCTGACAGACATAATGGCGCCAAAAAATGATAGTCGCCAAAAAGAAAACATGTCACTAACTAATTTTCCGTTAGTATCTACTAAATTACTAGGTGTCGCCAAAGTTTAGTCTACGGCGACCAAATTTACGTCGTCAACTGTAATATAATATATTATGATATAATGCAATATATATTTTATGTAAAATATATTACATATTTGTTGTAATATAAAAGGGAATAAATGAAAAGATAATACATATACATTCTTTTTGGAAAATGTGACATGAAGACTTGGGTAGCCTAGTGGTTGGAGTATTAGGATAAAAATTGGGAGGTTGGAGGTTCAATTCTTGGCAAATGCATGTTGGGATAACAGTTGGGAGATTGTGGAGATGATGCCACGAGGCATGTATGTCCAAAGCGTGATGGTATAGTGAATCCAATCACGGTTTTTTGTCTAAACCGTGATTGTATAATTATAATTTAATCATGGTTTTTTGAGCAAACCGTGATTGTATAGTGTTTTTAATCACGTTATTTGTCCAAACCGTGATCTTAAAACTAATTTCATCACAGTTTTATCTTCAAACCGTGATAATATTGTTGATTTAACTACGGTTTGTTGTGTAAACCGTAATTGTATAATATTTTTAAACACGCTTTTTGTTCAAATCGTGATCTTTTACGATCTTTAACTACGGTTTGTTGTCCAAACCGTGGTCTTATCTTGTTTATCATCACGCCTTATGTGTTTCCATATCGGTTTGAACTTACATTTAACCACAGACATAAACCGTGGTTGAATCTTGAAGACTTTTAATAACGGCTCCATCAATCACGGTTTTAAAACCGTGATTAAATTATAAAGATCACGGTTTTTACCCGTGATCTTATAAGTTTATTGTAGCAGTGAGATAATCAATGAAAAAAATCAAATTAATTTGATATTGGTAGCTATATGGTTGGATACTATTTATGTTACGAAACTAGATGGCCAATGTCATTTACATAATAAACTATATGACAAATTTGTTTCAATTGTGTGTCTAACAATCTCCGATAATCATAGTTTTTGTACCCATAATGTGTTCAACATTTCTGAAAAAATAAACGGTTCCAATCCTAAATGAAAATTTCATGAGGCTCACAAATGAGAAACTACGGGGTGTAGTGACTCGAGTCACTACGGAGATCCTAAGTCCAATCGTATGCACGCATGAAAGTAATCAAATCAAGTCCTCTCTATCATATAATTATATTGACCAATTGATAGTATTATTAAGGGGAGAGGTAATCCCAACAAATACAAGGGGGCAAACACTCACATGCAAGTTCAAACATTTGAACTCCTGACCTCTTAGTGAGATGTCCTCCATGCTGTTAATTCTTGTCCATATATTAGGCTCAAAACTATGATCCGAACCGTTCACTTTGTGGAATAGACAAAAGAATAACAAGTCTGCAAAATATAAGTAGAAGCGTGAGCACATGTGCAAATTGTTATGCAAACTTAATGGTAAATATATTTTACCTTTTAACCTTACAATTTACAGGACAAAAAGTAACTTAATCGATATCTTATTATATTAAGATTTTGTATACTTATAGTTTTTTACATGTTCTACGAGGTGCAAGGGCTCGAATCATAGTTTTGGGACTGCGATATGGACAAAAATTAAAAGTTTGAAGGGTACGGAGGGATAGAGTATGAAGTGGAATTGATCCGTGGATTGTTAGAGAGGAATCAACACGTAAAAGTTATTTATGGTGTCTAAACTAACTTATGCGCACTAATTCAAAATCAATCTCATTGTCTACTTGCAAGAGGCTTCTATAGAGTGACCCTAAGAAATTTCAAATTCGATGTCTTCAGGAGGCAGGAGGAGCAAACTTCTAGTACCAAAACTTGGCGACCAAGCCATTCTAAAGTCATTGTTCTGGGTGGATAAAAACACTTGGAAATACTAATCAATAGCAAAAGATGCGACTTTATGAACTAATAAAACAGAGAAAACGGTGACAATATTTTGACCGTCTCTACCATATCAATTTTATAATTAATATGATATGACACGTTCATAATGGTATGTAGAATATGTCTGGGTCACTGGAGATGCGCGATGTACCACAGCTGAAACGGCACCGCGTAAGTTCTAGAGCACCAAATTATGGGAGTGTTTGGAAGCTTACTTATATTATCCCATTTTTATTTTTTCATTTTGAGGGTTTGGCTCTGCCCTCTCATCAATATGAATTCCAACAAAATGCATTTTGGTTTGGCTCTGCCCTCCCAATATTTATAAAATGAATTATGCACATCCTTTTAAACACTACTCATGTTAGCAAAATTTATTCCGCACATAGGTCCCCAAAATTTTAGAGATTCAATAATACATTTTGGCCACAATTTAAAAAATCAAAAATACAAATTAAAAAATGCAAAAAACCGAAAAGAAAGGCTCCAAAACACTCCATACGTTATCTAATAGACTAATACGTGGGTATTTGATGCTTTAAGCACTTTATGATTCAAGGAAACTTCCAAACTAAGTTATCAACAATAAAATTTGTTGATACTGATTTTCTCATGAACTTCTTTCCCTTGACCAAAAAAGGAAAAAAAATAATTCGTCGTTTTTCGAGCTTTCGTCGGACGCGAAACGGCCCAACGATCCAGACCCATGGCCTATAGCCATGGCATACGTCGTTTTTCGAGCTTTCGTCGCTGTTTACGGCTCCGAATGGCCAAATTTGCCTTTTATGGAAAGATTTGACTTGCTAGTTACTTGAGCAAGGAAAATCCAAATTAAGCTGTGCTTTTGGGAAACATTCTATAATTTTCTCTAGTTTTTTATTTTGTTATTATTTTCAAATTTTCCAGTTTTGGTAATTTTGCGTTTTTTATTGATTTAGCTTCCTTTTCGGAGCAAATCAATTAGGGTTTCCGGTTTCCTATATAATAAGTTGTAAGCCTTAAGGGCAAGACAGTTTTATGATTATTATTGAATAAAAGAGAGCGTTTTTCTCTTAACTATGTCATTTGTGTTCAATTGTTGCACGTCTTTTCTATAGTTCATAAGGCGCCGCCCTGCATCAGGGTTGAACTCATCATCCCCCCATCGCTCATATCCCCAATGATTGAGAACTAGATGGGTTCTGCTATTGTTGTTGTAGTAAAGGTATCTGTTGAATACCTTTTTCAAAATCCTTCGAGCCGTCAATAAACAATTATTAATCTTCTAAGCTATAAAGCTATTTTATTTTCCTGTTGGATAAAGTGGTGCCCAATCACATGGCTTGTGGCACTACATCAAGTGTTATTTTTTCCTCCCAAATAACTCAAACACTGGCGTACGAAAATAAACAATTTAGATTATTGAAGGACCGGCAAAAAGAGCCGAGTCATTACTGTGAAGTTACATATATCGTCACTTATACGTATTATTATACGTAAGGCATGACGCACACAAGGATTTTTAAGTCACTTCAAAGAAGACATAGCAAATTCACTATTCTTTTTTGGCGAAATTAATTTTCACCATTATATCAACTCATTGCTCCATCATGTAAATTTGCTCAAATAAAACTTTCAAGCAACTTCTCTTGAAATAATACAAGACCTGTTAGCGTAACATTAGTAAAACATAATGTTACCTTGTTTTGTATATGTAGGTTTTATTATTATATTTCCCGCGTAGATAAGATTACGATTCATGTTTCCTAGTTAATTTATATTTTCTGGTTATTCATGTTTCCCGTAACCTATATCAAGGCATATGCTACGGCAATGGTTCAATGTTCAAAAGACGAATGAAAGAAAAGCTAGGATCTTTTTTATTTATTTTTCAAACACGGTATTTGAGTTTTTAACATAGTATTAGAGCCATAAAATCTAGATCCTAAATGATTGCCACCCTCCTGTGGACAACCTAAGTCTTGTCACCAGCCGCCGAGCATTCATAATATGCTCGTGACAACTTTTCGCTTTCGTTTAGATTTGTAACGGTCTTGGTTTCTTGGCTCCTTGTTCTCACTCTTGGCTCTTGATTTTTTTTTTTTATTCTCAATGCTTTTGTCACTCGGCTTCTAGCTCCTCATAGGTTTCTTCTCGTTCTCGCTACTAGTCTTTTCTAAACTCAAGTTGCCGTACTTGAATTTGAGAGAGATTTTGGCATAATATTGTTATAATAGATTGTTACCATGTTTCCTAGATTGATAATAAAAACGCTCTAGCGTGTATGAATAATGAACTTATTGAGGTATCAACAAAGCATTTGTATCCACAAACTGATCCATTAGGGTGTAGTGAATTTCAATGGGCTCTATTGAGATCTCATCATTATATGATTTGAACTACGGGAAATGACTGGCCGGTCCCATTTTTTGGGGGGGCTTTCGTTCAAACCCCATTTTGTCTTTCACTCCCAAATAAACCCAGTGCGCGCGTGGGAGAGTTTTCGGTACAGACAAGCCACGTGTCACAACTTTATTGGCGTACCATGACACTTTTTCTTCTCACTCTATATTTCTCTGCACGGCATGTGCGTGTGCAGGTGCCAATTTTGACTGACACACTCAATCTCTCTCTCCTCTCTCTTCCGTCCTCTCTCCTCTCTCTTCCGTCCTCTCTCTCTCTCTCTCTCTTCCGTCCTTTCCTCTCTCTCTCTCTCTCTCTCTCTCTCTCTTCCGTCCTTTCCCCTCTCTCTCTCTCTCTCTCTCTCTCTCTCTCTCTCTTTCTCCCCTATTTTTATTTTACTTTTAAAATAAAATAACTTTTATTATACACATTTAATTTTTATAAAAATTATATATTTGAAATTTACTCAATGAGATCTTTCAAATAAGATCCATTGTGAATATGAAATTCTGTACATGTAAATTTTTTTATACCCAATAATTAATAATTTATACTCCTAAATAATTCACATATCACTACCTTTTTTTTTTTTTTTGATAATCACATATCACTAACTTCTCAAAATACACAATACACACGCAAAAGAAAGAATTCACAGACCTGAAATGTAGAATTCACACATCATAACTCACTCTCCAAAATACACAATTCACACCAATCAAATGCAGAATTCACACCATCCAATTTGAAGAATTCACACCTCTCAAATGCGGAATTCACAGATTCTCCACACAACTCATTATCCAAAATACACAATTCACAACTTACTCACAAAAGTAGACAATTCACACCCAAAAAAAGAGAATTCACATCCCTCAAATGCAGAATTCACACATTCCAAAATGAAAAAAGTCACAACCTTTCTGAACAATTCACACTCTCCAAAATGAAAGAATTCACACCCCTCAAATGCACAATTCACACATCTACTACACAACTCACTCACCAAAATACATAATTCACGCTCCAAAATAAAAGAATTCACACTCATAAAATGCAAAATTTACACCCTCTGAAATGAAAGAATTCACCCCCTCAAATTATTTTTTTCTACACATAATTTTATATTCAATATGGGTCTTATTTGATAGATGTCGTCGAGTAGGTTCTAAAAATATATTTTTTTCCAAAATCAGATATATAAATTAAAAGTTATAAATATTTAAAGTTTTAAAAATGAGAGAGAGAAATATTGAGAGAGAGCATTAATGGGAGAAAAAGATCATACACGTGTAGAGAGAGAGGAGGATTAATAGCTACGCCTGATGATGTCAGCATAGGAAACCTATGGGCTGCTGTGTCTGATGATGTCAGCATAGGGAATCCTATGGGTTGCCGCGCTTGATGATGACAGCATAGGGAATCCTACGGGGCCGACGCGCGTGGGAAAGGATCTGAATGGGTAGAGTAAGACATGAGCGGAGCCTAAATGGGAACACCCTCACAAAAGAGGGCCGGCATGGAAGAAGGCCTTTGAACTATTCCGTTTGAGGAGTCAATGGGCTTTACTGAGATCTTATCATCATATGATTTGAACCATTCCATTTGAAGAGTAAGCTTTGTACGTAGATCATCCGGGAAAAATACTTAAATCAATCGAATACCATTACCCGGCCCATATGACTGGACAATTTGTTATAGTACAAAAATAAATTTTAATTATCTTTTAAAAAAAAAAAAAGAACAGTAAGATTAAATTGATTTTTCTTGCACAAAGATAGTATTCAATGAAGCCTACACTATTTGGTTCTGCCAAGTAATTATCATCTCATTCGGAAATGGCTACAATACACACTCATTAAATGTGTGCACCATATGCACCTATTATATGGTCCAGATTGTGTCACTTCATTGGCAATCGTAACATTTTTTAGTTTTTCGTAACTTTTCAGCAATATGATTCGTAACATTTTGGTGTCTCGTAACTTTTCTAAAAAAAAAGTTGTAACTTTTATAAAAAAAAAAGAAGAAAATATTGTAGCCTTTTTCTTTTCGTTCTCATTCCTATTTCATCTTCAGAGGGTGTTTGAGAGCCTCATTTTCAGCTTTTCATTATTAACTTTTGGCTTTTTGACTTTTTAGATTATGGTCAGAATGTATTTTGAATTTGGTAAGATTGTTTGGGAGAAATGTGCAGAATGCATTTTGCAACAAGAGTAGGAGTAGCGTTTGGGATATATGTGCAAAATATATTTTCGAGATCTTTTTGTTAATCAAAATGGAAAAGTGAAAAGAAGAAGTCAAAAAGCTCCTCTCAACCTATTTTTGATTTCTCTTCTCTAAACTCAAAAACCAAAAACTCATTTTCGCAGAATGTGTTTTCTCCACAGTGTGCCAAACACCTAGAAGTAAAAAATGCGAAAAACAAAATGCAAAAAATAGGTGGCCAAACACCCCCTATCTATATAATAAGCGAGCTCAGCTTTTGAATCTCAACATAAATCTAACCGTCCAGACTTAACCTGCCCTAAACGAATGGTTGGGATTTGTTTTAGAGCCTTAAGAATTGGCGCCCAAAATCACTCCTCAAGTCAGAAGACTCAAGAACTCATTCTTCATCAGTTCACCCTTTCCCCACACCCACGTTCCCACGAACAACCTCTCTCTCTCTCTCTCTCTCTCTCTCTCTCTCTCTCTCTCTCTCTCTCTCTCTCTCTCTCTCTCTCTCTCTCTCTCTCTCTCTCTCTCCGCAAGCCCCAACCCACGTCTGGCTTCCTATGGCCTTCACGCATCAAAACCACCCCTATTCAAGATGTTCATACGCCACTCCTCGCTCCCCATCATTGATAGCAGCAGGTCGGGTACGAAAAAAACCACCGCAACCAGTGCCGGTGAGTCATCTCTTTTTGTGGTCTGTGATCTTTGTAGACTGAGAAATGCAGCAGAAACTGTGAATTGCGGAACTGTGGAGGTACGTAAAGAATTTGGTCTCAAACCCTCAAACATTCCTTCAGTGCATTCCATGTGTTTGATAAAATGCTCAACTGATCCTTTCTTTCTTAACTCCACTTAGGATTAGGTTCCATACCAGTTCCCGAAAAACAAACGCACAAAAAAGATGCTCAATTCAAGTACTTCCAATTTTCTCTGACCCTCTCTTCCTCAATGCAAACTCAAATATTTGGGTTTTTGCCGCTGCTGCCTTTTGTTCTCTATTGGCATTTATAATTGTTGCTACTGCTTGCTCAATTCATTTGCATGAATCGATTGCTCTAAATAACTTGGCCCGGCCTATAGCAATGTGTTTGCTCTTTTCAATTTATTTACTGTTTCTCCATGTCATTGTAGGCGAACATGATGTCCGTAGCATTTACTGTTTCTCCATGTCATTGTAGGCGAACATGATTTCTGTAGCATCAAACATTATCTTGCAGTAGGGTCCTCCCTTATTGTCTTGATTACTGTTTTTTTAGTTGATTTGGAAAATTGATGAACTAAGGCTAGCACTCAAATTGGTTTAGATTAAAAATGTTGAATTGGATTCTCTTCGATGTCAAAGTGCTTTTGGAAATGATAAGTATTTCATTCCAAAAAGATCAACATCCGTTAGATGGAAGGCTGGGTCAACAGCTTGGTGAGTGTTTTGGAATTTTATAGGCTGAAATTTTATACCGGATAATTTTTTACTCTAATTTGCAAAGACCAAAGAGAATAGGAAAAGAATCCCAAAGGAAATGCACTTTCCACTTGGCCTACTCCATGCTTTTCTACTCTGTACCTCTTCTATTGGACTCAAGTCATATATTTGTGTTTTGCACTTGATTGTTGATCAGGTCGAGATTTCCCATGACAATGGTTGCAGCAATAGCTTATTATCATTATTGGGAAAAAGGAGCATACAATGAACACATGATCAAACATATACCGGATAATTTTGTGCATACTATATTGCTTAAATATCTAAAATATAGCTTATTATCATTACTGGAAAAAAAGAGTATACAATGAACACATGATCAAACATATACCGGATAATTTTGTGCATACTTTATGGTCAAAGTCCGACTTGCACACGCATTGTGTGTGCCCGGCATCTATTGAAGAAATGCTTCATGAAAATTTTCTCACCATTTCTCTCCGAGTTCAGTAATTTCAGCCATGTTTAGTCCAAGTGCGCTAGAGTTATCAACTAAGTGATTGGAGACCATTAAAATCAAATGCAACAAAAAATGCCCCAACTTTAAAGTCTGATTTTCATTTTGCTAGATGAGCAGATTCACGAATTAATGTGAGAAGCAACAGTCCTTTACCTTAAGCCTACCGCAACACAAGTGATGAGCAGATTCTGCAGCTGCCTTTTGTGTAGTTCTATCTCCATAATATTTGAATTTTTTTAGATGTTTTCTTACACCAACTCAGCTACTTAATTCTTGAGTTTTCTTATAATTTGGTTTCGTTAATTCTAAAATCTAGCCCATTCACAGGATGATGGTGGGATGTGGACATGTGGTGCACAGCTTGGAAATTATGCCACGTCTTTAGATATGACACCAAAGGGAAGGATTAGAAGTGTTCTACCCAAATGGCGAGGTAATTTACTTATGTTAGTAATTTTTTGTGTTGACCAAATAACAAAATATATTTTTTGAAAAATTACTCGAAATAATTTCTACAACAATAGTTTCTGGCCCAAACAATGCAGTAATAGTATACTCTGATTCTTTTTGATGAATTAAAAAAAAATGTGTATATTATGATGATTCGCCAATCTATTTGGTTTTTTTTTTCAGTAGTTGTTTTTTACCAAGAGTCTATAAATGATCAGTTTTGACCACAAACCGAGGGAACAGGGGATGGTGCTATCCCTTCGCTGACAACATGGGTGCTGGGCCGATCACGGCTGTCTATGGTCGGCCATGGATGGCTCAGATCTGTTCGGCAGCGGACGGTTCAGATTTGTTTGGACAAAATGTGATTTGAGCCGTCCATGGCCGACCACGGTCACCCGTGGTCGGCCAACACCCATGCTATCCCTGAAGGACAACCAAATTTGTTCGAATTGCTAATTGAACACTCTGAAGCTGAAGCCTTATAACCAACCAAGCGACTACGATAAGGGAAAAGCATGGGCAGGTCCAGTTTTTCGAACCGTGCACACTAAGCTCTATCAGTTTTCAAAATATGCACCAAAAACTCCACTCATCAGAGTTTCTCTCTCTCTCTCTCTCTCTCTCTCTCTCTCTCTCTCTCTCTCTCTCTCTCTCTCTCTCTCTCTCTCTTAATTTTACATTTTAAATTTTGAACCCTCAAATCGTGTGAAAGTCCTAAATCCTAGAGTATCCTATGAAAGTGCCTAAACCAGGGTACCCTATGAAAATGCCTAAACCACTAAAACCCTATAATAAGAAAGTGCACCCTAAACCTAAACCTTAGGGTTTCCTATGAAAATGCCTAAATCCTAGGGTACCCTATAAAAGTGCCCAAACCTAAACCCTAGGGTACCCTAGGGTACCCTATGAAAGTGTCTAAAATCTTAGGGTATCCTATGAAAGTGCTAAATTCTAAATTCTAAATGTACAGTGTAAATTTAGGATACCCTAAACTTTAGGGTACCCTATGAAAGTGCCTAAAATTCTAGGGTACCCTATGAAAGTGTCTAAACCACTAAAACACTATAATAGGAAAATGCATCCTAAACATAAACCCAAAAGAGTGATTGACATTAATGGTAATGAAAAAGAGTGATTGACCTTAATTGTAATAAATATTTGTTTTATGACCTTAATGCTAATAAACTCCTACGATGATGACGTTCATGGGTGGAGGGTGGCTTTTTGAATTCCTTCATACATCGATTAAAATTTTGCACAATTTTGAGTATTTGACCCCACAACATGTGATGAAATTGCTCCAAGGATGAATCACATTCCCTAAAATTATGACTGTTCCCTTCTTGAAAATATATGATTTTGATAAAGATAGTTCAATACACACATTAGTAGGCATTGATCCCACTTCTCCAAAATCTTAGCTTTGCCCATGACGACATTGATGTTAGAATTCAATCTTGTTGACTTGTCCTTATTAGCCACGGAGGGAAATTGAGCTAAATTTTAGAATATTCAAGTATGTTTAATTTACTTGTCTAGCGAACTCGAGCTTGAACCATATAGTAATTGACCTAGGCTTTAGTCGATCTCGTGCTCAAACTTGTTCACGAATCTTAATGAGTCAAAGTAATCATATATGTATACACGCACACGAGTCTAGAGCTGCAATGCACCTAAATAAGTTCTTATATATAAAAAATTATTAGAAGATAAACATATTGGTTTATAGTACATGTAAAAATTGATACATATATATCAAAGTTATAAAATTTTAATTATGTACACATATAGCTTCGCGCATAAAATTTTCATTACGCATATGGTCCAGCTGTCAAGGGTCGATTTTACGGAGCTGGGGGGCGTGCTGCACAGCTTGGTGCTGTGCAGCGTTGTGTGCACCCGCACAGCGCTGCCGGCCGGCCACTTTTCGGCGATCCGAGTCGTTCACCGGATAGCCCTCGTCGAGTACTACAAGTATACCAAAAATCAACTTGACCGGATATCGTTAAGTACCTAATCGGAATACAAATAGATTGAAATGAAATGGAACACAAATGTACATAAACACTGGATCCGATTCACTAAACCCATTTTTTTCAAGCTATTTGTTTTCCAATTAGATACTTAACAATATCCGATCAAGTTAATTTTTGATACACTTGTAGTACTCGACGAGGGGTATCCAGTGAACGTCTCGAATCGCCGAAAAGTGGCCGGCCGGCCGCGCTGTGCGGGTGCACAGCACGCTGCACAGCACGAAGCTGTGCATCACGCCCCCCAGCTCCCGATTTTACACTCGTTCGGTTCATTTGTTCAACGAGTCAAAAATTGAGTCTGTAATATACAAATCAAACTCCAACAAGTCTTTTATGGAATCGAGCGGTTCATTTTGCAGCCCCGGAGACAGAAGACGAAAACCCAGCTAAAACCTGCCAACACACCTATTGCCTTCACTTTCCTCCCCCTTTCTTCCTTCGTTCTTTTCTGCGAAACGCGTTTCCTCAATTCCTTCGCCATTTTCACGTCCGAGTCGCAGAAATGTTCCAATCCTTCGACAATCAATTTCCCCTCTGGATTCCCTCCGCATTTTAATTTCTCCCTAATTATTCCTCAGGTCCAACCTCTCTCTCTCTCTCTCTCTCTCTCTCTCTCTCTCTCTCTCTCTCTCTCTCTTCTCTCTCTCTTTCTCTCAATATACTGGGCATAGTTACTACCCAAATGGCGAGGTCATTATTCTCTCAATATGGTGAAAAGGCATTTCTTACATCAGGTTTCTTACGTTGTTTGAGGCAACATAAGTTATGTCCGGTGTGCCTTTTACTTTTCAAAGTGCAATCATCTATCTTTCAGAACTGTTTATTTTGATGAATTTTTTTACTAGGTGGATGTGTTCTTTTTGCCCCCAACTATAAAGTTGCATTAATTTTGTTTTGCCCGATTAATAGTCATAAAAGGATTAACATTTGGGCCTGAAAAGGCCCCTTTTAATGCAGGACTGTTTTTTCGGATTATGAAGAAGTGTCAAATCCCTATGAACATTAGGAATACGTCTCAGCCAATATTAGATTTGTGCAATATCAGCCGTCTGATTTCTGGATCAGCGCGTTAGACACAGTGAAGCAAGTTTAGATGTTTGTATTTGTTTAGTTTTCAAGGAATTAAGAGCTCTCTCATTTAAGGCTTTAAATAAGGTTTTATGATCAATCTTTTACTCAAAATTCTGAACTTCTTCCGTCTAAAATACTTTCGTATATGTAACCCCATCTCAGTCAAGCTCACTTGTTGCAATTGTTTTAGACAAATTTTTCAAACACTTGCTATTTCTGTAAGGCAAGAGCCTATCTACTAGGACTTAAATTTTCTACCAGAGTAGTCGAAGCAATGGTGGTAGCGTCTAATTTTAAAAATAGTTTCTGCTTCTCAAACGAGCCATTATTGAGTGTTAAAAACAGAATGTTGTACATTTTGAAATTGTCCTTTAGTTGGTGATTGAGAAATATGCTAATCCAGAAAGTGCTTTACGATGTTTTACTGCATCTCAAAGATTATGCGTCATGAGTTAAAGCTAGGTCATTGCTTAGAATTTGGTCTAATGGACATGTTAACTGTATGATATATTGCTTGAATGAAATATTTTGGGAGTAATTGATTATGAACGTCGGAAACTGTGCTTGGAAGAGAACAATGGTTATTTGAGTTGTGTTTAGAACGTAATGCGTCGTGTTCGTATTGATTTTACATTCAATATTTGTATTGGTCAATTGGATGTGGTAGCTAGCTTCATTTTCTTTTCTTCTTCAAATTCAATTACTAAACCTTTTTTCCTTTTCAATACTTGGCAATTTCTAGGTGGTACTTATGAATCAATTTTATGTTTACTTTGCCTTGAGTTATTATGCTCAACTCTTTTCTTTTTCTTTTTTTATACATATAGGAAAATGTTTACGGTGGTCAATAACAAAACGTTATTTCATCAAGTTGAGCTCAAATGACATCGACGTGCCGTGCCTTTAGGCACGGGCATTTCAAATATCTATTTTATCAATAGGAGAAAAGAAGGGCAGAGGCAATAGCTGTGGAAAAACTAAAGGGAACCTCTATGGGTAAGGGAACCTCTATTTCCCAGGATACATGGTATTAATATAGCAATTGGTATTTTTAAGACTCTTTTAGGCTGAGTTTCGATATTGGCAATGTGGGAGGGAATTGCAGAAGGGGAATGGAAGGCAGAAGTGTTAAAAACATAATATCAATCACATTTTTTTTCCTCTATGATTTCTTCTATGTGTCCGAATAAACAAAAACAGCCTTACTTTTATGTTCCATTTGTGTCAAAAATTTGGCTTTCTGCTTGCAGTTTGGGAAGGCAATAGTTTGTTCGGATGCAGCTGCAGAAGCTGCTAGGTACGGGTTTACTGCAGTGGAGAGGCCAGAGGGTTTCTTGGTTTTGGCTATTGCCTCTCTGGGTAAGCATGTCACAGAGTTCAATCAAACACCTGAAGCAGAGGTATGCTAAGGTCTGTCTTCAGATTTTTGTCCATCAATCATTGTGTTTAACTTAAATGTCTTCAGATTTTTGGAGTAATAGTTGGTTTGAGAGATTGAAAAGTGGGGAATGCTACTTTATGTATATTGTGTTTAAAATGCAACGTGTCGTGCTATTAGAAAGGTACGGGCAATTTCTAGAACAAAAGTCATTGAGCAACAAAAACAAAAGCCATTGAGGCAAAATGGTAGTTCATGAAGTTGAGTTCAATTTTTAGAATGGCAATTTTTAGAATGGCATGTGTAAGCAACACGTTTTGGATTTGAAGTTTTTGTTACATTGATGTTTGTTTTGACAGACAAGGTTTCAAAGAATGGTGTTGAAGCCAGCTTTCTGGCATCCAAGGAATAATGCATGTGCACCATTGGAGAAAGAGCTCAGTTGTGTATGTTTCAAAAACTGATTTTTTCTCTTTTCTTCCTTCAACGTTTCTAATCTAAAACCTTCATTATTTTTTTCTTCTTCACCCTCAGAATTGCACTCTCTTTCTAATGAAAACATTGAGTTTATTTTGTTGAAATCAATAAAAGCTATGATGGATTATTTCCACTTATGACCTATATTCCATTTTTCACTTTTGGCAAATTGGGTTCTTCTGATTTTCTTTATTATTGTTCGAGTGCACGCTAATTGTTCGAGCAGTGCCTTTAGGCACGGGCATCCGCTAGTACAATTATATGCTTTCTTGATTATAATGGTTTGGAAATGGAGGATTTAATTTGGTGTGGTTACATAGTAATCTTAGAGTGGCATTAGTAATTTTGGGGGGCATTAATTAGTAATCTTGCGGGATGACGTAGAACAGAGGGGGGTGCTGTGCAGCGTGCTGTGAGGACTTGGCACGGCCGCGCCGGTTTCGGTCTGATGATCGGAGACGTCCATCGCATAGAGCACGTCGAGTACTACAAGTGTACCAAAATTCAACCGATCGGATACTGTTAAGTGCGTCATCGGAACACAAATATTTTTAAAAAAATGAGTTCAATAGTTTTCATCCCGTGTTTCCAGTCATTTGTGTTCCATTTTTTTTCAAGTTATATGTGTTCCGATCACGCACTTAATGATATCCGATCTAGTTGATTTTTGATACACTTGTAGTACTCGACGTGCTCTACTCGATGAACGTCTCCGATCATCGACCGACACTGGCGCAACCGCACCGGAAGCCGCACAGCACGCTGCGCAGCACAAGGCTGCGCAGCACCTCCCCTCTGTCTAATCCATAGTGTAATCAGTCCCTCTATCCATGTGAATAATGCGAACATTCTTTTATTTATTGATGAACTGGACATTGAACTAGGTATTCAATTGGAATAACTACTCTTGGAAAATATGTTTACTTTTTATGATCAAACCTAAAATATGAATGCAATAAAATTGGAATGTAAAACATGAAAATCGATGAAACGAAATGATAATCAAGGCGAGTGTAACTCTGTACTTAAGACAGATTTGCCCCCGCTATGGTGCTTACGGTTTGCATGGACGTCTATCGATCTCTTAGCACTACTTGATCGAACTTAATTCCCACAGAAGCAGCACTACAATCGATGGGTCAGTTGAACCAAACTTGTATTCGTACCCTCTCAAATGAAAGACTCGACACAATAAAATGTTTTGAACAATCAACTTCTTGAAATGAATGAATGATGCCATATATATAGATCAACTGGTGACTCTATGAATAGTCACCAGGGAGAAGAGACACCTCTGTTCACGAAAGGACGTGTCCGTCCACAATGAACAGGTGCCACTGAAAAGACACAACTTTAAATCAATTCAATTTCCATTCACACTTAAAATAAATATTATATTCAAAATATTTTTCCAACAACTACATATTCCATTCCAACATAAATTCTATCGAACCAAACGTAACTACATATTCCATTCCAACATAAATTCTATCGAACCAAACGTAACTACATATTCCAATCCAAAATATTCAAGCTTGGATTATTTTTTTGACAAGCGAACACCTCAAATTTTCATGAAATCTAGACAAACTTATTGCTTGAAACGGGAGATTACGCTTTCAAACCAAACTTTATTCGTTTTTGATCGAACCTTTGATCTCAATTTCCTACATAAATGCATCAATATCGCCATTGCTGCAGTAGTTGTTCCTCTGATCATCTTCAGCACTCCCATTGATGTACGATGTGGCCGAGTTCAAGGGAATCGAGCTAGCCAAAGGTGCTGATACAACCGAGCCAAAACCGAAGTTCTGTGTGTCATCGGGTTCAAACATTTGGCTTTCCGCGAGAAGTAACTGGCAGAAATTTTGATTAGAGTACTCTGGAAAACTTAGAGAATCGTATGCTATGTCAATAAACTGATCCTCATTAATGTTATTGCACAAACTTGGCATGGAATTTGGGCAGCTAAAGTTTGTGGTGTTAATAGAAAATTGAGAAAATTGATCCATATTGGCTTGGAAGTCCTGAATTGTGGTGTGGGGTTGGTTTTCTTGAATGGCATGCAATTGATTTTGAGCATGAGGATTAGTAGATTGGTTTTCTTGGAAATTTTGTGGAAGAAAATTCATGTTGGTGCATTGGGAGGATGAAGGAGTAATTGGTGGAGTGAGGAGATTTGGATTATTCATTTGAGGATGATCCCCAAGCATGTTACTTGGGGCATTTGGTTGGGAGGAGTTGTAAAGAGACGAGAGCGCGTGAAGATCGAGGCGTGGAGTGTGAGTCACCGGATCGATCCCCATCCGCAAAAGTCTTCTTCTGATATGAGTGTTCCAATAGTTTTTGATCTCGTTGTCAGTTCTTCCGGGTAAGCGCTGAGCCATAGCTGACCACCTGAGATACACGATCAAAGAGAATTATGAACTCCAGGGATAGATAACGAGTGAGAAAGAGAGGGAAATTGGGAAGGGTAGTAAAGCTAAGAAACAATTCAATCAATTTCCTTTGTCTCCAAAGATTGGAAGGGGGATCTGTTGAACCATTGATTGCGGAGATGGACGGCTGGCCGGAGATCTTTTGTGCCAAAAAACCCTTGTACCTCTATGCTGAAGGGTTTTCCGGTCATTGGATCACACAATTTTATTTTATTTTGTCAAAAAAAAAAAAAATTCAAAATCCAACGGCCCAAAACCCCTTAGCACAGAGGCACAAAACGGCTCAGATGGGGAGTTGGCAGGACCTACAGCCCCTCAATTAGGACAGCAGAGTCCCCGGGTCCCCAAGGATTGTGGTCCACATTACTAAATAAAAAAATAAACACTTCCAAACCAGTCCAAGCACAATATTATGTACAGTTGTTTTATCTTACTTATTTCCCATAATGCTGTGAATCTGTATGATAATCTCTTCTTCTTCATTTGAAAATCTCCCCCTCTTGATGTCAGGTCTAAGGTAATTTGTCCAGCGAAGTCGGCAACTCTTTCCGCACCTTCTCAGTCCTGTACATTGAATTTCACATGTACAACAATATTTTGCAATTCTTTTATCAGTGTATAGTACTAGCTAGTATGGGAAGTACTAATACCATAAATAAAAAAGAATACCAGCATTTTTGGGCATAGTTCGCCATTTTCCATGCCCATGTTTCTGAATGTAATCAATCAGTTTTTTATCTTCCTCTGCAGTCCATGGACCCTTCTTCAACCCTCTTTTATCACAGCATGGAGTTTTTCCCATCTTCTTTCTTTAGTAGTCTAGATCAAGAACACAAGCGCGCGCGCGAGAGAGAGAGAGAGGTGCTTTGAAGGAGAAGTGAAGCTATATATAGTTATTCTTCAAGAAGTTGGTACTAGCATATTCTACCCACTAAATACTCCCTCCAGTCTCATTTGTTGGTCCATTTTTTAAATTCGTGTTATTTTTTATTTCATATATTTTTCAATATGAATCTCAAAAAATACGCAATATGGCTTTTGATTAATATATCTCTATTAGTTCTATAATACAAAGTTCGCAAAGTCATGAAAACTTTTATAAATTGAAAGATATAAGTAATAAAAAGTGACAAAGTGGACCAATAAATTTGGACAAAAGGAATAATTATACTCAGGCTCGCATTGCCGCACAAATCTTTTAAAGTTTCACTTCATATTCAATAGCCACCCATTAGTACTTAACTAGCTAGGGTGTTCCGGTAAACACAAGGATTAATTTAGGCCTGTTCTAGCACCGAGCTAGCGTAGACCATATTAATTACCACATCATATCTTTCTGCTCATAAGTCCTCTAATTCTAACATTTGGCTGCTGTATATTGATTGATTGATGGTCCTGCATATAGGGGTATGCTAAACTCAGGCTACTCTCTCTCTCTCTCCCGGATGCACAAACAAAAAGTCATGTGTTGCGTGCATAGATGACAGACCCGAAAACAGCTTCTCTATTTTTCATAATATCAGCTTCTCTACACGAACTTATGTTAACCGGTCTGAACACCTTTGTGAACCGTTCAATACATTTGAAAATTGTTTATACCTAAATTTGGTACAAAATTGCAGTAGACCGAAAAGTATTATTTTTGGTTTAAACTGGATTCAATTTGCTTGTAGAATTAATGAGCCATATTAATTTTGACTGGAAGGCCTGGTTAATTTTAATTACGAGCTTAGCCCATTTTGTTATTTTCATGGATTTGAAGAGCCCATGTGTTTGGCCCATGAAAAATTGGAGGCAAGTTGGTTTTGGGATTTTTTTGTAGAAGGGCTGAACTCTCAAATGCGCGTGTAGGAAAGTGGGTTTGCCCATGATCCCATTTTTTCCTTGAATAAAGACTTTAGCCTAGTTTATCCTTTTTTTCCTTCTAGTCCATTTACATTTTAAGCAAATATATCTTTAAATTTTCTAGTCAATTTTCATTTCCTTGTACTCCATTCAACTTTGTTAATTTGATTTTATGAAGTTGATTTTAGCTTAATTCTTCATTTTCCCACACTGTTGGGAAATTCTATGTCCTTACACCAAGGCAAAATCACGAACCTCATTGTGGGTTACACGCAATCGCTATGTACGAAGTCAGATTGAGGTGTCACGCTTACACACTCGTTGGACGTTGACAAGTCCCGGTACGCCTGCGGCGTGCGCCAACAAATTGTGTGCGCCTTTTTGGATTTTTTCCAAAATAGGAGAAACAAGAATATAAATAATAAAGTTGTCTCTCTCTCTAATAGCTTCAGATTTTAGATGAGTTGGTGCTTAACAATCTAATATGGTATCAGAGCTAGCAATAGATCATGTATTCAAACGAACCTGATCACCACCTACCTAACGATTAAAATTTTACAAGTGTTTTGCCCGCTTCTGGAAGAGAGTCTAGCTACACGTGAAGGGGCGTTTTGAAAACATAAATAATAAAGTTGTCTTTCTCTCTAATAGCTAAAATTTTTAGATGAGTTAGTGGTTAACACTTAACAATATAATGGATGCATGTGAGCCCCTCATTATTTGTAAAGTCAACATGCATCGAATGATTTCAGACCTATTGTTCATAAACTTGTGCACACACTTTTTCTTTGCCGTGGGTAGGGCTGCAAACGAACCGAGCTGCTCGCGAGCAGCTCGAGCTCGATTTTTTGGCTCATTTAGTTAATGAGCTCGCTTCGGCTCGGCCCGATTATATAGGCTCGGCTCATTTAAGGAAGCTCGTTAGGTAAATTACCCTAGCTCGGTTCGTTTATGACCGAGCCGAGCTCGAGCTCGTTTTTCAGCTCGTTTACTTAACAAGCTGAGCTCGAACTACAAAACTCGGCTCAGCTCGTTTGCACCCCTAGCCGTGGGTGAGTACTCTTGAGGGTTTTATTATTACGAGGCTTGTGTTATATATAAATCAGAACTAGTAATTTAACATCTATTACATGGACACGGATTTGGACACACTTATCTCATACTCCCTCCATTTCGAAAAGATAACTCAGCAAGAAAAGATGTGCAATTCTTCCTTAAAAAAAATACATATATATATTTACTTCCAGTCTTCTATGCATAATTTGCCAAAAAAATTTACACCAATAAAAAAAAATGACAACTTTAATTAATTGGCACAAAAAAACAAAAATAATTATACGCAAAAGTACTTTCTTTTTCAATACAAAAATCACACGTATTTTGGTAGCGACTATTGTTGCAGGACGGAAAGAGTGAAAAACAAACAGTATTGCACCGTGTGAACACATTACCGAACCCATCGCGTTCGAAATGAATTGTCTGGTAACTGTGCACGTTTATTTCCTGATCAATTAACTACTAGTAATTAAGAACGTACGAATAGATGAACTAAAGATCATTTAGGTCTATGCACAAGCGAGGTTTACTTTGCAACAGGAGATTAGGCTCTGAAAAGCTTTTCATGTTGAAGATTAAAATACCTTGGAGTTCATCATTAACTTTCTTTCTAGCAAAACTTTGACGGTAGATTAGCAATAGGATTGTGGGCATATAAAATTTCTAGCTGTTCACAAATTGCCACGTTTCCTCTTGGATTTTTGTCCTTTTGCGGTGGCGTTAGGGATTTCTGTTCAATGGAGGTCTCCACCGCCAGTAGCTTGACGGCGTTAAGCATTTTGTGGTTTCCATAGTCCCTGGATCGGGTAAGGCTTTAGTTTGTTTCGAGAAGTTACAGATTTCAGTTGGGTTCTCAGTGTTTGGATTGACCTGTAGGTAGTTACTATTGAAGCTTGGATAGGACCCTATGCATCGATCCTCTTATGGATTTGCGTCTGCTTTGCAGTATGTGTCTCAGAGCTCCATGCCCGTCATGGCTTTTGTGGTGTGCTCGTGCCCAAGCCTAAGTAGTATCGGTTCTTTCCACATTTGTTTTGAAATCCCGTATGTGCCGGACGGCTTGGCTTTCGGGCCTTTATTAATGAAATGATTGACTTCCCGTTCAAAAAAAAAAAGGTTTTTCGCAAACTCGAAATTTGTGTACAGATATAATTCAACGTTTAAAAAGAACTCCTAATAGGCATCTCATAAATAGAACCACAAGAAGGAATTACTGGTTGGGTTTTTTTCCAGGAAGTGATTTTCACACCCCCAAATTATTATCCACACCCCCTTTTTCTGTCTTCTACTGAAATTTTCATGTGTAAAAATTTCACTAAAAAACAAAAAAGGAGTGTGGCTAACAATATGAGGGGTGTGAATATCAATTACCTTTTTTTCCTCATCTTCTGATTGTGAACAATGAAACATTAATTGGGCAAGCGGCTAGTGATGCAGGCATGCATGCAGCCAACTGTTTATTAGTCATAATGACACTATTACGCCTAGTTCTTTCGAAATTAATATATCTTTTGTAGCCAAACAGTGCCTTGAAGCTGAAGTTGGCGGCTTTGCTGATCCTTGGAACTCTCTTAGCGTGTTCCACTAATAAAAGATTCTCTCAAAATACATTAAATAAAAATTCGTAAAAACCAGTTTATTCCAAAAATACTCTAATGGAAGACCCCCTCAGTTTGAAAATATTTTAGATCTCTAATGTGTTAGGGCACGAAGAACAATTTGCTTAATCTTACTCCACGGGGTACTAGGGGGTTTCACTATGATGAAGAATGAATAACAGTTACAAGAGAAAGCCACACAAAAAATACTAATTCTGTTGAAAAACGTGCCTCCTTGCGTATTGAATAGTCCGGATTAAAAACCGATTTGGTCAAGATTGACCAAAAAACAGTCCAGACCAAAAATACAGAACTTAAGGATTCATGTTTTCTCTGCGATAGTCCGGACCAAATTCCCACGGTTCGGACTAAATTTGCTGAAAGTGAATATGACTTCGCTTCTCAACAATCTCCCACTGGAAGACATATCAAGCACCACCCCAATCATCAAAGGACTTCAACCACCATCAACAATCATCAACACCACCACCCATCTCCACAACCTTAAGCTTGGAGACTAACTAAAGTTGCTCACCGCTTCAGCTTGCCAACAGTCACCACCTTCGTCAACATATCTGCCAGATTTTCAGCATTAGTAATCTTCTCAAGTAACAATTCCCTGATGTCTAGTAGAGAACGAATAATATGATACCTCAATTGGATGTGTTTTGTTCTTGAATGAAAAGCTAGATTCTTGACAAGAAAGATAGCACTCTAGCTATCGCTATGTAACACAACTTTCTCTACCATCTTCCCCAATTCATCTAGAAGTCCTTGCAACCAAACCATCTTCTTTCCAGCTTCTGTGACCGCCTCATACTCGACTTCTATAGTCGATAAAGCAACAATTTTTTAAAGTTTAGAATCCCAACTCACAGTCATACCACCCAAAGTATAAACAAACCCGGTAGTACTTTTTCGACTATCCACATCACCCGCCAAGTCTACATCCACATAACTTTGCAACTTCAGGCCAGCCTTTGTAAAACACAAAGAGACATCTATCGAACCGTGCAAATATCTCAACACCCATTTTACTACTTCCCAATGTTGCTTACCTAGGTTATTCATGTACCTACTCACCACTCTCACTGCTTGCACAATATCAGGACGTGTGCAAATCATAGCATACATAGGACACCCAATCGCAGATGCATACGGAACCTTACCCATGTAGTCCTGTTCCTTGTCTGTCTGCTTGCGCCCTTGGATTGTATTCCAATATGATTTCCCCAAGCGTAGGGTTTAGGCCGGCGGTAGCATGATAACCGGAAGTCCGGGTCGAGTCCACAGAGACCGAATGCGCTAAGCGTGAGTGTTCGATTCGCGAATGAGGTTTAGCCTTAAAGCGGCAAACTTGGTTTTATAGTTTGGTTGGTGGAATTCTCTTAACTTCGAGAATGACTCGAGAGTAAAACGACTAATTAAAACAAGGCTAAGTCAAGGGGTACACAACACCCATGCCTTAGGCCAATTCATTCTCCTCTAAAATAACCGGCTCGGGGACGTCGTTAAACGACCCCGAACGGAAGATTTGGTACTTAAACTCGTTTGACAAAAATTGTGTTTTTCAAAGAGTAGGATTCTTGTGCCATTTATGCAAACATTTTGATTGACATCGCCCGAAGCATCACACGTGCCAAGTGGTCACGCCTTTGGCTACGTATGATCAACGGGATTAACAAATTCAAATTTTGATACATAAAATCAATCCGTACTCTTTGATGAACACGCAAAGTTTGCATTATGGTGAGGAGAGTGAATCAACCTAAGTCACGGGGTGCTAATCACCCCATGACCGAGCCTATAACGACTACTCGATCATAACTACAGGAAACATGACTATTTTTATGAAGGAAATAAGAAACATGACAAATGACCTTAAAAACTGATTTTTATGGAAGATTATAAGTCTACCTACAACATTAATGCTTAAGAAAATTACCAACAACACTTAAAAACTAGAGATTTTGAAGGAATTAGCTAGAAAAACAAGAGAACAAATTAACCGATAAAAACATAAATAAACTATATTTATATGAAGGTCTCAACAAGTACTACAACATTAAACAAGAGGAAATACATTGAATCTAAGTGGAAAGCATGTAAATCTAGAGAGAAGGTAGAGCTTAAGCTAAGTACAAACTAATGGAGGTAGAGAGAGAAGGTGAAAACCAAGTCTAACCCTAAAAATCTGAGGTTGGGGACCCTTTATAGGCCCCAAAAGTCGTGCCAAGTTATTACAAAAATGCCACAAGATATTTCTTGATCGGGCTCAAAAGTTGCAGAAAATTGAAGCTTCAACCGGTAAAGCAAAAAGTGTCCACCGGTTGAAAAACTCACTGGTTCACTTCAACCGGTAGAGCAAAAAGTGTCAACCGGTTGAAAGTGTAAAAACTGAGATTTTCCTTTGTATTGATCCCTTGACCTTCCGGCTTGTCGTCATGACCTCTAGGCTTCCCGAGTCTTGTTCAAAACTTCATTCCTTGATTCCCGGGACTCGGTGGTGGGGTGCCATGTGGCCTCCAGTGCTCGGGCATCCCTTGGACATTACGTGGCGTTACAACACGTCTTTTTCTCTCTTTTTTCCTGCTAATAACAAAAACACAACCTTGCGCAAAATCAATGGTTTAAAGCAATAATATGCATGTGTGTGTGATCAAAGTGAGCGAGATAAGCCCCATTATTAACACTTTTGGGGGCTTATCACTGTCTTTGGTGACTGATCCTTGGTTAGTCTAAAATGACTAGCCAAAGGTGTTCCAGCAAGTTCGTATCACCCATGCTGAACCTATTGAGCACCTTTTTGATATACTCGGACTATGAAAGCTAAAGTCTCATTTTCTCTATCTCGAATAATTCTCCTTCCAAAGATTTGTTTAGCCACTCTCAAATCCTTCATTGCAAACTGTTTCAACAATGCCTTCTATAATTTGTTGATCTCCCCCATATCAGACCCTGCTACCAGCATATCATCAACATATAGCAACAAAATAACATAAGACTTTCATGTCCCTTTGGTCTAGCAACAATGATCCGCTTCCAGCCGTTTAAACCCATTGCTGCACATGAAGTTATCAAACTTCTTATACCACTACCGTGGAGCGTGCTTCAACCCATACAAGCTTTTGGTCAGTTTGCTAACCATCTTCTCCTTCCCTTTAACCTCGAAGCCTTGCGGTTGATGCATGTAGATGTCCTCCTCCAAATCCCCATGGAGAAATGCAGTCTTCACATCCAACTGCTCTAAATACAACTCTTCAACAGTCACAATACCCAATACCAACCGTATTGTCATCAACTTCACAACTGGAGAAAAAATATCGATGTAATCAATCCCTTCCTTCTGTTGAAAGCCTTTGACCACCAACCGAGCCCTGTAGAGCTTGTTACCATCAGGCTTTTCCTTGAATCTGTAAACCTACTTATTATGAAGAGCTTTCTTACTAGCTGGCAATTCTGTCAACTCCCACTTCTGGTTTTGTCAACAAAGACTTTATCTCATCCTTCATGACCAACTCCCACTTGATTGAACTCTTATTTTGCATATCCTCATCATAATACTTCGGTTCACCAGCATCAGTGAGCAATATGTAGTACAAAGACAGTAAAAAACGTTGTGGTGGTTTACTAACCCCTGAAAGATTTTCGGACAGCAGTAGGTGGTGTACTCGGTCCCGCTTGCAGAATAACATTCTCTTCATCCTCCTGGCATCTGTCTGGCATAAAACCCTCATACAAATCATCCAAATCAACCACATCATGTTTTTCTCAATCTCGGGCACAGACTCAACATGTTTTGTCTTGTCTCGATCTTAGTACATGACTTGCTCATTGAATATCACATTTCGACTTCTAACAATCTTCCGATTTTGCACATCCCAAAATCGGTAGTCGAACTCCTCGTCGCCATATCCAATAAAAAAATATTTATTAGATTTAGCTTCTAACTTATTACAAGCATCTGAATCAATATGAACATATGATGTATGAAATTATGCAAAGCACTAACGAGTCTTAGAGAGGGGGAGGGGGGGTGAATAGGACGACAATTTAAAAATTTAAGTCTAATTATGATAATCACAATCACCCAAGCTTCATGCTAATTGCCACAATTTAATTTGCAAGATATAAAACAATTAAAGAAAAAAGACAAGACACAAGATATACGTGGAAACTACTTAGGGTCTAAACACCTTAAGTATAAAACCACAGCTTAGTCCTACTTATGCATTCCATAAATCAAAAGGTTTACAAGAATGAACAAGATTAGGAATTACCCAACAAGCTCCTTGTGACACCTAGCTCCAATTCTTGATGTAGTACCCCGTACCCCTCTTTGATGCCATGGACTCCACAAGCACACCCGTCTTGATCTCCGAGTCAACTCGGCACCGATCCAACCGGCTCACGTAGAAACAAGGCAACACAACATGATGTATGAAAAAAATTTGATTTTTATGAAAGTTTTTGAAAACTAAAATCAACCTAGAGTAGATCCATGAAGAGGAAGACTCTAGATTGAAGAAAGATGAGAAGAGCAAGCTCAAATCATCAAGTACATCAAGTTCACAAAAGAGAGAAGGGATGAAGAAGAGATGGGACTTTCTCTCTCTAAAAAGGTTTGATTTTTTCTCAAGTGGGTGTGTGAAAATGAAAGAAAAAATTGACTTTTATAGTGCCCATTTTCGTGCTCCCCAAGACAGCCACTTGAAACATGACATGTGGCCACTTAAAGAGTCTGGCAGACGCGTGTAAACGAGCGCAGACGCTCCGACAAGATTTAGACACTTGACACAATCTCAACAGTCAAAGGCACACCCCTGCAGACGCGTTCAGACGCACTAAGTTCAAAGCTAAATCCTAATGCCAAAATCATGGGATTGTAAAACCCAAATAAAGCACTAATAAGCCAACATTATGCACATTAAAATATGTTATTTTGGATGGCCTAAATGCAAAAATGATATGCATGGATATACCTCATTGGATCGAGCTTCGAAACACTTGTCTTGGCTTTGGCTTGATCATGATGCTTGAGATTCTCGAATAGAGCATCTAGACTCAACCCTAAGCACTCTAACTCCCAAACCCCAATAACAAACTTACATACTCCGAAAAGCTTGAAATAACCCGAAAAATGCCAACAAAAAATGTACAACTAAAAACTTTAAGAAAAGAAAGGTTTATCTCATTTCTGCTCCACACCTCCACGAGGAGTCTGAATTTCAAAGGAACCGACGGTCCTCTATTTAGCAGGTAAGGAGCAGTGCTCACCGCATCAGCCAAAAAATTTCTGACAACCCAGAATGCAACCTCACGCTTCTTGCTCGCTTGTTCAAAGTTTTGTTCATGCACTTAGCAACACCATTTTGCTGAGGTGTACAACCTAAAACATATTTTCATTGCTTAATCACTCACAAAAATTGGGAGTTTTTTTATTTATTTTTTTGTTATTTTTATATCACCCAGGGTTTTTATTTTTTTTTATTTTTGTGTCTTGTGTCTTTGCTCTCAATGATCTCCTTCGTTCATTTATATATATATCGGGGCGGTTCCATGGACACAACGAATAACACAACATTTGACACAACAATAATTGGAGCCCCACTCTTACAATCGGACCCGTTCAAGTTGTTTAAAATATATTTTTAAGATTACTTGTAAAAAATCAACTCATTTGGATATCGGTAAAGGCTTGATCGGTTCATTCAAATTTATCCTGCAGAATCTGACAGGAATCAACTAAATGAACTGATCAAGCCCTTATCGATATTCAAATGAGTTGATTTTTTACAGGTTATCTTAAAAACATATTTTAAATAAATTGAACGGCTCCGATCATTCGCTTGGGGTTCACAAATTTTTTTTTGTGTCAAATGTTGTGTTAACGGAACCGCCCCCTATATATATATATATATATATATATATATATATATATATGTCCAGTCTTCATTGATTTTACGTTTGCATGCTCTCCTGAGTCATGACATAATCGGAATCACAGGACAAACAAAATCAAGTTACAATCATCTTTCTATATGGTGGAGTAGCTTTTATGCGGCTGTATTTGTATATATAATAAAGTTTATTTTGGTAATTTATTCATGTTAGTAATTTTTTGTGTTGACCAAATAACAAAATATATTTTTTGAAAAATTACTCGAAATAATTTCTACGACAATAGTTTCTGGCCCAAACAATGGAGTAATAGTATACTCTGATTCTTTTTGATGAATTAAAAAACAATGTGTACATTATGATGATACGCCAATCTATTTGATTTTTTTTTCAGTAGTTGTTTTTTACCAAGAGTCTATAAATGATCAGTTTTGACCACAAACCGAGGGAACAGGGGATGGTGCTGTCCCTTTGGTGACAACATGGGTGCTGGGCCGATCACGGCTGTCTATGGTCGGCCATCGATGGCTCAGATCTGTTCGGCAGCGAACGGTTCAGATTTGTTTGGACAAAATGTGATTTGAGCCGTCCATGGCCGACCACGGTCATCCGTGGTCGGCCAACACCCATGCTATCCCTGAAGGACAACCAAATTTGTTCGAATTGCTAATTGAACACTCTGAAGCTGAAGCCTCGTAACCAACCAAGCGACTACGATAAGAGAAAAGCTCGGGCAGGTCCAGTTTTTCGGACCGTGCACTCTAAGCTCTATCAGTTTTCGAAAAATGCACAAAAAACTCCACTCATCAGAGTCTCTCTCTCTCTCTCTCTCTCTCTCTCTCTCTCTCTCTTAATTTTACATTTTAAATTTTGAACCCTCAAATCGTATGAAAGTCTTAAATCCTAGAGTACCCTATGAAAGTGCCTAAACCAGGGTACCCTATGAATATGCCTAAACCACTAAAACCCTATAATAAGAAAGTGCACCCTAAACCTAAACCTTAGGATTTCCTATGAAAATGCCTAAATCCTAGGGTACCCTATAAAAGTGCCCAAACCTAAACCCTAATGTACCATATGAAAGTGTCTAAAATCTTAGGGTATCCTATGAAAGTGCTAAATTCTAAATTCTAAATGTACAGTCTAAATTCTAAATGTACAGTGTAAATTTAGGATACCCTAAACTTCAGGGTACCCTATGAAAGTGTCTAAAATTCTAGGGTACCCTATGAAAGTGCCTAAACCACTAAAATACTATAATAGGAAAATGCATCCTAAACATAAACCCAAAAGAGTGATTTGACATTAATGCTAATGAAAAAGAGTGATTGGCCTTAATTGTAATAAATATTTGTTTTATGACCTTAATGCTAATAAACTCCTACGATGATGACGTTCATGGGTGGAGGGTGGCTTTTTGAATTCCTTCATACATCGATTAAAATTCAATAATGATACGTACACAACAGGAGGCCACAACGGACCCAAAACGACGTCGTTTTGGGTCCCCTCCAAAAAAAAAAAAAAAAAAAAAAACGTAATTTCAAAACACGCTGCAATTTGAGATCTGGAACAAACAAGAGGAGGGAGGGAGAGAGAGGAGGAGGAGGAGTATGAAGCGACCACCACCGGCAACTCCCATCACCACCAGCGACCACCGCCAACACCGGTTCCACCTCCGGCGGCGACCAACCTTTTTCGATAATCGCCTGGGCCCAGCTCCGACGACAAAATCCACCGCCAAGGTCTCTCTCTCTCTCTCTCTCTCTCCGTCTATATAGCTACCACTAGAAGATCGTCCTTTGTAGCTTCTCGAGGCTCAACCAAGCCTTTGTTGTCCAGAACCCCATCCACTACAAGGAACCGGCAGATGCGACCCCATTTAGAAGAATCAAATGGGTGCCTACATTCATAAAAACTAGTGGTTAAGCAACAGAGATCGTTATCCAAACTCAGACATTCTGCAACTTCAATGCCATTGCCAACGCATATCTACGTGAAATAAATCGTTTCAAATAGATTGTAAAAGTAATGAAATTACGGATTGTTTCCCCATCCGAAGAAGAAAATTCTGAAGTAAATCAATTGCAAAAAAAAAAAACTAATACCACCGTTTCAAACTCTGCAAATAATGGAAAAACGTGTAGCACAACAAAATTTGCGCTGAGTAAGAGTAAGAAACCAGTAGCGGGAACTTAATCCCATGAACCGGTTAGAATTGAACCCTAATTTTTGTGCAAAACCCTCAAATTCGTAGAATTGAAACCAATTTAGATAGAGAGAGCGCAGCGTGAGAGTGAGAGAGAGAGAGAGAGAGCGGCAGCAGCAGTAGCGTGAGAGAGAGATACCTAATTCCTCAAACCTGATGAAATCGGACGATGGGTTCAACGGCGGCGTCGTACGGCAGTGACGCAGTGGTGGTGGTGGTCGCCGGAGAAGGAGAATATTACGGTGGTAAGGTGGTCGCCGCCGGTGGAGGTGGGATTGCCTCTCTCTCTCTCTCTCTCTCTCTCTCTCTCTCTCTCTCTCTCTCTCTCCCCGAGTCTGTATCGAACGGATTGGGGAAGAAGGTTTCAGCGTGAAATTGAATTTTGGGTTTTTTTTTTTTTAATGGGGTAGGGCCCCAAAACGACGTCGTTTTGGGGCCGTTGTGGCCTTCTGTTGTGGCCTTTCGTTGTGTACCTATCATTATTGATTAAAATTTTTGCACAATTTTGAGTATTTGACCCCACAACATGTGATGAAATTGCTCCAAGGATGAATCACATTCGCTAAAATTATGACTGTTCCCTTCTTGAAAATATATGATTTTGATAAAGATCGTTCAATACACACATTAGTAGGCATTGATCCCACTTCTCGAAAATCTTAGCTTTGCCCATGACGACATTGATGTTAGAATTCAATCTTGTTGACTTGTCCTTATTAGCCACGGAGGGAAATTGAGCTAAATTTTAGAATATTCAAGTATGTTTAATTTACCTATCTAGCGAACTCGAGCTCGAACCATATAGTAATTGACCTAGGCTTTAGTCGATCTCATGCTCAAACTTGTTCACGAATCTTAATGAGTCAAAGTAATCATATATGTATACACGCACACGAGTCTAGAGCTGCAATGCACCTAAATAAGTTCTTATATATAAAAAATTATTAGAAGATAAACATATATTGGTTTATAGTACATGTAAAAATTGATACATATATATGTCGAAGTTAAAATTTTTTCATTATGTACATATATAGCTTTACGCATAAAATTTTCATTATCCAGCCGTCCAGGGTCGATTTTACACTCGTTCGGTTCATTTGTTCAACGAGTCAAAAATTGAGTCTCAATTCCAATTCATGTACAGTAATATACAAATCAAACTCCAACAAGTCTTTATGGAGTCGAGCGGTTCATTTTGCAGCCCTGGAGACAGAAGACCAAAACCCAGCTAAAACCTGCCAACAGCCCCAACTAATCCGTTGCCCACTCCCTCCCTCCCACTAGTATATAAACCTTTCTGTTTTATTCAGACGAAAAGGAGAATTCAAAGCGATAGCGATCCATCATCATCACCATCGTCATCATCGCTATTGCCTTTCACTTTCCTCCCCATTTCTTCCTTCGTTCTTTTCTGCGAAACGCGTTTCCTCAATTCCTTCGCCATTTTCACGTCCGAGTCGCAGAAATGTTCCAATCCTTCGACAATCAATTTCCCCTCTGGATTCCCTCCGCATTTTAATTTCTCCCTAATTATTCCTCAGGTCAAACCTCTCTCTCTCTCTCTCTCTCTCTCTCTCTCTCTCTCTCTCTCAATATACTGCGCATAGTTACATTATGGCATTGTACATGTATCGAATCGACGTGGTGTGATATTTATTTTATCGTTGTTTTCGGCACATTTAATGGAGTACGACGTCATAAAAGATCAAACAATAAGCAGAAAGCTGTTGTGCAGAATTTTGAAAATTCAACTTGCGTACCCATTGCGTGTGCCCAGCCTCTTTTATACATGTGTAGAATGTATGTAGAATGTCATTCGTGTTTTAATCGCTGTAATTGGATGATATGTTGAAACATATATCCCCGGAAAAGCATATGTGGCGTCTCCCGCTTGATTCTTGAGTTCCTTTAGGGCTACTGTTTGCTTGGCATAGCGGGATTTGAATATTCTGGAAAATCTTGGTTAGGTTAAGCATCCTGTGATTTCTATTATGCTTCTAGTTGGGATGATTTATTGATATTTCTCGCTATCCGTCTGAAATATTGCTAAGAGATATGAAGTTTGACCGCAAATTATGGTTTGTTCCTTTGAATTGCTTGGACAGATTGGCATCTCAAATAATGTCCAAGGATCTCAGACTTTCGGTGAACAATTTCGTTAAAGACTGCCGGTATTATTCACTTTTTGTGATCTTTTGTTTATCTTTTTGTCATAATGTTTGGATTAGAAAAATATGAATCAAAATTGGAAAAAGTTCAGATAAGACAACGATAAGGACAATAAATACAGTTGTTTCGAACTTCGACTTTAGTGAAATGTTTTTTCTTTTGATCATAATTTTTATGTTTTAGATCGATTTATCTCGTCAATACGAATCACTACTCCAAAAAACTTAATGCAAAATGCAATAAAAATCGGATTATGAACTTCTATTATGTCAATCAATAATTGTTTGGATAACAGGAGCACCCAGTAAGTGACAGGAAATGCATGGATGGACACTATAGGATTTGTCCACGGTGTCCATTTCTAAAATCTCGTGTTCAAAATGCATTTTGTGCTTAGTTTCTATAGCTGTAGGCTGTATCTTTGACAACTGGGGATTGGGTAATGAGTGGTATGGTATTAGACTGTTTAAGGGCTAACAGAGCAATCTGGTTCTGGTCATGCTTGATGGCTTCTAATATCAACTCAATCTTTTTCTGCTTGAAGTGAAACTGTCAGCTGCCTTCCCTTAAAAGTTTGTTGTGTCGCGTTGTCTTGCATTTTTTCACAATCCTGTTGTTGGCAAAATTCTTGAAATGCACTGGATTATTGTTGAGAATCATTACTGCCTTGTTCTGTCAACTTTTTTGCAGCATGACAAGTTGGTAAAATTTTGAATGCTACATTATAAATATATTTTATCTATCTTTTTCACTGTTCTGATTCTTTTTGCCCCTGTTTTGAAGAGGCAATCTTGTTATAAAGATTCTTTAGTGAAGTCAATCTGCAGGCAAATTACATATAAACATTTGCAAAAGATTTTTCCTCTATATAACCACTATTTTATTAAGGCATCTGTACAAAGTATATGAAGTTGGTATGATGGTTACAAATGGGACAGTAGGCAAATAAGATCGATGTTCAATATAAAATCTGGGAAGATAATCTGCCATTCTATCCTTTCTATCATTCATTAAGCGCCTAATAGGGGTCGATATGGCTTTTGTGAACTAGGAACTTCATATCTATAGTCACAGACTAAGGACAAATTTGATATAATGCTGCAGTCGAGAAGCGGTGATGGTTGATTCTGAATCTGGTAGTCTGTTGGAGGAGTACTACATTCCTGATTACATCCTCCTACCGGACTCAACATTAGATAAAGCTTCCATTATACCAGCCTGTCCTGTGATTGTATTCATCAATTCGAAGAGTGGCGGCCAGCTTGGAGGAGAACTTCTGAAAACTTATCGCACTCATCTTAACAAAAATCAAGTATGTGCTTTTATGTATTTATTATTTCAGGATGGGTAGGGTTTCATTGTTATTAATGTAAGCCATGTTTAAAGTAGGATCACTGATTTGATTATGGCTGCACTAGTTTGAAAATATGGTCGATATTGTACTGTCTGATTTTTCAGGTTTTTGATTTGGGGGAAAAGGCTCCTGACAAGGTACTACACCAGTTTTATGTCAATTTAGAAAAGCACAAGCAGAATGGGGATAGCCTGGCTACTGAAATTGAGAAGAGACTGAGGATAGTTGTGAGTTGACTCTGTAGTTCGAAGGTTCTGTGAGCTAGTTGTCCGTTTTTTTATTTCTAATCTATAGTGAATTCACTAGGTTGCTGGTGGTGATGGTACTGCTGGTTGGCTCCTTGGTGTAGTTTGTGATCTCAAACTACCTTGGTCACCACCAATTGCTACAGTGCCATTGGGAACTGGAAACAATCTTCCATTTGCATTCGGCTGGGTAAGCTGTTTTGAATCCTTCATGTAGGTTTTGATAAATGTGATCTGTGTGATTTTGTGCTTGTTGCGCATTGCACTTTCTGGTGGTTTATTTTTGTTGTCCTTCTACAATGTTTTCACTTCTTTAAATGTGAAACTTGCCTTTTCATCTTCATAAAGAACACTATACATTAACAGCTTTTGATTTTACTATAAAATAGGTTGGAGACCTCTAGTTTTGGAAATTGATTTTGGCACTCCCCAAATAGATCTTGGACTGCCAAAATCAATTTGGGGAGTGCCAAAATCACTTCCCGTAGTTTTTCATATCGATATATTGGTCAGTACCAGATCATATTTAGTAGGATACATTCATAACATACCTTTTGACATACAGGGGAAGAAAAATCCTGATACAACCAGTCAATCCGTGGTAGCATTCTTGGATCAAGTAAGGAATGCAAAGGAGATGAAAATTGACAGGTTAAGTATTTGCATAAACTGTTATACGCTATAATTCCCAGTGGATGGCTAGAACAAAAGTGTGCATAAACTGTTATAATTTACTTTTTTGAGTACCATTTCCCTTCTTATGTTTCAGCTGGCATATTTTGATGCGAATGAGGGCTCCTAAAGAAGGTTCTTGCGACCCAATTGCACCTCTTGAATTACCACATTCTTTGCATGCGTTTCATCGTGTGACCCAAGATGACACATTGAACAAGGTAAGTGATATGTATCTTCCTTTATTACTTGTCTATCTTTAATTTTGTTTTTTGAACTTTTCTTTTGGTTTATGCATATAAGTTCCTTCTTGATAATTTTCGCTGGAATAAAATTTACGCTGAAGCTTCATCATGTATTGCTCCAAATTGTATGGTTGTAAAAGCCAATCACTTCCCTTATTTTTTTGAGTTTGTCCCCCACCTTCTTCTAGTTAATATCCATAATTAGAACCGGATAGGAACAAGAGGAACCAGATAGTCAGATGTCATTGAATGATATCTTTCGACTTTGATTCTTTTGATGCACACTTTTGCTTCTTGTGAATGTCATTATTGAAAATTGTGTATTGGCTTCCCACAGGAGGGTTTCCACACATTTCGTGGGGGATTTTGGAACTACTTCAGCATGGGTGAGAAATTTATTTAACTGAGCTTCATACCATGAGTTCTTATCTGATTCTTTTCCTTTTTTTGATATTTGAAACTGGCTGACTCTTCAGAAGTATTGATATTTGAAACTGGCTGACTCTTCAGAAGTATTGATATTTTACAAGTTCATTATAGAACCCGTTTGGATAATATTACAAGTAGTGCACTACTGTGGGCAAGCATTGACAATAATGACTTTTTATTGTATGATTGTTTGGACAAATATGATTTCCCATCCAAAATGGGAGAAAAATATAAAGCCAAAAAAGGTTCTCTAGTCTTTTAGTATGATATTATTCTTGACCATAGGCTCAATAAATTTATTTGAACTATAGGAAGAGACTTGTACTCTCAACATTCTTGGTATGTTTAATGGTAAAGTAAATCATAGTTTTCAAAAAGCTCACCTTAGCGAGCGCTTTTGTCCGAGGCTTAGCTGACCGCAAGTCTACCGCTTCAAGAATGTGAGGTGAGGCATTTGGAGAGAAGCATTACTTGAGGCAAGCGCTTTTGTGAGGCTCAACTGAGGCGCGAGGCAGCGTGAAATTTTATTGGCTTCTTCGTGTTGATATCTGACGGTTGATTTTATGTAGCATTTATACTATTTATGAGCAGGTACATGTGATGACAGCCATCTTTCATACTATGGATTCCAATTAAAGGATCAGACATAAAAAGATCCATAGATTCAAAGTTTAACTGCTCCATACCTCAATGCCTCACGAAAGACCTTTAGCCCCTCGGGGCTCCTTTCACCTTTAAAAACTGTGCTAGAACCTGAAATTTATGATGAGACATGAAACAAATCAAGTGTCTTAAATCCATGATGACTTGCTCCGGTGCCTTTCTTCATCGACTATGAGAAGACACCAGCCAGATTTTACATGAAATAGAGGAGGCCTGTCCTTGTACGAATAGCCTTTTGGAACTATAGGAGTTAAATGAAACCACCTACAAGAGCTTAATGAAGTCCCTCCTGCTAACTTTGGTTGCAACGAGTCAGAGAGTTAAAATGTCCATATCTTTGTTTTGAGTTAGTAACAAATGCAAAGAACATTTAGCATTTTGTCTTCCAACTCGTCGAATAGCATGAGTTGTCCTTCAAAGTATCATTTGCTATTAATTTGCTGATTTTTGCGAGTCCGTAGGTTTCATTATCTGAAATGCTGCATTTCTGTGCAGGGATGGACGCCCAAGTGTCTTATGCCTTTCATTCTGAGAGGAAGTTAAATCCAGAAAAGTTTAAAAATCAGTTGGCTAATCAGGTGGGTTTTCATTATCTGCACCATTTGATGGCATTACAAGATTTCATTCTTTTATACTAGTTGTCAGGATCATGCTATTTTGTGCTGTCGGCATTTACGATTTTGTAATACCTGTATGAATTTGGAGTGGGTTGGGATGTGTGTAAAATACTTTTACAAAAGATTTCTGGGTATACAGGCAAGCACCCTAAGCTATACGGTGCCGCCCATGAAGTCCGAACCTTGTTGTATGTCTGAAGCATAAGTCTCTGGACAATTACCACCACCATTCCCTTAGCATTTAGGTGTTATTAGTTTTAGAATCTCTTTACTGCATTTATGATGTCTCCCTCAGTAAACAAGTTTTGATAATCCTCCCTGAAGCTTGTGGATATATGATAGCTTCAATTTTCAAATATTAGTTTCAGTAGTATAAAAATAACCATGCCTACTGTTTCACTGATTTGTGGGTTTGCAGTTTGCACCCTGAATTAGGGTTGTATTCTTTTTCCTTGAATCTTTCTCAATGTCTCTTCTTGATCTACGGTCTAAATTTTGCCTAATCTGATTGTTTAACATTCTTCAATCACTCTATATGCTTGTTTAGGACCCCATAGGAATTTTTGTCTCTCCTTTGAGCTTGTTGTACTGTCTTTGTGCTTTATCGGATTCTTTCTGACTTCAATGGTTGTGTTTGATTGTGCTTTCTCTTTGTTGTCTGATTAGAGTACTTATGCTAAGATTGTGGGTGAGCAAGGATGGTTTTT
The DNA here is from genome assembly GCA_963854785.1 of Vaccinium vitis-idaea. NCBI lineage: Eukaryota > Viridiplantae > Streptophyta > Magnoliopsida > Ericales > Ericaceae > Vaccinium > Vaccinium vitis-idaea. The sequence continues at coordinate 4,963,852 of OY978217.1, forward strand.
TGCTTCTTTACGCCATCCGTTTTCACGGTAAGCAACGTCCGAGAGTTGGGTTATAAGCATTGTTACATGGATTTACTTCTAGTTTCATTTAGATGTATCAATTCACTGAACTTTTCCGACGTCATAATTCCTGATTTAGGACCAATATGTGCATTGATAACAGTAATTCTCAGGTATTTCACCCTGAGGTTATAGAGAATAAGTTAGATATTTGCAAGGCTAAGATTTACTTTGTTACTTCTTTTTCTTTTTTTTTTGGATGAGGGCAACAGGGTAATTCCACACACCAACTCACTAGGACTTCTAAAAGACATTAAATAAAGCAAAAGCTTATGCTCTGTCTCCATCCATGCACCTCTAAGATATGATGTTGCTTACCAATCATGTTAGATTATCTTTTTTTCCAATTCTACCCCGAAGGTTATGGACATAATTCACAATAATACCGCTCTTTCAATGGACTGACTTTTATGCTTGTAGAATGATATTTGTTTCTCCGAGCGTTCTGGTGGTTTGAATACATTACTTATTATGTGTCCCGACTCCTGGGTCATTGTTCAGCAGTAATGTTATTGTTTTAATGACAAAGGTTGGTCTTATCACAGGAATATAGCTCAGCTTGCAAAGGTTAGTATCATGAAAAGACCGGGTCAGTGGGAAGACCTTCAAATACCTCGCAGGTAATGTCAATTGCTTAATTGTTTTATATTGTGCTGGACTGCTATAAAAGTGAAGTTGCACACAATTACCGATTTAATGTCAATGGCTAGCTCCTCAGCTGTTTGATCAGACTTTTTTCACAAGTTATCTTTTCTTTCAAGGTTGTTTAGAGTAAAAATCAGGAACTTGTTGCTGGGAATGTGTGCACATTGTCAAAAATGAAAATAAGAATTGGATCATGATTTGACACATGACATCCTTTGGAATGAGAACAATCTTGGCCTTGCATAGGTCCAGTTTCTTCTTTCTTGTTTTAAGCTGCCCACTTGACTATGCTTCGTGACATTAGCTATATTTTCATCATTGAACACAAATTCGCCCCTGTTTTCCCTCTCATTTGTAAGATGTATGCATACTTCTCTCTTCAACGAGAAGGCATACTTTCTTTGTATTGTAGCCTCCCTGAATCCATGCCATCTTTAGACAAGGTGTTCCCCATGTTCAAAAAAATGAAACTGCTTCTATGAAATCCGGAGCATCAGTAATGCACAAAAATAACAAAACTGTCAATGATCCCAAATAATTAGATGTCTCCTTTTACTGAAACTTTTTTTTTTTTCCCATGCAGCATTAGGTCAATTGTTTGCCTCAACTTGCCCAGTTTCTCTGGTGGGTTTAATCCTTGGGGAACGCCAAATAGAAAGAAGATGCGTTATGTTAGTTCTACTGCGACTGTTATTTACTTGCTTAATATAGAACAGTGTACGGAGGCAGTATCCTTCTGTCAGCAGTAACGGGTTTTAAGCAGAAGTTCTGAATTTCTTTTTCCTTGTTTTTGGACAGAGGGACTTGACTCCTCCGTATGTTGATGATGGCCTTATCGAGGTGGTTGGTTTTAGAAATGCTTGGCATGGGCTCGTTTTGCTTGCTCCAAGTGGGCATGGGACTCGCCTTGCACAGGTAGGCATTCTGAAAACTGATTAATGGTTCCAAAATTTGGGTGTCCTGCTGATGTCAGGGTCTAGCATTCACCTCTAATCGGTAAAAGAACGCATATAACCATACAAAACTTATGATGAGAAGGTATTTAACTCTTTATTGTCATCCTTATACAAGCACAATCTGAGGACTGTGTCTTTACTCTGTAATGCTCTCAGGGCAAATATAAGAACCATTCTGTGATGCTAAATGTCATTTATAGCATATAAGAGCTTTGGAGTCCTGTGTGCACTCTCTCGCTCTCTGAAATGTCATTTTGCTTGCTGGATGTAGGCAAACAGGATTCGTTTTGAGTTTCACAAGGGTGCAGCTGAACATACATTCATGAGAATCGATGGGGAGCCATGGAAACAACCTCTCCCAGCAGATGACGACACTGTCGTCGTGGAAATTTCCCACTTTGGCCAAGTAAGCATGCTTGCCAACCCCCTCTGTCCAGCCAAAAGCATACAGGACCCTTCTTCACCTTACGTGAACGAGGATGACGACTACAACAGCAATGAAGAAGATGAAGACTGGGAAGAGAAGAGAAAGTTAGGGGCAGCTGACACGTTCCGGATACCCGAGGGGATTGATATTGCTCATCTCAGTTAAGCCTCCCTCACCTTTAGTCATGAATTTAACGTCACTTGGCTTCAGCAAGAAACCAATTTCTTTTCCACCCACAGAGATCTTAGTTTTACTCATGAATCTAACCTCAAAACTGATTTGCCACTGTAGGCGCTCTCCTATTAATTTCTTCATTAATTTTCTCATTCTTTTTCATTTGCCTTATAGATGGTTACAGATGCAAACATCTTATTGATCCCAGTATATGCAAAAATGCTACTTCTTGTACATGTTATAGAAGTCATGAAATTCTCTGCAAATCATTTTGAAAGGCATGAATCATGGTTTTATACGGTCTCTAGTCGCTTTCATTAATCTTCATACTATTAATCTGCAGCAGACATTGGAGAAGTGGGTGAAAATGATTATTTGTCGCACGTATTTGCAAGTGTGGTGTACCCATATCATTTTCCCTTCTTTTAATTACAGTCCCGAATTCTTTGCTCCGTATAGGCTGTTCCTCTAGCCAGAAAGTACAAATAGGGTAATGTTCCTACTTCCTAGTGGTGTTTGTATATTTTCCAAAACAAAAATATTGCCAAGACAGTGTGCTGACTTCTGACAATTTGGCCACGAGCCAACTGCCCTTTTTCTATTACTATACTGACATTTTAGATTGTGTTCGGAGAAATTTTAACGAAATTAAAAAACAACTAAAAAGACAGTTGAAATGATTTTGCCCTGAAGGCCAAAACGGATTCTAAGTGCAGGTGAAGTGCAAATGGCATGAGTGATTCTAAAAAATGGCCAAAATTGTAAAAAAAAAAAACCCGACCCGATGGTGTGCCATTTCCCAGCCATAAATGGCCAACACATTTCTCCACTCATTTTCACTAAAAAATGGCATCAAAATTGGCCCCCGTCTTTTGTGTCACAAATGCAATCTCAATTTTGGGGTTGTATTCTAGAGAATTTTGTTTCGAACACAGGTGATAGTCCAAAATTCTATCTAATCTCATTCATTGAATAAGAAAATAATGATACTATATTGAGCCAGTTCTTCTTTTGAAATTTTTTTATTTACAGAGATGAGTGTCCAATAATAGTTGAAAGGTTGAATGACAGATGATGAAGAGTAGATGGAGAATAGTAGTTGTTGAATAATAGATTTTTTTATTAATGAATGGTAGTTGTAAAAGCGATAGTAGGGGAATTATTAAAAAAAAAATGGCGCTACAAATGGCAATGCACATTATACCAACATTATTATTTTTTTGTCAAATGACATTATTAATGGCCATTTTTTGGAAATGACTTGTACCAAAATGACAACCATTGAACTTGTGCTAAACTACAACTTAGATGATCAATATGGGTTGGTTTAGAGCCGGAAGTATCCACCAAGAGATGTCATAAAGACCTTAGTCACATAATGCGTCAACATGAGTGGGAGCAGCAATGCAAGCCCAAAAGTGCTTTACGAAAAGTATTTCAAACAACTAAAATGAGAAAGAATTAGAATTGGGAGCGGATCTTGGAGGTGATTTTCAATCATGTATTGTCCCGCAGAATGTTATGACTTGATTTTGTTTCCCCTGCATTATTCTTTCGGTAACTCCAAAAACTGTGGGTCAATTACAGAAAAGCAACCCTCCCACTTTGATGGTTTTGCCTTGTAAGCCGGTGGAATTTTCTGAACTGTAGTTTTAACCGCCTCTTGTTTTCGAAACCCACTTCTCAACCATGCGACCCATGCAATTGCTCAAAGAGTTACAAAGAGTGTGTCTCAAAGTTCTCTCAAATCTCCCGAGGTTGCTCTGAAAGTGTGGGACCCGGGAGCTTTGTTGTCCGTGAGGAACGGCAGGCCCTGCCAACCACATCCAAACCGTCCATCTCGACAAGCAATGATCCAGATTGAAAATAGAAGTCTTTGCGTGAAGACTTTTATTTTCAATCTGGACCATTCAAAATACTTTTGGATGGTCAAATTAAAGGTTGGCAGGGCCTGCCGTCCCTTAAGGACAGCAGAGCTCCCCAATTCCAAAGTGGGTCAAATTAAACGAGCTCAGTAAAGCTCGGCTCGGGCCGCAAAAGCTTGGCTTGTTTAAATAGGTTCGGCTCGTTTAAAGAGGCTCATTAAGTAAATTACCTTAGCTTGGCTTGTTAAGGGAGCTCAGCTCGTTTACGAAGGAGCCGAGCTCGAGCTTAATTTTTGGCTCATTTACTAAACAAATCCAAGCTCAACCTCTACAAATCTCGGCTCGCTTACACCCCTATGTGTACGTCTATAAGTACAATAACCGGCGGAAAATTTCCAAAAATGAAGAATAAAAAGAAAAATCTATACAACATCTTCATTAAATGTTGGCAACAAATCACAATGAGCTTCAACTAAATTATATAAATTAAAACTTATGAACTTATGTACCAATATTTTTTTGTCAGACGAACTTACCAACACAAATTTGTTACGTTGAAATGTAATATCACTATGTTAAGAAAAAAAGGTAGCACGGAAACATTCAAAGCAGCATCATGATGTATTACAATGTAAAATTTCCTGTCAAATCCTGACCCCCCTAAACCAAATCCAGGGCTCCGTTCCCATTGTTGGTGGCTCCTTGAGCCAAATGCGTGGCTCCGTTCCCATTGTTGGTGGCTCCTTGAGCCAAATGCGTGGCTCCGTCCCCATTGTTGGTGGCTCCTTGAGCCAAATGTGTGGCTCCGTTCCCATTGTTGGTGGCTCCGTTCCCATTGTTGGTGGCTCCTTGAGCCAAATGCGTGGCTCCGTTCCCATTGTTGGTGGCTCCATTCCCATCGTTTGGGGCTCCTTGAGCCAAATGCGTGGCTCTGTTCCCATTGTTGGTGGCTCCTTGAACTGCTGATGCATTGTTTGTGGCTTTGGCCATACGTAATTGATATAAAAACATTTCAAGACTTTCGGAAAAAAGAACGATAAAGCCAATGCAAACAATAATGCAAGTGGACACGGCAAATGCTATGGAGTGTGCTAACACAGCAAAGGCAGCTGTGATGAACGCAAGCATCAGGAAAAATATGGAGAGTAAAATAAGAACCCCCGCTTCCGCATAGCGCTGAGTGATCTTCTCACTTTCACCATTGCTGATGCTATAATAGTATAAAGCATTGAGGCATAGTAATATAGATGTGACGGAGCTTGCCAAGGCTATGGTGTTGGTAACGACAAAAGCTTTGAAAGCTGCTGTTCTTGCTAGGACTGCCATCCCTTGGTCTCGACCTTGGTTGCCATCATAGCCACCTGGAATAGCGAAAGCAGCTGCGGAGGAGATGGTGGCTATAAGTGCAGCCACTATCACCAAGGATTCATATACTGTCATGGAAGCTTTACGTGCTTCAATTTGTTTTTTCTTTCTAGTCTCATCCTTCTCATCCTTTTCGTTCTTCTTGATCTGCTCCTTTATCTTCCCCTCCTCTTTGAATCTTTTGAATTTTGCCAAGTTCTCATGCTCTTTGAAGGCTATTATTCTACCACCATCAATTTCCGAACCCAAAAAAGTCTCATCCTACATTGTTGCAAGGTGATCAGTTTAAAAATTAAAGTACGTAACAAAATAGTCCTATATACTATGAAAATAGAACGAAATTAAATGGAGTATGTCATCCTACATGTGTTCAAAGAGGAGGGGTTTCTAAAATTTATTTGGATAAGATTTTGGAAGAGATAGAAACGCTTGAAACTTTGAAAGTACTTGTATTACACTTGGTCAAACTTTGTTTTGGTTCAAAATGGCTAGAACACATTCATATTTATACTACTCTATGCAAAGTTCTAGTCTAAAGATATCTTTCATATATATAAGATACCCTCTTCGCCCCTAATGTATTGCTTCGTAAATCTAACTTATTAAAAAAATATCATCATTACACATTTCACGTCAATTTTACCTCCACTTTACACATCTCACGTCAACTTTCACCTCCACTTTCCAGAATTATCCTCCACTTATACCCATTAACTCTTTACCCACTAACTTTTCAAAAAGGTAAAATTGATTAATTGAAACATTAGTAGAAATTTGATTCAGAGAGGGGAAAATGCATGCAAAATTGATTCATAGATTAAATGTTACAAATTTATACCTGTGGTGCAGTGGATAGGTGTCGTGTGTCATAGAACTGATAGAAGGGGTCTCAAGTTCGTGTATGATCACCCACAAAGTGTGATTGTCTATACTGACACGATCATGCATAAGAGGCACAAGAAAATGAAACTTTTTCTTCTGATAGTGAGGTATATCATGCAGTTGGAACATATGTACTTACTTTAATATAAGCTGCGGCGAAGGTTTGCAGATTTGTCTTCTTAATAGTAGTGGACCATACTAAATCAACAGGTGTCATGTTTGCGCCATTGAAAACATGCTTATCTGCTTTATCATGCTTCCATAGCTCATCAACTCTGTAATCGGACTCGACAAGCAGGTGGAGAGGTGTGTTACCGCGATTGTCTTTTTGGTTTATAAGATGCCGAAACCAGTCCTGGTTTCTTATATAGTCAATCGCTGATTTCATGTTCTTATCCACAGCAACGTGAAGAATATTTTGCCCCTTCTTATCGACCATCTCCCAACAATCTGGATTGAGTGACAAAAGCTCTTCCATTACAAGTACATTCCCACTGCATGCAGCATATTGAAGTGGCGTCCAACAAATTTTATTCGGGATTTTCGCATTTTTATCCGGAATATCAATTAGATCTTTCATCCGTGTCAACAATTCTCGTACCGTGCTTCGATCTGAAACAAATTTAAGGAAAACTTAAGGATATTGAAAAAATACTTTCATTTGCAAGCCCGTAGTCATCAATATGCAGAGATTTACCGAGTTTGAATTCTGCCTGCTTGCTATTAACACATCCTCTTGGTAGTTCAAGTCTGTTGTCAGTTAGGACTCGCAAGTGCTTTCGATATATATATATATATGTATGTATGTATGTATGTATGTATGTATGTATGTACATAGATTATTCAAATTTAATAGAGAAAGACTGCGAGTAATTAACCAAGTGGAGGTTTTGAGCCATCTCTTTCGTAAAATTTATAGGTCGTAACAAACCTTGGGAGTCATTATAATGAAACGCTACCGCGTGCAACGTCGTTCTACCGTCAGGGCCGCTGTAATGATCTTGTGAGTTACAGGTTTTCAAGAGCTCTAACACGATCTCTTGACCCTTTTTGCCTCTTTCAACAGCCAGGTATAATGGAGTTTCGCCGACGTTGTTGCGAGGATGTTGAAAATCTTGATCCCAGTCCTCATCCTCTTTTGCCTTTTTTAGTAACAGTTTGACTACTTTCAAGTACTCATCCTCTTTCAAGTGACAATTTCTGGCTGCCATGTGCAAGGCCGTGTCTTTGTCATCTTTTGTTGCCAACTTCAACATCTTCTTAACGTTTAAATCCCCACCCTCCAACCTTTGTGAGCCTAGTATCAGTTCTTTGACTATATCAGCAAGCCCATCCCTAGCTGCCATATGAAGTGGAGTTTCACCTTTCTTATTCCCCTCTAGTACCAGATGTGGACGCTCTTCTAAGACCACTTTGACATTTTCGACGTGGCCAAACTGAACCGCGACTTGGAGAATGGTGTTGTGATTCAAAGGGGTGAGTTCGCGGTGTAAAACCCTATATCTATTGCACGAGAGAGAGAGCAGCACAATAGAGTTCGTAGAGAAGAAGAAGAAACGTGAAAAACCATCGCCTATGTTTCTGTTCTCTCAAATGTACAAAAGTCTGAAGACTAAGTATTTATATATAGGGTACAAAGTTATAAAAGCCTAATAACACAAAAGTCCTCTAAGAATATAAGAAATACAACAAAAACACAACTATTTTCTACACTCCCCCTCAAACGGAGGCTGAGCAATCAGCATCAGTTTGTCAAGAAGATATTCATGTCGGGGACGAGTCATTGCCTTGGTAAAAATGTCAGCTAGTTGGTGTTGAGAGGCAACATGGGGCAGCGTTATTTCACCATCCAGGTATTTATCACGAATATAATGGCAGTCTACTTCAATATGCTTTGTACGTTCGTGAAATACTGGATTAGATGCAATACGGACAACACTAACATTATCCGCATACAGAGGAGTTGGAGTTTGAACCGACACTCCAAGTTCCTGTAAAAGTCCTCGAAGCCATGTGATCTCACCACAAGAGGAAGACATTGCTCTATACTCAACTTCAGCCGAAGACTTAGAAACAGTAGGTTGTTTCTTGCATTTCCAAGAAATAAGAGAGTCACCAAGAAACACGCACCAACCAGTAGTAGAGCGACGAGTGTCAGGGCAACCAGCCCAATCAGCATCAGCATAAGCTCGTAACTGGGTAGAAGAGTGGGAAGGAAAAAATAGACCCCGCGAGACAGTACCTCGAAGATAGCGAATAATACGATGAACGGCAGTAAGATGAGCTCGGCAAGGATTGGAGACAAATTGACTAACAATGTTGACTGCATAACTAATGTCTGGCCGAGTCATGGTAAGATAAATAAGGCGACCCACAAGCTGGCGGTAAGTCGTGGGATCCGGAAGCCGTTCACCATCATTCCGTTTGAATTTCACATTCACCTCCATAGGTGTATCAACACATTTCTTATCGGCCAGATTAGCAAACTTAATTAAATCCATGGTGTATTTCCGTTGATTCAGACTATACCCATAAGACGAACAATGGACCTCTAAACCAAGATAGTATGTCAAAGATCCTAAATCCTTCATCTGAAATGACCGACAAAGTAGAGTTTTCAAGTTCTGAATGTCGTCCATATCATCGCCTGTGATAAGGATGTCATCAACATATAATAAAAGAATCGTAATTCCATGAGAAGAAACACATGTAAACATTGAGTAGTCATAACTACTTTGCCTGTACCCAGAATCAAGAATAACTTGTCGAAACCGTTCAAACTACGCTCTTGGAGCTTGTTTCAGTCCATATAAAGACTTTTTCAATCGGCAAACCATGGACTGATCAGAAGACGATCCAGGAGGAGGTTTCATGTACACTGTTTCTTTCAAATGGCCATGGAGGAATGCATTTTTCACATCCATTTGAAATATAGTCCACTTGCGTATTGAAGAAAGAGCAATAAGAAGTCTCACAGATGTCATTTTTGCCACAGGAGCAAAAGTTTCATCATAATCAATACCATACTCCTGTTTGTATCCCTGGGCAACTAGTCTAGCCTTGTATCGCTCAACGCTACCATCAGAATTCAGCTTAACCGAAAACACCCACTTACTACCAATTATAGAGGTGTCAGGGGGACAAGGAACCAGATCCCATGTGTCATTCTCATGTAAAGCACATAGCTCTGCATCCATCGCTGCTTTCCAACAAGGTTCACTAACGGCTTGTTGGTAAGTAGTCGGAATATCAATGGAATCCAAAGTAGTAAACAACGAGTGATGTGCAAAAAGACTAAGACGATCTGGAGCACGAGTGGGACGAGTAGACCGACGCAAAGTAGTAGTAGATTCAGAAGGAATAGATTCAATCAATGGAGGAGAAGGAAGAGAAGAACTTACAGGCTCGGAAGAGGAAGATGGACCTAGCTCCGGTTGGTGAAGGGAAGATGCGGTAGACTGACCTTGTTCACTCAGAGCAACCGTAGAACTTGAGATGTGATCCTCATAATCATGAGATGTTGGTACACAAGCATCAGAAAAATCTGGAAGAATAGGAAAAGATGATGCAGGAGATCGAGCAATAGAAACATACTATGAGATGCTTTCTAAAAAGGTGACATGACGAGAGACACGAATGCGACGAATCTGAGGATCATAACATTGGAAACCCTTTTGGTCAGGACTATATCCAACAAAGACACACATGGCTGCTTGTTGAGAAATTTTTGTCCGTTCATGAGCTGGAAGATGAACGAAGCACACACAACCATAAACATGTAACCGTGAATAGTCAGGAGCTTGACGAAACAAAGAAAAATATGGAGATGCATCTTTCAAAACTGAGGATGGAAGACGATTAATCAGATAAACAGCTGTCGACACAGCTTCAACCTAAAACATGGATGGCATGTGGGAATCAGAAATCAAAGTCCTTGCAACATCTAAAATGTGACGATTTTTCCTTTCGGAAATGCCATTTTGTTCTGGGGTATCGGGACAAGTGCGTTGTGATTGTATCCCCTCGGTTTTCAGAAAATTTTGAAACTCCGTTAACATGTATTCTCCCCCTGAGTCCGAACGAAGAATTTTGATCTTCCTATTGGTCGGACGATAATATTTCACTGTTGTATCAAATTGAGTGCGGCACATAGACAAAAAAGATTTGAAATGGGAGAATACTTCAGATTTTTTACGCATAAAATAAATCCAAGTATACCGAGTACAATCATCAATGAACAAAACAAAGTACCTGAACCCCAATCTAGATAAAACAGGAGAAGGACCCCACACATCACTATGAATCAGTTCAAAAGGTGAAGTTTTAACATTAGAGTGCACAGGAAAAGGCAAATGTACGCTTTTACTTAAAGAGCAACTAATGCAAGACTTGTCAACACTACTCAAAAAAGGAATTTTATCTTTCAAAGATCCAGAACAAAACAAGGTATCTAGCTTTTTGGCATTAGGATGCCCCAGTCTACGATGCCACATATGCCAAACTCTATGTGAAATAGAAAAATCTGAATCTGAAGGAGTAAAGAGACAAGTACTACTATTCTGCCTCTCAAACTCCAGAGCAAAAAGTCGACCAAGTCTACGACCCTTCCCTTTCACCATCCCAGTGCGACGGTCCTGTATAAGACAACCATCACGAGAAAATAACACAATGTTATCATCATCAACAAGTTGACCCACAGAAATAAGATTTGTGGTGAGTTTAGGAACTAGGAAAACATTGGACAAGCTAAAAGAAAAATTCGGGCTAATAGACAATGAGAGATTATTTGTTCCAATGATTTCCAATTTTTCTCCATTAGCCGTCAAAATCTGCTTATTTTCAGAGTAAGGTTTGGTAGAAGATGGACTCGTGAAAATACCAGACATATGATTAGACGCACCTGAGTCAATTATCCATAGAGGATTTATGACGGGAGAGAGGTGAGAATTCTTACCAGACAAGCCAATAGCAGAAAAGGCAGAGGAAATAGCTGAGGAAACAGAGCTTTGTACCAACTGTCGAATGTCATCATTGATCGCTGTCCCATTCTGCAAAGCATTGCCCAATTTCATCTCAGTTCCAGACCCCTCTGATACACCACCCGTAACATGATAAGCTTGGTGGTTAGTTTTTCTTTTGTGAAAGTTTTTGCCCCCTTTCTGCTGGATTTCACCACATTCAGTGATGATATGCCCTGATGTTTTGCAATAGACACAGAAATTCTTCTTCTTGCAGTGTGAGACCACATGCCCAAATTCTTTGCATTCAAAGCATTGTGTCTTTGAAAGATCCTTTGGAAAAGGCCTTCCAAAGTTCTGTTTTGCAACAAATACCGTCTCAACATTCCTTTTGCCATCTAATGCTGCTTGTAATTGAATCCTTGTCTCCTCTCGAAGTAATTCCCCCAAAACCATATCCATCGTTGGTAGTGTACCACGGTTCAAAATGTTGGCTCGAACATTCTCATAATCAGTACGCAGCTTCATCAAGAACTGAATCACTTTTCGTTCATCATAGAGCGCCTTCAAACTCTTAATGCAACAAGCATTAGTCATGTTACCCATATTCACACTCTCATATTCAGCCCACAAATCCATGAATCCGGCATAAAAATCCTGAATACTCTTCTCACCTTGTTCATAAACAAAGATATCATTTTCAATCTGAAATTTGCGTGCAAGATTTGATTGTTTGTAGACCTTCTCAAGGTAATCCCACATCTCCTGTGCAGTATCAAAACCCCTCATAGGAATCCCAATACTGGTATTCACGGAGCCCAAAATCCATGATACAACTTTAGCATTATTAACCTTCCATTGAGCAGCTGCCAGAGTGGCCGCCGCTTTCGCCTCCGCATCTTTTGCCTTAGATACATCAGGCAGAATTTCTGAGCCATCAATATAGCCCCACAGCCCTTTCCCTTCAACAAAAAACTTAAAATGAAATCTCCAAACAGAGTAATTTTTCCCATCCAACTTGACAGCCAACACATCATTTTTATCGGAAGCCATTCGGAGTCGCAAATCAAACTCAGATGCAGAACGAAACTGACCTGGTATGAAGAAATCACGTAGCACGTGTGGAGTCGATCGAAACTGAAGCAAACCCTTTCTTGAGATCAAAACTCAAGTTGAACGTAAACCTTTGATGTTAGCGGATGCGGAATCGTTACCGCTCTGATACCATGTAAAACCCTATATCTATTGCACGAGAGAGAGAGCAGCACAATAGAGTTCGTAGAGAAGAAGAAGAAACGTGAAAAACCATCGCCTATGTTTCTGTTCTCTCAAATGTACAAAAGTCTGAAGACGAAGTATTTATATATAGGGTACAAAGTTATAAAAGCCTAATAACACAAAAGTCCTCTAAGAATATAAGAAATACAACAAAAACACAACTATTTTCTACACGCGGTGGAGTACGTGGGTATTTTCCCTTTCTTCTTCAAGCTCCTCGATGTGTTTCCTTATTTCTTCGGACTCCTTGCTGACTTTCCTTGTCTTGTGTGTACTTCCCTCTATTAACTCGATGCGTTTCCTTCCCTCCTCGATGCGTTTCTCCACGATGTCTTTCCTTTCTGTTTCTAACTTCTTGATGTGTTCCGTTAGAAGGAAATCGCCGTTAACTGCCCTGGCATATCTGTACAAAACAGGATCCATGGACGTTCTTAGGACATCAACGTTATCTGCCATGACAGAATCTATATAAATCAGGAATTGTCGCTACGTTTGAGAGATAATTGAAGGGACATCGCTATTCAACACCTAACACCTAATGACATTTAATTGACATGTAGAGACATCTGAACATGAGATCAGGCTTTGACGCTTTGTATGGAAATCTTATCCCTGAATTCTCAATGCCCAATCATGTCACCTAACATTTACTTGAGTGAGGAATCTCAGATTACCATAGGGCGAGGACGGGATTAGATTCGGATTTTGTTTGAGAATGTGATTCCTGATTGAATATGTCATCAAGAATCGTCTTCCAATTCCTTGTCTCTTTCAAACATTGGAATCATGGAATAAGGCATCACATTCTCAATCTTCCTCAAGATTGCCGTCATCTAATGACATTTAATTAATTGACATGTAGACATCTCAACATGAGATCAGGTTTTGAGTCTTTGTATGGAAATCTTATCCCTGTATTCTCAATGCCCAATGATGCCCCCTAACATTTACTTGCACTTCACGTACTCTGGTGCAAAAAAAATAAAAATGTGAAGAAATTCACAATCGCCACACCTCGATTCTCTCCATGTATCATTCGATACTTCTGTTGTTACTAGGCGGGTGGTCCGCTGCAGCAATTTTGATATATAATATATAGCTCTCAATGGTGGTACCTCTTTGTTTTCTTTTCAATGGTACGTGCTAGTTATGTTTTGTCATCTTCAGCAATACAGATACAAATAGGATTCTCGTCTCTGAAAAATAGAGCAGACAGTATGCCATATATCTGGGCTCCATTACAGTTATTGCACTCTACTAATTTCCAATGCTTTCTTATGCACTAAAATAATTAACAATGTTATGGGTACACCACGCACACACACCAAGCTGACTCTTACATGGAAGAGTCGAACTCTTACCTGGAAGAGTTAGCTTGGTGTGCGTAAGTGGTGTACGCATCGCGTTTTCCCTAAAATAATTGAAATCCCAGTCTGATTTTTTTTTATATATATTTGTAGGGCTATCAGACTTCAATTTCGATTCAATAAGTCAGACCATGGGCCCTTATTTGTATGATCAAAATCTTCATACCTAATCTTGTTCCCTCACAATAATGATTAATATTAGGTACTAGGTAAACAATCACAAGGCGCGCACATTTCTCCACATGGCAAGTAATTACCTTAAAGGCTACTAGTGTAATTTTATGTCATACAAGTTTCAAAGATCCTATTTGTTACTGTCAATCCTTCCATTCTTTCTTAATATATCTTTTTTTGGGTAATTTCTTAATATATCTTACCGGCAGAATCCTAAGATGTCAATCTCAACATATGAATGACAGATTATTCACTCGTAAGACTTCATTTGTTTGCACATAAAATATTTTATCTATTTTCTGTTGTTTGGTTAGATCAAAAGTTTGTAAAACATTTTTCAAGTAAAATATTTTCCATCATAGGACAGAAAACAATTTACTTCTAAATCTCTCGTAAGTTGTTTTCGTCGTCGGCAACCCCAACCTCCAAAACAGAGGAAGAATGAGGGAAACAGGGATAGCAAGAAGAGAGAGAGAGAGAGAGAGAGCGCGTCCCACCTCTCCATTTCAACAAGAAGCCATTTCAGCAAGAAGCTACAAGTGTATAAGGATTTGTGAATTTCCATGGTCTACTTTTGAGTTATCCTTATGTTTTTCCCCAATAAAAGCCAAGCACCGGAAATTACAAATAAACTTACATTTTTGGGGAAAAACCATTTTACATGAAGAATATTTTCTGGTGTAAAATATTTTATATCGAAACAAACAGAGTCTGAATGATTATTGAAATTATTGCAGCCCTCCAAACGTAGAATTTGTAGGACAAACATCAAACAAAGTACTAAATTCTCACCCACTTTCTACGCACCCAACCAAGCTATAAATACAATTCCCTGGTTGTGCAAGCCAACTCATAACCCCATGTACTTTCAATTTGTCTCCTGGCCCCATCATCAATAAAGCTTAAATTGCCAACTGAACTTTCAACTGAACTGTTATTATTAGAATATCTTACTAAATTAATGTAATGGAAAGCGACATGTTCTTTATGAATTGATAAATGAATTAGTTCACTCATGGTCCTAATTACAGCTATCACGTAGTTTTTCATCCCGGTCTCTTTTTTTTACTCACAATACACCTCCCCCGTATGTTGATGATGCCCTTATTGAGTGGTTGGTTTTAGAAATGCTTGGCATGGGCTCGTTTTGCTTGCTCCAAGTGGACATGGGACTCGACTTGCACAGGTAGGCATTCTGAAAACTGATTAATAGTTCCAAAATTTGGGTGTCCTGCTGATATCAGGATCTAGCATT
Source organism: Vaccinium vitis-idaea (assembly GCA_963854785.1). Lineage (NCBI taxonomy): Eukaryota > Viridiplantae > Streptophyta > Magnoliopsida > Ericales > Ericaceae > Vaccinium > Vaccinium vitis-idaea. The sequence goes on from OY978217.1 coordinate 4,979,258, forward strand.
CAACTCTTATCGGTAAAAGAATGCATAAAACCATACAAAACTTATTATAAGAAGGTATTTATTGTTATCCTTATACAAGCACAATTTGACGAATTGTATCTGTACTCTGTAATGCTCTCATGGCAAATATAAGAACCATTCTGTGATTGTAAATGTCATGTATGAGCATATATATAAGAGCGCTTTGGAGTCCTGTGCGCACTCTCTCGCTCTCTGAAATGTCATTTTGCTTACCGGATGTAGGCAAACAGGATTCGTTTTGAGTTTCACAAGGGTGCAGCTGCACATATATTAATGAAAATCGATGGGGAGCCTTGGAAACAACCACTCAATAAGGGCATCCCTCAACTTTTAGGATACCCGCGGGGATTGATATTGCTTATCTCAGTCAAGCCTCTCTCAACTTTGGTCATGAATTTAACGTCACTCGGCTTCAGCAAGAAACCAATTCATTTTCCACCCACAGAGATCATATTTACTCATGAATCTAACCTCAAAACTGTTTTGGCACTGTAGGCGCTCTCCCATTAATTTCTTCATTAATTTTTATCATTCTTTTCCATTTGTCATTCTAAAAAATGGCCAAAATTGCAAAAAAAAAAACTTGACCCGATGGTGTGTGCCATTTCCCTAGTCACAAATGGCTGCGCCCATTTTCACTCAAAACAAATGGCATCAAAACTGGCCCTAGTAATTTGTGCCACAAACGCAATCTCAATTTTGGAGTTGTGTTCTAAAGAATTTTGTTTTGAACACGGGTGATAAGTCTCGAACTGTTAATTCTATCTAGCTAATCTCGTTCATTGGATAAGAGAATAGTGATAAATAGTGATAGTATATTGAGTCAGTGGTTCCTTTGGAATTTTTATTTATAAAGATGAGTGTCCAATGATAATTGAAAGGTTGAATAACAGATGAAGAGTAGATGGAGAATGGTAGTTGTTGAATGATAGTTCTTTTTATTAATGAATGGTGTTGAGAAGGGGATAGAATGGGAATTATTGGAAGAAAAAAAATGGCACTGCAAATGGCAATGCAACGTTATACCAACATTATTAATTTTTTTGGCTAAATAACACTATTCATGGTAATGTTTTGGAAATGACTTTACTAAAATGACAACCATTGAACTTGAGCTAAACTACAACCATGCTCCATATGGGTTGGTTTAGATCCGGCAGTATCTACCAAGAGATCCCGTAAAGACCTTAGTCACATAATGCGTCAACGTGAGTGCAAGTACCCACGCAGGCCTAAAAGTGTTTTTCGAAAAGTATCTCAAACTACTAAAATGAGAAAGAATTAGAATCGGGAGCGGATCTTGGAGGGGTGATAATGAAGGATTACGTGCCTTATTATACATTAGGTGGTTTTCGTTCATGTATTACCACGTAGAATGTTGTGTCTGGTGTTAGCGTCTTAAAATTGTTTCCTAGCCTTGTTCTTTCGGTAACTCTAAAACCTGTGGGTCAATTACAGAAAAGCGACCCTTTCACTTTGATGGTTTTGCCTTGTAAACCAGTGGGATTTTCTAAACTGTAGTTTTAACCGCCGCTTGTTTTCCCTAACCCACTTCTCAACGATGCCACCCTCGCACCTTCCTCAGATCTTTCCTCCTCACACTCTGCAATTGTTTATCTACATATATAAATAGATAGATTCCAACCTTCATAAAATATGTCATAGCAACAACTGATCTGAAGAAATTTACTCCTGTAATCTTGTGTATTCCTTCTATATTGATTGATTAAGAAAAAATCATGAGTGGTGCGAGAAAAGCTTGGATTGTTGCGGCGAGCATTGGGGCAGTGGAGGCTTTGAAGGATCAGCTGGGGTTCTGTCGATGGAACTACGCTCTGAGGTCGGTTCAACAACACGCCAAGACGAATCTGAGATCGTATTGCCAAGCGGAGAGGCTCTCTGGTTCTTCGTCGTCGTCTGCTCGATCGGCGATTTCAAATAAGATGAGAGAGGAGAAAGCGAAGAGGACGGAGGAGAAGCTGAGGAAAGTCATGGAGGTGGACTGTTGGGGTCCCAATACCATCAGATTTTAGATCTAGAATCTGGGGCTTTTCTATCTATCTATCTATCTAAAAGAATCATGAGAAGAGATGTGGATTCAATAACAGGGTTCAACTGGATAGGAAAATTCCAATCCCATGTTTTTATCTTTTGGTAATGAATAGTGTATGAATGAATCGGACTAATCTCTTTAGCACTATCATAACTCTTTACATTCAAAATGTTTTCGCGAGGTGAGGTCACTTTAAAGACAAATCGCTTCTGAGAGTGCAATTTTGGAGTGGTAAGCACCATTGATACAAGTCGATTGACACTACGAAAAAATGTTTGTGTTAGGTGAGATCGATCAAAAGACAAATCGCTTTTGAGAGTGCAACCTTGGAGTGCTAAGCGTATACAAGTCGATTGACAATGCGAAAATCCCTGGGGTTAATTTACTACTATTGCATTGTATTGGTTATGTCGACCATAATAAATTCTCAATTTAAGTTTCAAGAAATTGTGTTTTGTTTATCAATTCGGGACTGGCTTTTGTTTAAATTTTTGTTGTGTATCGTAGCATTTTTGTTTGCGTTGTTTGGCAGTTTCGGATTAGAAGCAAGTTGACGAAGAACTTCTGCAAAAGTTTGGTAAAACTACTTCCCTATTTTTCGAAATTCACATTCTATTTACTGAATCTGGGCCCTTCTCCAAAGTAAATTTGGAAATCAAATCTTTAAAAAAAAACTTGGAGATCAAATCTATAAAAAGACGATGATTCCTCTAAAATTCTCTCACAAAGTACAAACAAAAAGTCGAGGTAAATAACAAAAAAATCTCCCCCTCAATGTACAACGCGTCAGATCCAACCTCTACACGCATTGTACGCACGTGCGTCCAAAGGAAGAGAGAAAGGGGTTCTGGTTTGACCAGACCACTCCAGTTTTGACCACAAAGGGTTAAATTATTACTTCCCCTTATAGTTTTTGCTTGTTGCAAATTCGTCCCTGAGGTTCTGGAAAATCGTAATTCAGTCCTCTTTAAGTTTTTGGGTTGTTTCGGATCCATCTGCTGGATCAATTTTTCGAGATGGCGGGAAAAATACAGGTTTTGTGATAGAGCCCTTCAAGCATCATTTTTTTATTTTACTATTTTTTTTGTCAAATAGTAGGAGAACACGAATATGGATTACATATACTACAAGTTCCAAATTTAGGTAGAGAGATTCAAAACAAAGCCGTATAGGATAAATAAAAGGACAATAACATCAACAAACAGGTGGGGAGATACGAACTTCGAACCTCCAAGTGAGATGTAAGAAACTAGCTCGGCCAACTCAGTTAGCCCCAGTTGTATCATATTCTATTATTATGTAGAATTTCCTGTCGAAACTCAAACCTTTAAACCATATTAATTGCTCCATTCCCATAGTTTGCGGCTTCTGATTCTAGTTTTGCCCGACGTAATTGATACAAAAACTTTCCGACTTCGACAAAAAAAACGATAAAGCCAATGCAAACAATAATGCAAGTGGACACGGCTAGCGCTATAGAGTGTGCTAATACGGCAAAGGCAGCAGTGATGAACGCAAGCATCAGGGAAAATATTGCAATCAAAATAGCAAACCCCGCTACCGCATACCGCAGAGTGATATGGCTTTCACCTTTGCCAATGCTATAATAATATAAAGCACTGAGGCATAGTAATATTGACGTGACGGAGCTTGCCAAGGCTATGGTGTTGGTAATGGTAAATGCTTTGAAAGCTGCTGATCTTGCTAGGACAGCCATACCTTGGTCTCGACCTTGGTTGCCATCATAGCCACCTGGAATCACGAAAGCAGCGGCCGAGGAGATGGTGGCTATAAGTGCAGCCACTATCACCAAGGATTGGTATACTGTCATGGAAGCTTTACGTGCTTTAATTTGTTTCCTCTTCTTTTCTTTCTGTTCTTCCAACCTCGCCCTCTCTTCCTCTTCCTGGGCTTCCTCCCTCTCCCCCTTCTCTTTTTCCTCGGCTTCCTCCCTCGCCTTCTTCTCCTTTTCCTGGGCTTCCTCCATGGCCTTCTCCTTTCTCCTGTTCTCCTCCCTCAATCTTTTCAATATTGCTAATTTGTCATGAGCTTTAGATGCTATAATTCTCCCACCTTCATTTTCCGGATCCAAAAAGGTGTAATCCTACATGTTGTTGCAAGGTGATCAGTTTAAAAAATAAAGTATGCAAAGTAATAATCCTATTATAAATATGGACATTTTTGTAACCATTTATTAAGCCGCACTAATCTCAATTTTGTAAAGAAATTAAACAAATTAATTAAATGGAGAGGGAGGAGAGAGAGAGTGTGTGTGTGATGCAGAGTGGGTTGTGTACTTGCATACACGTTCCTAGATCGCTTGGACCGTTTTCGGCCCCAAAGGCACTAATAGGACACAACCTAACGTTGGTTTTTTTTTTTTTTCCTTATGAATTAGTAGTACTAGGGAAAAAATACTTTGTTCATGTCCATAGCACAGGAACTTAATTTGGTTGTATATATTGATATGATTGATATACCTCATTGTGCTTATGCTTCACTCTCGAAAAAAATTTCAATACTGAGCAGGTTTCAGCCGTTCAAAAATGCAACGGGCGGCCGGGATATTGAAAGTGTCTGATGGATTTTAAAAAATAAAAAAAGAAAAAGGAAAAATGTGTTTTAATCCGGGTTATCCGTTACATTTTTGGACGGCCGCCGGATGTGGGCGAGCGGATACCACGTAAGCAATACTAGCTCGACACCGAAAAATTCCTCCACAGTGAGGTATATCATGTAGTAAGAACACATGTACTTACCATCGTGTCGGCAAAGGTTGACATCCTTTTCTCCAGAATATTGGTCCATAATAAATCTATGGGTGTCATGCCTTTGCGATTGAAAACATGGTGATCTGCTTTATGATGCTTCCATAGCTCATCAACATTGTAATCGGAAGCAACAAGTAGATGGAGAGGTGTGTTACCTTCATTGTTCTTTTGGTTTATAAGATGCTCAATCCAGGGCTGCTGTACTATGAAGTTAATCACTGATTTCAAGTTCTTTTCCACAGCAATATGAAGAATATTTTGCCCTTTCTCATCGACTTTCTCCCAGCAATCTGGACAGTATGACAAAAACTCTTCCATCACAAGTAAATTCCCACTGCATGCAGCATAGTGAATTGGTGTCCAACCATTCACATCTGCTTGATTCATTAGATCTTTCTGCCGTTTCAACAATGCTTGTATTGTTTTTTGACCTGAAACAAAATTGAAGAAAACTTAAGGATTCATAACTGAAAGAATGCTTTCATTTGCAAGCTTGTAGTCTTTAGCATTGCTAGCTGACACATACTCTTTCCACTTCCAATCTGTGGTCAGAGTCAGGGACGAACGCATGATTGAAGTGCGAGTTAGGCGAGTGCTACAACAGTATTTAATTGGGCGGGCGAACCTATATATATATTTGTAAATTTTTAAAAAAAAATTATTACTATATCTATAATTTTTTTTGAACCTTGGACAAGGGGTCTCCCAGGCTAACCTGCCCTTGCGTATGTCCTTCACTCAGAGTGGACTCACAAGTACTACTGATTGATGTGGACTCACAAGCTTTAGAATGAATCTCTTAACCAGTCAACATTTTAGAACTATCACATTAATTCCCTTACCCACATTCGCAATGATACCAAGTGTTTAGGGTTCTTTTAATCTTTGTAATTTATTTTCAAAGATTAATAAAAGGGGAGTAATTTCCACACTCCCCAAATTCTTATCCACACCTCCTTTTTTGTCTTCTAGTGAAATTTTCATGTGTAAAAATTTCACTAAAAGACAAAAGGGGCCGGGTGTAGATAATAATATGCCTTTGCTAAGATCTGGCAGAAAAATGGATAAATCTACTCCGGTGGAACCTTTGCTAAGATTTTGACACTGATGTTAGTTTTCTATTTGTCATAAAAATGGTAATGAAGCTCATTTGCATTGTCCACTTTTGAACTTCTAATTAAAGCAAGAGGCTTCCTTGGTGGTTATCTATTTTCAACATATACGAGGTTACATTCATTGTTACGATGACAGCTTTCGCAGTCTCTTCTTTAATTAGATTGCGTAACTTAGTACGTACATGATAAAAACACCTGGCATATCTAAAGTAGTGGTTCAATGGGATGGTATACTCTTCAGATTTGGAGTTAGGCACTATACATATGGCACCCCCAGTTTCAAGACTAAAAGGTATTAGCTTATTCTTAGTTTTGTCATCAATTAAGTTGTATTTTACATTTTTTGGATGTTTGATTTGTCAGATGTACGCTTGATTTTTAAGTCCCAGGTAGTTTGCTGTTTTAGGCTTTCTCAACCACAATCTCCTTCATTTGTAGATGATGGCAAAGGCAGAGTCCCAAAAAAAGGTAGGTGCCTCAGGTTGAGATGTGGACTTGGGTTGTGTTGGAACACGTGAGGAAACATGCAACTTGAACGGGTTACAATGATTCTAGGAGTGTGAATGTAAAGGCAAATAGAGGCAATTGTGAAGTTAATTGTACTTTCCTTTTTCTTTTTCGGGGATAAAAAAGCCATCATCATTAGAAGTCCAATTTTCATCTTTTGTTAGTATTCTTTTACTAAGACTCATCTCGCCATTTAATGTGTCATACATGTTGGCTTCAAAGGTTGTGGGTAAACCTTTTGAAAACCCTGTCACAATTTTCTATGCTTCATTTTTATTTGCATTCTGTGTTGCTTTAAAGGGAATTTGGTGGAGTTTAGTTATTGGGCAAATTTTTTCAAGATTATTAGGATTCTTACGTTGACCCTTGGTTTAGTTATTTGGCAAAAATTCATACGAGGGTACTAAGCTATTTACTATGTACAGTGGTAAATAGCCAAACGACAATTCATAAAGTTAAGGTCAAATTACGTCGCGCCGTGCTTTCAGGCACAAACAATCCCTAGTATATATATAGAGATAGATGTTTCAAATGCATGTAATGTAGAAAGACTGCAAGTAATTCGAGCCATCTATGTCTCAAAATTTTATAAGGGTTGTGATAAACCTATAGTGAAGTCCTTGAGTGCTACAGCGTGCAATGCCGTTCTGCCGCCAGGGCCGCTATAACTTATTGATTTGCAGGTTTCCAAGAGCGCAAACACGACTTTCACACCCTTATTGCCCCTTTCAGCAGCTAGGTACAGTGGAGTTTCCTTATCGTTGTTAGGAGGATGTTGAAACTCTGGATCTTCTTCAACTAACAGTTTGACAACTTCCAAGTACTCATCCTCTTTCAAGTGACAGTATCTGGCTGCCTTGTGCAAGGCTGTGTCACCATCAATACTTCTATTCCTCAACATCTCCTTCACTTTTCCATCCTCCAACTTCTTTGCGCCTAATATAAGTTGTTTGACTATATCAGCGTGCCCTTCCCTAGCTGCCATATGAAGCGGAGTTTCTCGTTTATTATTCTTCTGTAGTAGAAGCTGCGGAAGGTCTTGTACAACCGCTTCGACTATGTGGGCGTGGCCAAACTGAACCGCGACGTGAAGAATGGTGTTGTGGTTTGGGGTGAGCTCGTGGTGGAGTATGTTGTTGTTTTTCCTTCCTTCTCCAAGCACGTTGATGTGTTTCATTAGGAGATCAAGGTCACCTTCCATGGCAGATTTGTACATAACAGGATTCATGGCGTTACGGTCGAGAAAGGTTTGTGGTCAAATTAATTTGGATTGGGGAGAAGTTGACCACGATTCTGCTTTTTAAAGGCGCAGAAAACGTATTTATTCGACACTATGATGTGTCAATAGAAATGAAATAAATTATTGGCAGAATTTTTAATTACGCCCCACTTTGACCATTTTTAATTCACATTCCTCAAATTCCGTCCGTCCGCATTGGCTGATTCATTTTTTATTGCTTATAGATCTCTGGTTCCGTATTCTAAAACCACAAATTGTCAAATCAATTGGTATAAATGATAAGATCGATTTAATGATTTGACAAATTGTAATCCAAAAATAACGAATATACCTTGATAGAAATTCAGCCGTATACGAATGACACACGTACGTACGTACATTTGTGTTGGCCTAGTGCTGGATGGGGTTTGATGACGCATGCTTAATTAATTCCAGCAATTCGTTGAAGTCTTGTCAAATTCGTTGGATCCTTGGGTAAACCATAATTAATTTGGTTTAATTTTAAGTTTAGGAAACGTAATGTTTATCTATTCGGCCGGCCGGCACAACTAGAATGTGAGAGAAAGAGAGTGAGGAAGGTATAAATAAGACCCAAAAAAAATGGTTTGGATGCTTTATTTTTTGCTAATCCAGCTATATACGCATGTAACATGTAAATGGCATCTAAAGTCAACATAGAAATTTTAGAAGCGTAATACATAGAAATTTTAGAAGCGTAATTGGAGGGAAAAACTACATATTAGGAATGACGAATGATAAAACATAAAATGAAAGGAAAAAGGCTGCCAAGTTGCCAACTACTCAAAAACTAACTTTTCCGTTCATTCTAACGGAATTCCTAAATTCCCCTATTTTCACTCCTTTAGTTGAAAAGTTGACCTTTCAACTTTTCAAGAGGGAATTTGTGTTCAAGCCTTGATTTGTGCCACTGAATCCTTTGTTTTTGATTTTCTGATTATGATGTTCTACCATGAAGTATAGTTGACAACTTGACAAAGTTATATTAGTTTGTGGAATTTAAATTTTAGTCCTAAACCTTAGTAGTAATTTTTAAGTATTCATCCTGGTTTGTTTAAAAAGTTAAGTTTCAATAACGACTTTCAAATAATTAGTAGTAGTCAAGATCCAATCCACGCCTTTAAAATACGAATCCATCCACACCTTCACTTTTCTGATCAAATTATCATGATCCGAACCGTCCAATGTATTTAAAAGGTGTGTTTAACGTTTCACGCTACAAATCACCAAAAAAAAAAAGAGAGACCAAGTACGGCCCTTAAAAATACCTTTTGAACACATTGGACGGTTCAAAACATAAAAAATTGATCGGAAAAGTGAAGGTATGGCTGAGTCTGCATTTTAACGGTGTGGACTGGATCTGTGGTGTTCAAATAATACCCAAACGGCCCTTCATTTGCATTCACCCATGTTTTTTGGTATCTGTATTTTCTACAATCAATAATCGTGGTAAATTCTTAAATCATGGTAGTTGTGTTTGGCTAGATAGTTTAGTTTAGTTTTGATGATGTCAACAGGTGTAATGAGTGGAGAGAGATAGAGATAGAGAGAAATGAGGGTCCTTTCTTCCTCGATGTGTTTCTCCACGATGCCTTTCCTTTCTTTTTCTAACTTCTTGATGTGTTCCCTTAGGAGGAAATCAATGTTAACTGCCCTGGTATATCTATACAAAGCAGGATCCATGGACGTTCTTTGGTTACGTTTGAGAAAGCTTTGTGTAATCTTAAATCTGTATTGCGGTGAAGTTTCATAATTTAGGACCACGATTTTGCTTTTTAAAGACGCTGAGAACATTTTTTATTCGACATTATGATACATCAATTGAAATGAAAATTATTTGTTTTGGGGGGGAATTTTTAGTTACACCCCCTCTACTTTGTCCATTTTTAACTCACATCCCTTATACTTGATTATTGGATAGATACACCCTTAGACTTTCTTTACTCCTTATGCCGTGCAAAGATGGTCTCGTATCCCATTTTTTGAATGTTCCAAAAATATTGTACATTTTAGAAAGGTTCCAAAAAAGTAAAGCACCATTCCTATATTGCCTCTCCTTTTCTCTTACTTTAAATAAGTTAGAATTAATTTTAAAAAACATCAAATCAATGGCAAAATTAGAAAGTTACAAAAAAGTAAAAGGTACTCCCTCCATCCCTTTTTAATTGTTGGGTATTTTATTTTGGACTATCGCTTAGTAAATTTGTATTTTGAAAGTTAATGGTTAAAGTTTGTTCAATTGTGTTGCCCTTTTGAAAAGTTTATGGAAAAATAGTTAATGGGAAAGTGGAAGATAATTTTAGAAAGTAGAGGTACGTAAAAATTGATGTGAAAAGTTTAAAGTGTGAAGGTAAAAGTTAATGTGAAATGAGTAATGATGAACTTTATTTAATAAGTTGAATTTATGAAATAACATACTTCAAACAGGACGAAGGGAGTAATATCTTTTCTTGAATTGTTTGGTTTCACAATGATAGCTAACGAAAGGGGATGGATAGGGAGTATTGTGCTTATACTCTTTGGATTCGTCTCGACGAGACGAATCCATAAACCACGAATAAGGACAAAAGGAAAAAACCAAAAAAATCTCTTTTTGGTTTTTTTGCCAAAACACAAATATGGTGAGTAGTATTAGTTATGGAGGGTGAGCCCATAATGATGTGATGTTTTTGAAGGATGGATAAATTAGTATTTGGTTTGGATGATTTTGTAAAAAGAGGGGATAAAGTTGGATAAATGGTGTAAAAAGCCCTCAAATGACAAAATTGCCCTCATATGAGCCTATGAAGTTATATTTTAATTATATTGAATAACATATTTTGAAATTACAAACTCCCTCCGTCCGAATTGATTGTCCCTCGTTCTATTGTAACCGGATAAAACTAGTGATGGATCTTGTTCAATAGATCTCGATTAGTTTTATATGATAATGTTTTTAAAATTACATAAAACATTATAAATTACAAGATATAATCATTATAAATAGGTTTTTTAAGTGATTTAATTAATCTAAAGTACGGGAGAGGGAACTAGGAAATAAAATTAATCTAAAGCATGAGGCTGGTTTAAGAGAATTATTACCGAAAATGAATAAAATGGGAGAAGGCTAAACTTTTTGGATCAATGTATGGATGCTCCACTTAGAATTACGAAGTCGGCAAGTATAACTCGGTTCGCCGCGAAAAGCACTTTACTTAACTAATGCTTCAAAAACTTGGATTAAGGACAAAGATTCAGGTAATTTTTGGAGAATAGATTTAAGACTAGTATTTTTGAGATTTTTGTGGCTGGTTTTTGAAAGGGGACTTCGGGTTCGAAAAAGAGGTTTACAAGAGTACGATAATGGAAACAAGGGTTTTTCTTGTAAAAATTTCTTGAGGATTGTTGTTGTGTGTTAAATGAGGAGTCTAGGCATCCTTTTATATGCCTAATAGGAAGTTGTTGGGCTATCAATTGGACTTAATTAGACCAATTTTCTCTCTAAACAAACCAAGTCATTGAGGACATCTTAGGTTGGGAAATCAATGGAATTTTGGAGGACTATGCTGTACAAAATGTCCATACATACACATGAAAATTCGCGCTCTTAATTTTCCAAGAGGTAAAGTCTTCGGCGCTGGTCAACTAAGAGGATATTTAGATTTTTTTTGAACTGTTTAAACTTTTTTATGGTTTTCGAGATAAATCATTCCCCCATATACATTAGCTAAAAGAGTAAAAAGTCTAAGAAAAAAAAAAAAAGGCCAGAATTTGGTGGAACTGAGCCTAACTCCTTGGTTTTTACTTTTTACTTTTCTTAAGACAAATTAACTGCCTGATTGATTGTAACCCGAAAGATGACCCTTCAATTTTTCAAGAGTGAATTTGCGTCACTGAATCCTTTCTTTTTTATTTTTTATTATGATGTGCTACCATGAAGTATGGTTGACATTGTTATTTTAGTTTTTCTACGCTTTCCTTTAACTGAAGTTGCAGTACACAACAAATTAAATTTCAAATCGATCACATAGCTTCTATCTTATTTGCTCTCAAGGGCAAAGTTTATTTTTTGACTTGGGACTCTTAGGTTTGAGTTTGAGTTTGATATACGGTATCCATAATTTTTTGTGAGTTTGATATACGGTATCCATAACAAATTAAAAGAGTAAAAAGCCTTAAAAAAAAAAAAACAGAATTTGGTGAAACTGGCCCTAACTCCTTGGTTTTTACTTTTCGTAAGACAGATCAACTGCCTGATTGATTGTAGCCCGAAAGAATATGACCCTTCAATTTTTCAAGAGTGAATTTGCGTTACTGAATCCTTTCTTTATGATTTTTTATTATAATGTGCTACCATATGAAGTATGGTTGACATTGTTATTTTAGTTTTTCTACGCTTTCCTTTAACTGAAGGTGCAATACACAACAAATTATATTTCAAATCGATCACATAGCCTCTAGCCCCGAAAACGAAGATGAAAAAACATAAGAAATGACCCATGACCGCAGCTTATTGTTCTTGTCCCATTTCACTCTATTTTAAAATTCTAATATTTCATTTTATCACATCAAGTCGCAATATTCAACGCCGTTAATTAGTATTAATTCCCTAATTTAAAAAAATTGAATAACACAGGGACGTGGAACACAGTTAAGTTGATATTCTAAAATGAACAACAAAGCAATTGGAGAAGTTGACTTAAATCTTATTGGCTGACTGAAGTTGACAAAAGACATATGAGTTCTACCTCGTATTCACTTAATAAAAAGTATCTAATAATCCCCCTATCCCAAATTGTCCGCCTTTTTTGGGGTTTCGTGCATTTTGCACGCAAAATCTAATATATTAGTATTCATTTTCTTTCAAAATTTTATACAACAATTTAAAGATCTCATTGAGTAGAAAAAATTGGTGTAAATTTTTTAAAAAAATAATTTTCATAAACATATCATTTTTTGCGTGCAAAATACATGCTTCCCCAAAAGGGATAAGCAATATGGGACGGAGGTCGGAGGGAGTGTCATTTTCCAACACAGGGGTGTTCAACCACAGGTAATTGTCATAACATAATTTAGCTTGTAGTGCCACTCAGTTAGTCAGATGAGTTGACCTTCCGAATGAACAACAAAGTACATGTGCTGAGTGTCACTCAGAAATGGGTCGTAATGTCACTCAGTTGAGTTGTACATTTTGAAATGAATGTTGCAACTGGACAGATTAACTAAATTTTTCGTTGGCCGAATAGTAATCAATATTAACTCTAATAGATGGCTTTCAAGGAGTTTAAGTGTGGGGTTAACAAAAGAACTAACTCTAATTCATTGAAGATTGGTTTTTCACACAGGGGTGTTGAACCAAAAATTTATTGTCATAACATTTAGGTTGTAATTCTGAAATTGAACATTGCAATTGGACAAGTTGAAAATTTTATTGGTTGCTCGAATAAAAATCACCAGATAACAAATCGTTCATGGTTGCTTTCTTCACATAACAAATCAAGTTTAAATGTTCCTAACATGTAAATCATTCATGCCAAATTTATACAAGTTACTCTTTAGCTTGTTCAAGCTATGATTTTCAATAATTCATTTCTACTCGTGATCAACTTACTTAAAATTAGTTTGAAGTTGCGAAGTTTGGCTTAGTGAGTCCGGACGAACGTGGCTCCCATCCAGACGCTTAGCTTGGTTTTGATTCTTAGGTGATCTGTTTCTCCGGTTTGAATGATTGTTAATTATGTTTGGACGCTTGACGATGTGTTAGATCTTATAAATGTATTTTTCAGGGTTTCATTATGTATTATGACAGGCAAATACATATCAAATGTGCATTTCAATTTTCGTAGATGTTTTTCATTCAATTCAATTCATCAGATTGATTGTCACTTCATAATTGTTTTTAGCAACAAAAAATATATACTCATAATCAAACACTACAAAATCCTTGATAATTAGTGGCCAAAACAATAACTTTACTTGTCAATCCATATTTGTTAAGTGGAGTAATTAGGCACTGTCGCTCAACAACTTACCTGTCGCAGCCCCACTTCAAACCGACACGGATCAAGCAAGCTCACTCCTACGTGATGAGCCCATCCACAACTAAACTAAGCCCACATCAAAATCCTTGATTATTCTTGGCCCAAAACAAGTCCGACCCAACAACCAAACCGTCCAAAAAAACTCTTGGCCCAACATATGGCTCAAAACCACAACTAACTAAGCCCACATCAAAATCCTTGATTGAACGACTTCTTTTTCAACAAATAAACATTCATTAGAGAAAATTTTGATAATTTCCTTTTCTTTTAGAGAGAATTCTGGGCTGGTCCCAAAATTGGATTTGCTGCTTGGGCGGATGCTCCCCAAATAATTCACAGGCTCATGAGATCCAACTCCTCTCTACGCGTGTGTTACTTTCTCTCTTTTTCACTTCGTGCCCATGTCGTGTCTTTGCTGTGCTCCTGTCATGTCAGTTCTAAGACCGTGTCGTGCCATGCTGAACACACTTCCATGCCTGTGCCCGACCAATCTAAAACTGTGCCCATTCCGTGTCGTGCCTAACCCGTTTAACTCCTCTATCTCTAGTCTGGATGAATATTTACCATGTATTTCACGTTAAATTCCTATCGTCATATCATGTTAACATGGGAGACCCTATTTGCAACGAGCCACAATGGAAACGGAAAATACTTCTTGTTTAGAATTTTCCATCCATGGGTCATTGGTCAAAATTTGGCAACGACTTAAAAGCTATGCCAAATTTGACACAAGTTTTTACCTTGTGAAACGTTTGATCAAAACCTTTGTCTCTTTCACTCTAAATATTGGTCTAAAAAATACTAGTGTAAGCGAATAGATGGGATTTGCCATATTGTAAAAACCCAAGCTGTTGATTCAAGGTCACACACGTATTTTCAATTTTATCTGCAAAATTCAACTTTTAAACAAACTCAATTTTGTCCAGTACTCAACCGCAGCACAAAAATAAGAAAACAACTTGAGTGTTTAGATTCGATATACAATAATGATTTTAAAAGGAAAGAAAATGGACGAGAAAGATAGAAAACCATGGACAAATTTAAGTGAAATTCCTCACCATTTTAGGAATTCATGCTGATTTCAAGAAAAGAAAGAGAACTTTAAATGAATTTTTTCCACTCTCCACTTTATTTTCTCCTTTTGTATCTACTCCGTCTTCCCAATTCTGGGCTTAGGGCCCAATTGGGTTTTAGTACAAAACTAGTGTCTGCTTTACCAACGGTTTATGCTAAACCACTGCTGCAAATCTATCAACTCTGCACCCCTGGATTTTCACAACAGGACCCGGTTCGGAGAAACTTCCAAACGCCCCCGGTTCCTTCTCACTAGTCAGTACAACTGCTTCTTCCCTATATAAATCGTTCAAGACCACCAAATATAGGCCCAAAACAGAAACTTGAACTATATCAAATCGATTTGAAGCTGGTAATTGTCCATCGCAGAGAGCACGTAGATTCGAGAGATGAGCAGAAATGAAGGCAGGGCTTGTAAATTCGAGGAAGCATTAATGAAGACCATTCAACACAAGAGAAATGCTTTGAGTACGGAAGCAAGAAAGGCAAACAACCACCACCGGTGGATAGACGGAAGTGCGGTGAACCCAGAAAAGAAGACGGCCGGTGCTGATAGAAGGAGGAGGAGAGAGGAGAACAGGGCTGAGATTCTCATGCACCTGCTCTGTTGGGGACCCAATTAACCTTCTTTTGTAACTATAATGAAACATGTGCATGAGTACATGGTAGAACCGAAAACCATAACCTTCTCATTCCATGGCTATATATGTAAAGTACCACTGATATAAAAGGATGTTCACGTTGGTTATTTTTTTCCGATTGTGTTATCCATTTTTAGTTTTCTTGAAGGGTGCGTTTGGTTCGATGGAATGAACGGTGGAATGGAAAAGAATGAACATTGGAATGGAATGACGTTGGAATACTGATTCTCATTCCTACATTTGGTTGGGCATAGGAATCAGTTGCAAGAACATAATTGGGCACTCACACAATTTCAGCTTGTGTTACAGAGAAAACTGAGAAATCTCACCTCGTTGCATTAGTTGATCAATAGGAAACACACGTTGAGTACATAAATGTCTCAGGCGCCATTGTTATCCGGGATATCCTTAAATCTTATTCCAGAATCTACATGAGGTCCTGAATAACTGTGTTCCAAAAGGTTAGAACCACACCACCAATCCTTCTAGAGGTCTACATTGTTACCATCTCCAATATTCCATTTAGTTCCTTTAGCAATTTAATGTCTTTGAGTGCAATTTTATTCACCCTCCTTAAATAGGGTAAAAAAAATCCTTCCTCGTACTGGTTGAATTGGTGTAAATCCCACTACAAAGTGATGTCATGCTTACATCTGCAATATACTTTTTGGTAAGCATGACATCACTTTGTAGTAGGACCCATACGTATCAACCAATGGGAGGGAGGATTTTGTTCACCTTATTTTAAGGAGGTTGAATAAAATTAGTCTCACCGTACGTGAATGGCACATGGGCGTTTTCGTCCACAATTCAAAAGGAAGGCAAACATAGGGTGTACATTGCAAGATATCACGAAGTATAAGGCTAGAATGGTTCAAATTAGAACTATAAGAACCAAAGCGAAATGGGAGTGGAAGTTGAAGGGATATGTAAATAATTAATCTAGTACCAATTTTGTTTTCTGTCTTCCTTAAAAAAAACTGAACCGACACAAAACCTAAGCCATTCATTTGGCTCCTTCCCCGTCTGTTTTTTTTTGGTTGGGTACTTCGGAAGTTTATCCTTGGCCGTGTCCGTGCCTGGCGTTGCTCTGTCGATTCACAGCGATGGTGCGAGAGTTGACGGTACCAACATCTATCTCCGTCTCATCTTCTCTCTACGTATATGTTATGCTTATATGACTTTCAAAAGAACTAAATGTTTTAGTTTTTTATCCGATTAGTAGTAGGACTTTAACAACATCGTGCAGACTGCAGATAGAGTATATATTTTTTTATGACGAGGGTGTCTGGTACAGGTTGCCCCATTTCACATATGTTGGTAATTACAGATGAGATTCGAAGCTAAAAACTCCAATGTCGAATTGTTAGGCCCTGTTCCTATTTTCGGTATTTTTATTTTTCTGCTGTCGGGAACTGTTAAACAGGCTGAAACGCAATCAAGCGGGGCGATCCTGTAACTTTCTTTATTTTGCTTTTTTGGACCAAATATTTTATTTTTATTTTGTTTGATAATCGCTTTTTTGAACCATTGACAGGAATGGGCTCCGGATGGTGGTGGTTATGGTGACATCCATTTGGAAGAAGATATTATCTATTACATCACATTGGATAATGCAGAAGGACTGAAGTCTTTGTTCACTCACCCAGCTGTAAGAAATGGAACGTACTGTTATTGCCGAACCACTGTGTTGCAGCAAATGTGTATTCGTAGGGCCGTGAAATGTGCCACTGCGTTGCTGGATGGGAAGTTAGCATAAAAGTAGATGTAAATAGGGACAAGCTGTTGCATCTAGCAGCCTTTTTTTATGTCTCCCCAATTAGTTAAGTTATTCCTTCGCTATGGAGCTCGAACTGATGTCCGATTCACGAGTAAAAAACCGTGGGACTTAATGCGCCGACTCAATGGAATGCTCCCACTCAATATAGGACTTGATGCTGCGAGGTGGCCCCCCATTTTCCACGCTGGATTCCTTATCCTGATTTTGGCCCCAACGTCTTTCTTTTCTTTCTTAAGAATTCTTGCTTCCTAATTTATTGTACTGATTGTGCAGTTAGGCCTAAACGCCTGGTGCCAGGATAGGCAAATGGGTGAGGAGCGCCTTTTAGATGAAAAACAACAAAAATATTGCAGAGGAATATTTCAAAGGCTAATGGGGACAAACATGGGAATTTTAAACTAAGAAGTTAAAGGCACTAAGAGAAGGGATCGTAAGACATGTCTATTAATTATTCGAAAAGCCATAAAACTACTGCCAGATGTCAAGTAGCAAACCGTTTTGTTTGGAAAAGTACTAAATAATCAAATTCAGCATATCGCAAACGTTCAGCAAGAGGAAAGACAAATGAAAGCAGAAAATCATCAAGTTTCACTTCCATTCAACCTGAGGACCTAACGATCATCCTTAGCATCAACACTAAGCACATCAAAACTCTTTTCTTCATCTTCATCGTTTCGTATCCCTCCCTGTTTTCCTCTATCAAACGCAGTGGTTTGTTGTAGAACCCTTTGATGGTGCTTTTGATCAGCGTTCTAAAATGCTCTAGGTGCATTAAGGGGCCTAGGTCTAGGCACAGCGTTAGGAGAGGCAGGGGGCACGCCTCCTGAGTGTGAAGGTGAAGTTATAGGTCATGAATTTTACTATAGGAGATCTTCGCAATATACCCAAATATTTCCAGAATTCTTGATATCATAAAACATACAAATGTCCAAATCACCAAGTACTTGTAGAAACGTAACATCCATCACAAAGTAATGTTTAGCTTTGGAATCTGTCTGAAATGGGTAGTGGCAATTGAATAGCATGCACAGAGAATGGATTCTGATCAACAAATTCAGATGTCCAAGAAAAAATAGACGATTAGAAAAAGAGAGAACATATGATCAGTCCAGCAACAAAGAACAAAGACAGTAGAAGACTTACTGGAACGATTATTATTTAGATCATTGTATGTCCGCCTTGTAATCCTTTAGAATCAATGGTTACGATCAAATTTTGAACAGACCTATAAATCACGTGGAGGCGCACGCGCATGTGCCTCTTGCCTCAACTTGAGTGGTGTTCTCATTTTAAAGGTTTTGTCGTCCTTTTCAATGGAATTTATTTCGTATGCATGGGATTGATATGTTATAAGGTAACAACACCAAACCGAGCCTTATGTCCCAATCAATTGGGGTCGGCTAAATGAATCCTATTCCTCCATTGTGCTATGTCAAGGGCGACTTGTTCACTTAAACCTAGTAGACTCGTATCATTGCGTACTATAGCATCTAATGTCAATTTGGGTCGTCTCCTCCCCTGCGCTTTAATACTCAAAGCTACCCTATCTGCTCTCTTATCTACTCCATTTGCAGGTTTACGGAAGACATTACCAAACCACCTTAACCTATTTTCCCTGGACTTCTCCTCTATAGGTGCTACACCTACCATCTTACGGATAGTTTCTTTTTTAATCATGTCTTGTCTAATCTTACCAAACATCCACTTCAACATTCTCATTGCCGCTACACTGAACTTGTGCACCTGTTATTTCTTAATTGGCCAACATTCTGTCTCTTAAGAGCATCGCTAGTCTTATCGGCATTAGATAGAATTTTTCTTTCAATTTTGTGGGTACCCTATTGTTGCATAATACACCAACACTGCTTCTCCACTTGGGCCACTCCACTTGGGTCCTATGGGTCACATCATCTGCAATCTCTCAATCTTTACTAATAGTAGAGCATAAATACCTAAAGGCCATGTTTGTTTGGTGGGATTTAAGGGTGGGATATGGGGATGGGATGGAGTGGGACCCAAAATCCCATGTTTGTATCCCTTATTTTGGATGGAGTTTTATCCCAATCCGTACGGGATATAAAATAAGAAAAAAGTGTTTTCCAATGGCTATATCCCGTTGAACACAAACACCGGATATGAATTTTCTCCATCCATTGATATCTTGAGCAATATCCCAAGGATTTCATATCTCACCCATATCCCATGGGATTTCATATCCCATCCATTTATCTCCGGCCAAACAAACGAGGCCAAAATGGTCACTCCTAGGTATTTCCTGATCTTGGATCCTCATTCATTCTTCAAGGTCAGGTACCCTTAAACTTTCACACCATATACTCAGTGTTACTCCTACTAATCCGAAACAAAGCCTACTTTCTTCAAGATACGAAACGAGCAGCAGGGAACGGGTGTCCCTATTGTATTTTAGATGGAGTCATCAACAAGGCTAATAATACCTTTACTTAGAGAGGGTCAGCGGTACCACGCTCTTGGACTCTAATGCTCCCCTCCAAATTTCTAATTTGGTATTAACACCTCTAGCAGTTTCATCTACGAGGACAATATCATCTGCAAACAACATACACCATGGGATATCCTCTTGAATCTGGCTAGTCAATTTATCCATAACTGAGGCAAAGAGGAACAGGCTCAGGATTGACCCTTGGTACAATCCTACTATGATTGGAATTCACTCGTTTCCCCTGCTAGTGGTCTAATGGTTGTGATGGTACCTTCATACATGTCTCTAATCTCCTCGATATACCCTTTAGTCACTCTCTTCCTCTTCATAACCCACCATATAATGGCTCTAGGCACCCTATCATAAGTCTTTTCTCAATCTATGAAAACCAGATGGAGATCCTTCTTCTTTGCTCTGTGCTTTTCCACCAATCTCCTTAATAGATAGATAGCTTACATGGTTGATCTCTCAGGCATGAATCCAAACTGTTTCTCTAACACCATAGTCACCATCCTCAAGTGGTCCTCAACTTCTTCTTAGTATGACTCATCAACTTAATACCTCTATAGTAATTGCAACTTTGAATTTCCCCTTTATTCTTGTAGAAAGGTACTAAGGTGCTCCTTTTCCTTTCATCGGGCATCTTCCTAGTCGTAATAGTCTTGTTGAACAACTTTTTCAACCCAGACAACCTCACACCTAGACCTTTCCACACTTCAATAGGGATATCATATGATCCTAAGGCCTTGCCTGGTTTCACCTCTTCAATGCCTTCCCCGTCAAACTTTTGTATTCTCTGAAAGAACTCGTACTCACTAGGCATATCAACTTCCTCCCCACCAAAGCCATCTTCATGTTTCTTGTTTAACAATTTCTCGAAATACGTCTACCATCTATCCCCGATCTCTTCATCTTTCACCAACACCACCGAATCACTACCCTTTATACACTTAACTTGAGAAAAGTCTCTAGCTTTCCTTTCTTTCAATTTGGCGAGTTTATAAATGTAATTCTCTCCATCTTTACTATCGAGTTTATCATAGAAATCCTCATAGGCTCTCAACTTAGCATCCCTTACTAGCCTACTTGTAGCTCTGAAAATTGTTCTTTGTCTGGTCCTTTTGCCACTTTTTAAAACACTCTTTACCATGGTTTGCACCTCGTCATTCCACCACCATGTCTCCTTAGAAATTGAGTCTTTCCCTTTTGACTCCCCAAGAACGTCTTTCGATATTCTTGTAATGTAGTCAGCCATGGTATTCCACATAATATCACTATCGCCTTCCATTCCCCACCTCTCTCCTCTAGTTTCTCCCCTCTTAGGAACCACCATTAAGTCTATGGACTTTCAGTTTCCTTTCTCATTCTATTATTCCGCTTGAGGGCAATATCTAACACCAAAAGTCTATGTTGTGCCACTAGAAACTCTCCGGGGGTAACCCAAGCGGTTTGCACCTCTACGAAGAAAGTAGTTAATTTGGCTTCTGTTGGCGTCGCTCTTAAAGGTAATTGTTCCTCTAGCTTCCTCTAAAGAGTATTCCCTATATGGTCAAAAGCTACTGCGAAATTCAAAATCCTACTACCCCCTTCATTCAAGTCACCAAATCCAAAGCCACCATGTACCTTCTTATGCCCTTGCTTGTTCCCTCCTACGTGACCATTGAAATCGCCTCGTATAAATGATTTCTCCCCAAAAGGTATCCCTTGAACCATGTCATCCATCTGCTCCCAAAATTGATCTTAGTAAGATCATCGAAGCCTACTTGGGGCGTGTAAGCACTAATAATGTTAACTATGTCTCTCCAATCACAAGCTTAACTAAAATAATCCAATTTCCTTTCCTCGTGACTGTAACTACCGAATCCTTCAGGTGTTTGTCTACTATGTTACCTACCCCTTTCCCATTTTTCGAAGCACCCGAAGGCAGACGCAACACGTCGCTTAAAGGGAACGCATAGAGATATAGACTTTTCGTTGGAGTGAATCATGTTTATATTGTAGAGATATAGAGCATGGTTGGAGATGCTCTTAGGAATTCACTGGTCAAGGATAACAGACAACAAAAATAGCATCCTACACTTACACATTCCATTCATATTGAAAAAATACATAACACAATCACAATCATAACATGCTACAGTCAGTCGCTCTGGGTTCGCACTTTGAAAAAAACCAACCAGAGAAATACCCTCAACCTAATCATATTGTTAGTTTCATTTTATAGTTAACTACACAATGGTATGTGGACAATTATAGAGAACCATATTTTTTTGATGTGTAAATGATTATATTAGGGATAAGGCATTAAGAGAATGCCATCCGTATACAAAAAAAGGCCCCAACTAAAAAAGGCCAATTATAGAGAACCAAATAAAAACGTTCAAAACAAGCTTGGAAAAGAGCATTGAAGAAAAGTTGAGAGTATCCAGTTTGTGATAAGGTCGATGGGGACTAGTTGACGATGTAGGTACAGTCCATATATGTATATAGGAACTACACCCATATTAGTTGTTGTGGAGATAAACTGGGGTTCCAGATATTTTGGTAAATTCTCAAATTTTGGATGGTTTTTGAAGTATTTGCTAAGATCTCATGGTTCAGAGCCTTCATTTCACTTTACTTTCTTGATTTCATTCGATTCAAGTTTTGTCAGAGAGTCTGAGCCCAATTCTGACCCGAACATCGCATAGGCATGGTCCTTCCTACAGTTCCTCACTACTTGTAGACTATAGTTCTTCAGGGTTTGGGAGTTTGTTGAAGGCGCTGTTTAGAATACCCCAAATCTCCTCCTTTACCAAATATAGACTTCGATGCATGAAGGTCGCTGAGCATGGACTTTGAGCTTCATTTAGTATACACACATTCCCACACCCAGTTTACGAGAGAGAGAGATAGAGAGAGAGAGAGAGAGAGAGGGGGGGGGGGGCGCTGAGTATGGACTTCAAGCATCATTTAGTACACACACACATTCACACACTCAGTTTACACACACACACACACACAAAACAATCATGATCTCCTAAGGACTCCCGCACGAATCTCCTCCGTGAGGGCCACCCCTTTTTTGATTTTCTGGACCTAATTTCGACTATCCGAACCGCTCAATGTGTTTAAAACATGTTTTCCAAGGCCAATTCAAGGAATCGCCAAAAATAAATACCCGAAAGGGTTTCATCCGAGCACTTTTTCCATAATAACCGTACATATACAGTTTATTCAAAAATGGTCGAATGAAGCCCTTCCGGGTTTTTTTTTTTTTTTGGCAATTTCTCGCGGTGACCCTTAAAAACACGTTTTAAACAAGTTGAGCGGTTCAGATCATTGAGATTCGACCCCAATCCATGAGGTCCTCACGGAATTTTAATGAGGGAGTCCTCATTAGATCATCTTCCAATATATATATGGGGTCAGTTCCGGGGACACATAAAAAGACACTTCATCTTAACCCTTAAAACCAACGGTTGAGATTAGAATATTGAAGTTGTACTCTCTCTCCTCTCTCTCCCCATAACACCTAATCTCTCTCTCTCTCTCTCTCTCTCTTGTCCTTCTCAGCCCAGATAAAGCTTCAAACAAATTCTTCTTCTTTGTTTTTTTTTAAAAAAAAAATTATAAAGGGCTGCCCTAAGCTTGGACGAAATCTTGGAATTTACTTTCTAGGGTTTTACAGCAAATCAGACCGCATGCTATTTGTTAGTTTTGTTTTTTTGTTGAACAAATTTTGTTGAATCTAGATTATATCCAGATACGATTTTCCGATTGGAAGCAAAATAGAATCCAATGTATAATCTGAACAAAATTGGAAGTGTCGACTGTCAAAAATTGCACTTTTGTATCGCGGGATACCCAGATCCCTCTATCTCTAAAACAGAGGGGACGAAATGTATTTATATTCCCGTTTGTGAACCAAAATTGGCAGTAGTTTGTGCTTTGTAATTAGTTCCTCTTCCATGGCTTATATGGTACCTGATTGAACTTTCAACTTCCTGCACTTTCTAGCAAAAACTACTGTAAACACACAGAGAACTGAGAGAGAGAGAGAGAGAGAGTGAGAGAGAGAGAGAGAGAGAGAGAGAGAGAGATTAGGTGTGATGGAGAGTACAACTTCAATATTCTAATCTCAGTCGTTGGTTTCAAGGGCTGAGATGGAGTGTCTTTTTATGTGTCCCCGGAACCGCTCCCAATATATATATAGAGGACCTTGGAAAACACCTTTTGAACACATTGGACGGCTCGGATTTCCCAAAAACAATTGTTAAAAGCATCAAAACGCTTCAATCCGGGAAATCCGGGATCCTTGACTGGATCGGTGGCGTGTATATATATATATATATATATATATATTTTTTTTTTTTTAGAGAGAGAGAGATTTGAAGGTGGAGATAAGCATTGTATATTATATAGTTTAAGTTAGGAGCAAACTGGATAAATATCAATAAATCCACCACTCGAGGGAAAATCAATTTTGTGTAGACAAGCATGGTACAGTATTATATAGTTTAGGTTTGGTTCAGAGAAAACTGGTTAAATAGCAATAAATCCACCACTCAACGGAAAACATTTTTTTTACAAATGTAGCACGCGCTTATTTTGGCTGGTTTGGGCAGGCAATACGAAGTTTTTAGTACCTGTTTCACTCCTAGCCTGAATTTTAACCAAAGACTTATCTCACTCTAAGTGGATGTCCCAGAAACAGGACCCCGAAGCCTGCATTTTTCTCTCTCTGGCCTATCAGACTAGTGCGAAGCCAAAGTTTTCTTTCTAACCCACTGTTCCAGCTCATGCCTACTTTCGCTCTACCTCTCTGCCTTTCTGTCTCTCTCTCTTAGCTTCTGTCGCTCCTCTCACATCGGCAGTGTCCTCAATTTTCATTTTGAAGATTGTAGAAATATTGGTGGAAGTAGGGGTGAAAATTAGAACCAACGAACTGAGCCGAGCCGAACCGACGAACCGGTAATTTTTTTCGGTTTTCTTTTTTATCCGGTTCGTGATAATATGAATTTTTGAAAACCGGTTCGGCTGGTTTTTTACATGAACCGAACCAGACTGAACCGGTATATGTCATACACCTTGAAAAAATTAAGGAGTGGGGATTGAACTCCCGACCTCATGTGTAGAGTGCCAAGTCTTATCCACTTTGCTAGCAGATCTGGTTATGATTTTAGAGGGAAGAAATATATTTATTACAAATCCGTGATTCAATATATATATATAATATATATATATATATCTATATAATAAGGGAGCTCAGGTTTTGAATTCCCTATATTTTCGACCGTCGGATCTTGATTCCAGGGCTAAGATTGAAGGGAAAGTATTTTAAGGGCTGAGATTTGGCTTTGAGGTGTAGACTTAATACCCACTATTGGATGCTTCTCTTTTAATGCACGTAACAACTCTCTCTCCCCCCTCTCACACACCCACGTTCCATACTCTCTCTCCCTTCTCTGGCTCTCTCACTCACCCACGTTCGCCACTGCCATGAATACAAAACCCATGTCTCTCTTCAAATCCCATGTTTCTCCTTCCCTACTAGATGCAAATCCACCACACAGTAGAAGTTCAACCCTTCAAGAATCGACAGAAAGCATACCGCAATCGGCCGAATTGGTATGCAAATCCACGGCACAGTTGAAGTTACTCTTCAAAAATCGGTAAGCTTGATGATTTACTACTCTCTCTCTCTCTCTCTCTCTCTCCTCCCCGTGTGTCCATTAATGTCGAACTTCTACGCACACCAACTGTTCGATGAAATGTGTAGAGTTTCCACAAAACGTTATAGGTAGTTCTTCCTCTATTTTTTCACAGCTTGGCCGCCATTGAATTTATGGGCTTCACTTGAGTAACAACTAATGCATGCTATTTCTTTGGTTGGTTTCCCGTGCATTATCTGAATTCCTAACTCTGCACTCTACAATCTTCACTGAATTGATGATTGTTTTCATTGAGTTTGCGATAGGTACTACAAGAGTTGAGGAAGAAAATGGAGTTTCCTGGGCAATTACAACCTCTTAAGTCTGCAGCAAAAACAGAGAGAATAATCTGCACAAAAATATCCTATTGCCTAGATCCATAACTATCCTTTACCAATTTATGTTCTTCCTCATCCAGCTTATAGATATTCAATCAGGTTACCATTTGGTGACAATATGAAAAGAAGTCAGATTAACAAGCCACAAACCAATTTTAACCTACCAAAATATGGGGTGTCCTTCTTAAATTTTTTTTTTTAGGGGAAACTTGGACGACAGCATAGACACACGAGAAACACAACGGGGACAAGTACGGACACACTACGCGACGTAGTGTATACTGTATCCCTCTTAAATTTTGTGGAGTTTTGGAGGGGTGCAAGTGGGTGACAAGGCATTGACACACAGGGGACCCAGGTCCTTTATTACTCCTTATGCGCATAGAACCTTAATAGGTTTCCATTTTAGGCCCCTAATGTTCCAAGTAACCAACACCTGTTCAGCCCCAACCCCCATACCTCCAAAAACTACAAATTTAAAGAATTATCTTTACTCCCATTAATTCTGAAATCCATTAATTAATATCTTTACTGAAAGATGTATGGGGAAATTTCATATTCCTATTTTTCTATTCGTTGAATTCTTTGTTCTACATTTATAGCCTAAACATACATGTGTTCATATAGAGACGAACCTGATTCATTCAGTTTGAGAGATTGTCCCATGCCATTCAAATAATAGAAATTTAGAAGTCTACATTAGTATTGTTTATGTAATACAACATAATACAGTTGGAGATACAATAGGATAGATGGATGCCAAACCGAGAATGGGGGAGAAGGACGAATTGTGTTGAGGACATGGGAGTTCTGAGCGTGCAAAGAATTGCTACTTTACAACATTGGCAGTACTTGGTAATTGCTGGCAGATTATATGTGAAGTGTTCACGTGCTTTGAATTTACTTGAAACTGTAATGGAACTCATTATTACTTCATACTGCTAAGATTACGAGTTTGTGACAGTGAGTTTGTGTTCTCATAATGTCACTAAAGGTTCAATGATCCTAGGGCTGTGGCTAGGAAAAGCTATAAGAAAGATTTGTTTTTTTCTTTTTTTGGCACTTATTTTTCTGTTTCGTTAGTCATTAAGTCCTAATCAACTCCCGTTTCCCCATCTAGAATTTGCAAAGTTATTGAAGAGTTCTCATTTTGGGTAAACGCCTCTCTCTCTCTCTCTCTCTCTCTCTCTCTCTCTCTCTCTCTCTCTCTCTCATTGAGCAATGTTTGTTGAAGAGTTTAATCTGTTGTTATAATTTGAATCGCTGGAATCTGGAATTGGTTTTACTTGAGTTACTGCTACTTTCTTGCCTGCTGAAGTTGAGGATTTTATGTTTCATCTGCTGTTGCTGTTTTTGGATTCTGCTGAGGGTTATGAGGGTCCCCATCTTTTTGGGTTGGTGAATTCTTTTGATTCTACTTTCTTTGGTCCACCAATGAAACGAACTTGCACTTTGATCTGACTGGGTTCTCTAGGTTATGAAAATCATATTTGAAGAAATAATGTGTCCGCGTGTCCGTATCCCGTATCCGTGTCCATGCTTCTTATGTTTTTATACGTATTTTATGGCTTTATTGTATTGTTTTTATTGGTAGTATTGTATTGAAGAGGGTTGTGTTTTTGCAGTGCATTTGCTTGCTTGACCATATTGTGTTGATTGGTTTGTGTATTTTGAATTGCATTTGAATATTTGATCAGTTACTGTAGTTTTTTTTTTATTGGTAAAATGTTGATGTGTATTATTCAAGTTGTTTGTGATTTCGGAAATCATTGGATAAATTTAGTTTGGTGTTTTTGATTGGTATGAGATTTGAATTATGCAGGGGGTTTGTGATGAATGTGCAACCATCGGAGGCAGAAGCAGGATTTGATATTTGATTTTCACCGACGAGACTGATCCAGATCTTTTGAAGAAAAAGATTGCAGATGAATGGGCACCTCCTAGCAGAAATCTAATTGCATAGGTGTGTAATTTTCCTTCTGCCCTTTCATTGTCATCCACTACAAAAATCTAATTATGTGTTTTTTGAGTATACTTTAGAGGTTTACTGACTGCACAGTGCTTTAATAAGCATGTTGGCTTATTTGCTCTTGCAATGGGCTTGGTACTATTTTAGATGTTTGTCTCTAGGTGTGTATATATCATTTCTAAACACTACATCATTATCCTATTGGTTATATTTGGGTTGACTTCGAAGTATGTTACCCCCTCAGCATTCTTACTTATGTGCCACATACAATGATAGAGCTGCATTGACTCAATATCCACGGACAAAGATACGTAAAACATAATGTAACGACAAAGATTTTGCTCGTGGGTATTGAGCTCAGTTTAGGGTGCACGCTAATTGTTTGAGCCGTGCCTTCAGGCATGGGCATCTAGTAATATATATATATGGAGAGAGAGAGAGAGAGAGAGAGAGAGAGAGAGAGAGAGAGAGAGAGAGAGAGAGAGAGAGAGAGAGAGAGAGAGAGAGAGAGAGAGAGAGAGAGAGAGAGAGAGAGAGAGAGAGAGGAGTTATCTAGTCCGGGAATCCCGGATCCGGGATTCCACCTTCCCGATATTTTTTTTATGATCCGAACCGTCCAATGTGTTTAAAACGTGTTTTAAAGGATCCCCGCGAGAAATCATCCAAAAAAATACCGGGAGGGGTTTGATCCAAACAGTTTTTCACAAAACTATATATGTACAGTTTTTGTGAAAAACTACTCGGATCAAGGTCTTCCTGGTAATTTTTTTTGATGATTTCTCGCGGGGACCCTTAAAAGCACGTTTTAAACACATTGGACGATTCGGATCATGCAAATTCACGTTTTAAAACCTCTAAACACCAAAAAACCTTCAATCCGGGATCATAGGATGGCGATCTATTGAGGACTCCCTTAGGATAATTCCGTGCGGACCTCACCATTCCGGATCAAATTTTGACGATCCAAACCGCTCAATGTTTTTAAAATGCATTTTCCAAGGTCCACGCGAAAAATCTTCAAAAAAAAATACCCGGAAGGGCTTGATCGGATCAGTTTTTGTTAAACTGATAGCGTTTTTAACAAAAACTGATCCGATCAAGCCCTTCCGGGTATTTTTTTTTGAAGATTTTCCGCGTGACCTTGGAAATTGCATTTTAAAAACATTGAGCGGTTCGGATCTTCAAAATTTGATCCGGAAAGTCGAAAAATGGTGAGGTCCGCACAGAATTTTTGTTTGAGGGAGTCCTCAATAGATCGCCATCCTATATATATATATATATATATAGGTAAAATTTCTAGTCCACACTCCCGGATTTAAGGAAAAAATGGGGTTTTTTTGTGTTGCAAATTTTTTTTGGAAAATCCGATCCGTCCAATGTGTTCAGAAGGTGTTTTTAAGGGTCCACGCGGAAAATCTTCAAAAGAAAATACCGGGAAGGGCTTGATCCATGTAGTTTTCGCAAAAACTGTATTGATATATTTTTTGCGAAAACTGCTTGGATCAAGCCCTTCCCGGTATTTTTTTTTGAAGATTTTCCGCGTGGACCCTTGAAAACACCTTCTGAACACATTGGACGGATCGGATCGTCAAAAAAAATTTGGATCAAAAGGTGCGGAAATTAAAAGTCCGGATTAGAAGTGGACTCTCTATATATATATATACATATACATTTCACTTCACAAACGGGATCCCGAGTATGCACAGTATCCGGTCCAAACAATCCCAGCCGTTGGAGCAAATCCAACGGCCCAGGCGCCCCTCCTCCATTAAGTTGAACCCCTGGACCCTTTAAGGGTCAAGGGTCCCAAAACAAAACCCCCAAATTTTCCAGACCCCTCATTTTTCACTTCTTCCTCTGGAGAGAAGAAGAGAGAGGCGATCTGAGAAACCACGACTGCGACCACAGCGACCACCGCGATCGACTGCGACCACCGCGATCCATACCCGACACCCACCGCGACCCACTGCGACACCCCATCGCGACCACCGCGACCCACGACCTCTTGAGAGTGTACCGAGGTCTCGCGATCGAGGACGACGAGGTGAGGTCGCCACTCCACACTTTTTTCCAGACTCCGATCGTGAAGGAACCCTGCACGAAAAGGTATCTCTCGTCCTCCTCTTCTCTCGCTGTCGTTTGAAGTTAGGGTTTCGAATTTGTGAAGTCAGGGTTTCAGATTTGTGAAATTGAGAAGTTAGGGTTTCAAATTTTTGAAATTTGTTAAGTTAGGGTTTCAAATTTGTGAAATTTGTGAACTTAGAGTTCAGTCTACGTGCTATCAACTCATTCGGGTTCAGTCTACGTGCTATCAACTACTGAGCTCAACTAGCCTTTGTCGTACTTATGTTCGATCAGCTAGTGAGGGTTGTTCTTATTTAGAGCTATTTCAGAACAACCTTCAATTTTATTTAGAGCAATTTCAGCTCAACTAGTGCAAATCGTACTCACTGAAATCCTTCTGGCATCCATCTAGTCCGAGTCTATTCAAATGAAAAATTACATAACACCTGTTTGGTTTGCCGGGCATACATATTGAATTGCTTCTTCCGTTTATGAGAGAACATTGTATAATGGGAGGCAGACATCATAAATCTCGTAAGCGGGGGCGAATTCTTGTCTTAAGGACATACTGTTAAACACTTGTACTTGATCTGTTCATTCAGTTTAATTATCTATATACAATTTCCCAATTTCATACTGATCTGTAGGCATTCAATTACTGGTTTTGTAGTTCTTACATTTTCAGTTTTGGTTATGTTGTGTTTATTTATCACAACCTTAAAAAATACACTATTTTGGATTGCTCTTTAACTACTTTGGACATTAGAATCAGTATTGTGGTGTGCTAAGTCCACTTCGTTATCTTTGTGTTACAACAGTTTAGGGGGAAAAAACTTCGTCAGGGGTTTTGGAAGAGGTAATGAGTATGAAAAGAAAAATCAGATACAAGTACAGATCAAAGGAAATCAGTTCATGGACATTTGCATATGTATCATTTAAATTCAGATACAATTAGCATAATGCTTTCAGTTATATTTCTCTAGTTTACATACACATTGTCATCCTTTCCTTTTAGTTTGTGGTAATCGCTCGGTGATCCGAATGTGTTGCTAATTCTATTAAATTCAATTACATATTTTGCTTTATTGTTCCAGAGGCAGGGACTCACATTCATCGCCTAGAAATCAATTGATTACCATTGCAACACTATCAGGTCCTAAAAATTTTGAGCCCTTATTTGCTTCTTTTTATTCTAACAACTTCTTAGAGTGTTTTGTGAGAACTAGTGGGCATCTATTCAGAGTCTGTCGTCTCTTGAGTCATGACTCTTAATCCTTATTTTCTTTCTTTTTGGGAAAACATGTCAAAGCATCTCTTGTGAGGGTATTTAAGCCAAAGTAACTTTTACCCATGATTCCATGAAGTACTATTGAGGTAAGTACCTACCAAGAATGGCATCATCTGCAGTACTGCTAGTACAATATTATATGGAGGGAATCGACAATTCAAATTTTTTTTTTCTTGTTTTGGTTGTTTCGATCGGATTCTCTGTGTCTGTTTTTGTGTCCTCTACACTTATTTTGATGTGAGGATGTCTAGGTCCATTCTGGATTGTCAACTGATGAGGAACTAAGAAATGTGAATTTTGTTTATAGTCGGTAGGATTTGGACCCACATCTCTTGTGGCGACTGTTACACAATCTTGGGTAGAACTCAACCCCAAAAGCTAGCTTGTGAAGTGAGAGTGCCCTCACGCTTGTACATTTCATATTACTTTGGTAGCCAGGTGATGTGGGACTTTGCTTCACACCCTCCCTCACGCGCAACGTGCTCATTCGTGAACACCTGCCTCGTGCAAGCCAGAGACACGCACCCTACCCAGCTCTGATACCATGTTATACTGTCTTGGTTAGAACTCAACCCCAACAGCTAGCTTATGAAGTGAGGGTGCTCTCACGCTTATATATTTCATATTACTTTGGTAGCTAGGTAATGTGGGACTTCGCTTCACAGTTACACAGTTGTGTTCCTAAGTTTGTTTATGTGATGATGTAGTCTGGTCCTATTTAAACTATAGAGTCCAAAAAGAAAGCATTAGAAGGCCTTAGAGACACATCGATTGGTGTCTTGAACCCTTTGAAGATCAAGTTAGAGTAGGCTATGGGGAAATAGAAGAAATGAGGTTTTTAGGTGGAGAGGAAGAATTAACTTGTCACTGCCGCCAACCTTATATCCTTTTGTAGTGATGGGCCTGGTCGGGCCCTCTTAGCTTTTTGACTTGTGTCTCACCTTTATCGCAAGGATCCAGGAGATGTGCTGGAGCAAGCTCTGGTGATGCCTTGTGGTCCTGAGAGTAAGACCTGACCTATGAAGATGAGGGCTGATAAGCGGAGCCAGGATTTACGGTTCCACTGGGGTCAAATATCTTTGCTTGTACTTTCCCCCCCCCCCCCCCCCCCCATCTTTCATATTGAAAAGAAAATAACTACCAAATTTTTTTTAAAAAAAAAAGTAAATTTCTGCTCATACATGATTTCTTTTTTATTTTTATGATGCTAGAAAAATCTCACCAATGCTAGGATGAACCGATGGAATCAACACACAAAATTCTCATAGTGCAAACTCAACTTAATAAATTAAGTAGTCAAACTTGAACCAAGCTCTTGATAAATATTTTTAACATACTTTAAACATCGAACGTGAATTATGAATCTACACTTATTTTGAAATTTAGGGATCCGAGGCGTCTGAGCCGATGAGAGTTCTTGAATGAACTTAACCCTTGGACCTTCGTTCTTGCGTTTTTTGTACAGAGAGAAGAGGAGAGGAGAGAAGAGAGAGGATCTGTTAGCAATAGAAAGGGCGAAATTATAATTTTTAGTGGATCTTTGGGGCAAATGTTTCTGTACTCCTCGAGGGCCCATCCTTTGTAATGGGGAGTGACCATAATGTCGGCACTAGAGATTGCTTAGGTCTGGATTGCCTGCCAGTCCTGCATAGCTCCTCATAATACTTAAGGTGGTGCTATATCTCATTGGGTTGACCTGGCATATTTTTTACGCAGCACTATGTAATCATGGCCTTGTGTTAAAATTTGATATAAGGTGTCAAATAAGTTCCGTTTGCGGTTAATTTTCTTGGGAAGTTTATGCTGAACACTACCATTGAAGATTCAATTCCTTCAAGGATTCGCAAATAACCTTTAGTTGCATAAAGCGGGAGCGGGTGTGGGGGAGCGAGATTTTTTTTTAGTAACTGGGTGGTCCGGGCCAGCTTGGGCGCACCTCAACTAAATGTGGGAACTTCTTAGGAGCACATGTATCTATACCTATATATAAACATTGAAGTAAGGATATTTAGAAACTCTGAAGATATTTTCTTGTTGTTAGTCCAAGTATACATGTCAATTTGTAATCTGTATCAACTATTGTGTGTGAACCCAAGTATTATATTTGTACTTAGTGCTTGTGCTAATTTGAGTTAGTATTTATTCTATTATCTTACCATTACTACATATTTCTCTAGCCTAGTAGCTTTTCTTTTGTTTCTTTTGGAATTTATATGCTTGAGAGGTGCTATCCTAGTTGGAAGCAGGCTTCTTTCTTGATGGGAGAGAGGGTCCTAGTTGATGCTGACTTAGGAGCACATGAGCAAGGGTTTAAGAACTCTCCATTTGGCAATATGATCTTGAAACCTACGGTGGTTGGATTCACAGGAATTTTTGTAGGAAAATAGTTGAGAAATAGAAGGAAATATAAGGTGTTCTGGAAGCTATTTTTTCATCCTTTTGTTTTCCCTGTTGTTTCAACGAATCTTCCTGCCAATCCGAGGTCAAAAAATAGCCTTGCAAAGAAGCAGGGGAGGTCTTAGCTAT
The DNA here is from genome assembly GCA_963854785.1 of Vaccinium vitis-idaea. Taxonomy (NCBI): domain Eukaryota; kingdom Viridiplantae; phylum Streptophyta; class Magnoliopsida; order Ericales; family Ericaceae; genus Vaccinium; species Vaccinium vitis-idaea. The sequence goes on from OY978217.1 coordinate 5,012,837, forward strand.
TCTTTTGCCAATGGCATCTTAAGATGTGATTTCATGTTGGATCCAAAGCATATTGTTGTAAACTGCATGCTAGTTTCCATCTCGCGTTTCTATGGAGGAAGATCTCAGCTCCTCAAGGAGATTAAGCTCATGTTTGCTAATTTATTGAAAGTAACAGTGCTTGTGTGCATATATAGATGTGTATGAGTTCATGAGGAATGCTTATTTGTTCATAACAATTTATCTTCTCGTGGTACTTCATAGGTGGAGGGGAAACAAGTGGAGAAAGATGTTGCTTTGATCCTTAAGGAAGCAGGGTTTAAATTGAAGGCTGGACAATTTGAATTTAACCTCGGAGACTGGTTGACGTAAGTTTTTTGATATGCTTTTTCTGGAATGTCGTCTTCTCTTTTTAAAGTTCATTTATCATTTATCTCTTGTGCTTTCGGGGCGATTTAACCTCCTTGTATCACCAAGTGAGACTTGAATACCTTTTTTGGGGTAACAGGATGAATTATTGCAGTTTCATGAGGACCCCTATCAAGTTCTTACAGGCTCTACCAGGTTATCTATGGAGTTGTAATCAAGTCATCGTTACTTCTGCTTCCTTAGTAATACGAGTAATTAAATGGTGTGTGAGCTTCTGACATGTTTTCTTACAACAGATATATCGTCTCAATACGGGATTGGTCAATCGCCCAGCATACGCTTGATGCTGCAAACAAATGTGTCTTTGCCCCAGGGTTAGGAGATCAACTTATATCATGTTATTTATTATCGTTATTTGTCCAAGTGGTACTAGGAATCTTGTTGGTCTGATGCAGCGCGATCTATTCCTCCTTTTTTTCTTGTTATGTTCTGGAGGCAAATACGTCTATAATACAGAGGTTTTTTTATCCTTGTTTGAGGCTTGTATCTGGTAAGTTAATTTCAGTGAGAGTAACAATTTAAGGCCATGGTCATGACCTAATATCATTATTTGCAACTGGGATTTATCATATAGTAACTGCATAAACGTGATTATCAAAGGAGAAATTTATGAAAGTTACGAACAACACTCAGCAAAGTATTTTCATGAATATGGACATTTCAGTTTGGTCGTTAATCTTTGTTATCTCTTATCTAAGCAGAAAGTCATAGCAAGTGGTGGTTGGTCGTTGTCCACGACTTCCGCTTTTCATGGAACCGTTCCTTTATCTGCTGCGAAGACTAATCAAGTCTCAAATTCCATCTTGGGTTTTGATGATCAAACAAGTTTTGATTCTCAAGTAAAAAAGGGTACTAAAGCAGTGGAGCAGAATTTGCCCAAATGTCTGCCAAGGGAGAAGTTTGCATGTTTTGCAATGCTGGTCAAGAGGGGTCTAAGAAGTTCATGGTTCTTGTAGGTGCCGTTTTTCGAGGTATCACTGATTCCTTTTGTAGCCTTGTTATTTTTCTTTAAGGTTTAACATTAAGCTTCATCAATACTTGTTGATGCACAAGTAAATCTCATTTGTTGTCTGGCTGTTAAAGAATTGTATAACCATTCTAAGCCACAACAAAACAAATACCGGAAAATAGCAGGGAAACTGAGGTAGAGTTGAAGCTAGATCATAAGAGAAATAAGACTCAATGGTTACAGCCCAATGTTTTTGGACATGAGAGAAATCAGAGTGGTTCATTTGAATCACCGGAACTTCTTAACAAGACGGCCTACATTACTTCTCAAGATCACGCTTCACATCTTTGTTAGATAGCTTGATATACATTGTTGGACCCATTTCCTAACAGCTTAAGCTTTAGGGAAAGTTGTGAAGCGATGTCCCACATTGCCTGGCTACCAAAGTAATAATATAAGCATGAGGGAACCCTCACTTCACAAGCTAGCTTTTGGGGTTGAGTTCTACACTAGACCGTGTAACATGGTACATGGTATCAGAGCTCTGGCTGCGAGAGGTCTTGGGTTCAAGTCTCGCTGTTTGCATTTGTCCCCCGTTTGCATTCTGTTTCTCCCATTCGTATTATGTTCTACTTTGCTCTGTCTCACTCTCTATCTCCGAAAATTTGTATCTCCATGTGCAAGACGGGGTTGCGCATGAGGTAGGGTGTTAGATTGCTTGATATACATTGTTGGGCCGATTTAGTTGTAGGGGAAGTTGGTAGCTTAACAATCTTTGGCCAATGGAACCAAGATGATGTTCTCAAATTTCAAGTAAAGGGGATACCTTTTTTGTTATCTTTTTGCAAGGCAGCATGTGATGATACTCTTTCTACTTCTGTTTCTGTTACATATGTAAAACCTTAAGAGCATCAACAGTTTAGGTAAACATTAATTTAGCTAAAAATGCTAGTGAACAGTGCAGTTTTTATATTTTACCTACCCACATTTCTTTTAACACTCCAACAATACTATCTATTTTACTTATTCTCTATTAAAATATTATTTTTCCTTCTCTCTCTCAACACACAAACAGAATATCAACCTAAAATGAAGGCTACAACAAATTAGAAACATATAAGTGAACTACAAAAATTGTAGATCCTAAAACGACGATGAACCCTCAACCCCCAAATTGAAGAAACAGAATTGAATTGTTAGTTTTTATACCTTTTGACATGAGTTGTCACATTAAATGGGAGGAAGTCAAGTTGATTGAATTCAGGGTCTTGACATCTCGACCTGTTGGAGACACAAGAACAAGATTAGTATATATTCACCTAAATAACCACATTAGTGACTGCAAATAAACTAGAGTCAAATGAACATTATACTAAGCGGGAATAAACAAACCTCAACACCAAGAAATTCAGACAACCTTGGCACAAGAGGCTTCAAGCTGTACTTCGGTGTGACACCCTTTGGGCGTCCCTGTAACCCATATTTCAAAAAGAATTGCTGAATGGCACAACTTTATCGTATAAATCACTGTATGAAATCATAGCAATACTCACAAAAATTCAAGCAAAGTAAATGGTTCACAGAGCCCCAGAACAAAACCGCAGATACTACGATGACTACCTAACTTTTAGTTTAAAATCTTCCCATAGCAACTAAAACAACTATACCAATATCAAACATGACAGGAACAGCAACGTCAAAGTGATTTATCGATTGCTGCCCTGAATATGAAGTCGAAGATGCAATGAATTCAAATATATCAGTAAAAAGGACCTTATGAATGGTAAACCCAATAGCAAGAAAAGTATATGGGTGTTAGTGTTACCAAATGGGAAGAGAGGATGACTTTGGCACAATGACTCATCAAGTACTTGATAGTTAGGACAGCTACTCGGATTTTGGTATCATCAGTGATATTGAAATTGTCGTCCAAAGGAACATTTAGATCGACCCTCAGAAACACCTTTGTTCCCTTGAGATCTGCCTCCTTCAGATCTCCTACACTCCTCTTTTTCACCACTTTGACTACTCCGTCGTGATCATCAAACAAACAAAATTATCAGCAAATCAATCAAAATAAAGGCGGGCATTCGGGATAATTCTGAAGAGCGTGGTGTTACCTGGTTCTTTCCACTTAATTCTAAAAAATGTGTATCTTTGCTTATTCATATAATGCTTTTGCAAAGCATAGAAGTGGCGGGCTCTCGAATCCTGTTCAAAATCATGTTCAAACTCTAAATTCAACTTGGCCAGTGCATCTGCAACTTGATTTCCCTCTCTCGGAACATGATGAACCTCGTAATCAAAAAACAAAGAGAGAGGCAAAGACCTGCAATAATATTTTAACTCAAGTAACATTTAAGGATTTAATGGAGTAAATAAATGATTAACAAAATTTTAAAACAAAAACTTACAAGAACTTCAGAAGGTATTTTGGGGGATGTCC